>JAQIBA010000106.1:191929-293312 GCA_028293925.1 Brueelia nebulosa
CACCCTCCAATGAGCATCTTCGTCAGACTGAAGGTTATCGGTGAGTACTCGTTACAGACATTATGCACCCCATTCTTTAACCCGTTAAGCGGATTTGTCGTACATATACGGTTGATGTATTGTACACTGTAGTGGTTATGACGTATATATACGTCAAATGATTTTTCTTGGTTTATTTAATAATATACGTTCGATTGTTTCTGGTAATAGAGGGAGGGTAGGAGCATTATGTTTACATACAGATACATAAAGTGCCGTTCATTTTTTCTCTATTCTTCAATGTGTATACATTACCTTTGTACTTTTATTTGAATATTTTATAAACTGTTATAAACATAACCTAAAATAAGCTAAAATAATAAAGACATAACATATAATGGAAATGATGTTAAAAACATTATTCAATGGATATGACGTATATATACGGTTGATCTATTGTACACTGTAGCGGCTATGACGTATATATTTTTGATTTATTTTATAAGTAAGACGATTATATATTGGTAATAGAAGGAGGATAGGAGCATTGCAAGATTCAACTTTACGACGTAGATACATAAAGATACATAAAGTGTCGTTCATTTTTTCTCTACTCTTCGCCGGGTAAACTTAAACAACAAAAAAAATTTTATATTAGGGTAGTGGGAAATTCCGAAAGAGCTTATAAAGGAAGGAAAAGTGGCGTTGTAAATTAATTATTAAATAAGTAAAAATAATTGGGATGGATATATTGCATTACTTAATGGATTACCGGAGGAAAGTTTAATTAAAGGAAGTGTCTTCGTGACAGTTTTCGCCTTCGTTTTATAAAAATGCCAAACTGATGTCTTCGATGGTACCTTCGAAATTGCGCCATCTAAACTGTACTTTATGCTTTTAAAAGCAAACTTTTCCAATCACTTTTGGTTTTGAAAATTACTACCTGTGGATATACTTAAAGTAGTTCGTGTCAAGAAGAAGCAATTATGAGAACAAAGGAATCAAAATATTGAGACAGTGAAAAGGGTTAACTAACTTAACCTTCTGAATAATCCGCAAAGTTGAAGCATTCTCATTTCTTCATATTTTCAAAACTAAAATCTGATGATTTCAATGAAAATCTCCTCCTCAGATAAAACAAAAGTATAAATTATAAATATGGGAATATAATATAATTAAAAATTAACTTCTAAAGGTAATTTTGGTATTATAAATATTAAGGTTAGAAGTTAGTGAGCCCTTGCGAGAATTGCCTCCTGGAAAATATTATGAGTATACGTTTTCAGCTTTTTTCTGTGAGAAACCTTTTTCAAAAAAAGCTTTTTCTACTTCATACGTAATTAAGTTAAGCATTAATTACACTTAATTTTCAATTAATTCATACTCTGCACTGATTTCACTATAAATCTTCAAATTTTGTGAGTTTTTTTGAGTAACCGTTCTTTGCCCTAACTTATTTTGGCTTCTCATCCATCCTCAACCCCTTTTTCACCTCTCTCTCTCTCTCTTTGTTTTGGGTACGTAATCACTACTTTGCGTTTATTCAGTGGTTCATAGAATTTCAAGGTATACTTTTCGGTATAAAACACTCAGACTTTGTTAGTGAGAGTATCCCGTTCCAAAAAAAAATTAATGGGGTGGTCAATGAGGGGATGAAATGCATACTGAATGTAAAAATGAAATTTTGGTTCCAGAAGCTGCAGCCGAAATAATGGGAGCTCCAGATTTACACATAAAAAGCGGAAGCACACTGCGAATAATTTGTTCGATGCGGCAGAACACAGAAATCCCCGCATATGTATTCTGGTACCACGACGAGCGAATGATTAATTACGGGGTGGAAAGAGTTTCCGTTTCGAACGAGAAATCCGTCAGCATTTTGCAAATAGAAGACGCAGAAAAGACTGATTCGGGAAATTATTCTTGCGTTCCTTCAAATGCAAAACCGGCTAACGTCAACGTTCACGTTCTGAACGGTGAGTTCTCTTCATTTTCCCCGCAAAAGAGATAAAAACCATTTCATCAGATTCATCATAAATTTTTAATAAAATGAAGAAGATTGTCGATCGGGGCCCACATCAATTAAAAATCAGGCGGGACTCGTGCAATGCGGTGGAAAGTGACAATGGGACTTGTTTGTTTCAGGTGAAAAGCCCGCAGCCATGCAACATGGCGGTAGAAACCACTCGAACATGATTTCCGCTCATCTCCTCCTGCTCTGCTGGTGTTGCTTAATTCGGGTGATGACGCCGAATTCGTGTTTCCTTCGAGAAGAACATGGGGTGCAATTTTTAGGGGATCTAAGCGGGGAAAGGGTGTTTTATTCCCATTTCGGAATCTCAAGATGATAGGTGGTTATTGTTTAGAAAGAAAGTGGAGTTCACAACTGGAAAATTTTAACTCTTCCTTCCGCCGTGTTTTGCAACTTTTGCTGAAAGAAGAAACAAATCTTCGAAATGACAAAAACCTCTCTCTCTCTTTAAAAAGAAAACCAGGGGGTGTTTTCTACCATAAATATTTGGATTCTAAATTGGCCAACCTTTGTTTTGTATAAAGCAAAATAAAATGCCCCGAAGTATTTTAACTATTTTTTTTTTTGGAATCTCCTTTCAAGTTTTCGTTTGTTTCGGTAAAAACCCCCGAAAGTCTAAACGCCAACGACGTTTCTGTTATTAGCCAACATTTTCTGAATGTGGTGAATACTTAAACACGGCATTGTTCTTTCATATCGTTTTCATTAATGTGATGCAACCACTGTACATAAAACTGAGTTTGCGTGACCTGTCAGTCACATCCAATAATGACTTCTCTCAATGTGTTCGTCTGATTGACTTTGTCGGTTCCATTTTTATCCTTTTTAAAATTAAATCAAGAAACCCCTAAAAAAAAAAAAATTCTTAAAATAAACGAACCACTTTGGCGATGGCCTTTTTTTCCGTTTTATAATAAAAGGTTTCCAAAAATGAATCGGTTGTTATACACTTCACTAAAAACGGAAAACCGAGAATTTAAAAATTCTAAAATCTCATTCAAGCAAACATTTTTTGATTCAAAAGAATGACAGAAATAGAAGATATTTATTGTTATTGTATAATGTTAATGGATTGATTTTTTCCTTTTGCCTTTGAGAGGCGGTTTTCTCCTTTTCTCCCAAAAAAAAGAGTTTAACACACTGCACACTATACCACACTGTTAGAAAATTCCTTTGAAGAGAAATAAAACAATACAAATATTTGTTTTTTGGGGGGATGCAGAAGGGGACAACGAAGTGAAGGGGTTGTTCCAGTATGTGGGTGCCACCGAGATGTTTTTATGCCCGTTACAGATGTTATGAGTTATAAATTTATTGATAAGAATAGAGATTTCGGATACTTAAAAATAGTCGAAAAAAGAAGAAAAAAGTAAAATGGCGTTCGGGGCATTCAGTTAAAGAAAGGAAATGACTTTTGAAGGGGGCAAAAAAGTTTGGCAATTGTTCCAACGAGGAGTTTTTTGACAACGTTAACCACATAAAGGGTAACTAATGACCTCTGAAATCGTCAAGGCTCTCCCTTTCCCCCTTAAAGCCTTCTCTCCTACATTTTTCATTTAATTTCTTTCCAACTACGCCCACTGGATGAATTCACCCCGGTTTTTTTTTTTCAACCCTCTTCCACTCGCAGACTTTAATCCACGTATCGATTACTTCAATTTAATCAGGTCTACTCTCGATGAAAGTTCCTGGAAGATACAGGGACAAAAACACTGGTGAGCCCCACTCGACTGAAAGGTGTCCCGCGGACACACAATACCTGAAAACGATCTTTACTTAAAACATTTAATTTCGCCGCAGAACACAATGGGCGCCGTTTCAATTAATAAACGTGGAAATGTTCTCTTAGAGGAGCAAATTTTGATTGTGTTCAAGCGTAAATTCGGAGTGAATTGTGCTTTCTAGTTTCCGGCGTTTTCTTGCTCCCAGATATTGGAAGAGCTGCCGAGATTTCGGGGAAATTAACGACAGTGGTGGCCGATTTCTTCTCCACTGATGATATTTTGTCGAAGAACAACCAAGGGCATTGTAGTTTCATCTCTTCGACGTGGTGTATCGCGGTATGAGTGAATTCTTAGCGGTTTGTTACGAAAGTCGGATGTACTGAAGGGGGTGAGTACAATTAGGGGTGCGTAATCAGTTCGGAAATTAGTTCAAATGTTAATTTTCACTTTAATGTTTCCGAAACTTTTGTATTGGTTTTAAAATTGAAATATTGTAAGTTGGTCAGAAAATTTTTTGAACTTAATATCTTTTTTCTTTCTTTCCAAAAATATTTGTTATTAGAATTCATTCTTAATTAATTGGTACTCAGTGTTATTGTGATTCTTTCTGTTTTTAACAAAAATTAATTGCCTTAAATTTCTCAGAACTGATCACAAAACTTTTTATGTTTACTGAGATTGAAAACGTACATTTTACGCTTGAAAAACTGTTTTCCTGTAAATTTGTAATACGGTATTGTTTTTTTTTACCAGTATTTATTGTTTCACTGTAAAAGTGAGTACACTTTCAGAATCGTCTCAACTTTATTTGGTCGTTATTGTATTGTCAAAACCGATAATATGCTTCAACTACTTTTATAAAATTTAACCGAAAGGACGATTATTATAATTAGCAAAGTTTTATTTCTTTTGAGTGCACTCAGAATAACAAAACAAAGTTTTCCCCAAAAACTCATTTTTAATTTCGGTTCACTTCTTCAAAAAGTCAATACTCTCTTGTTTATAAAATGCAAATTTTGTTCTAACAAACTATTTTATTACTTCGTTTCGGATTTTCCACTTCTAATAAACAGACCGAAAGTTTCTTTTGTTGCGAATAAAAATGAGTCTCTTTTATCGACTAATTTATTCACTCAGACTATTTTCTCGAAAGGAATAAAGAAAATGGCGAAACCTTTTGGGGGTTTTTATTTTTTAATCGGTTCACAATGATAATCACCGGAAATCTTTGTTTCTGATTTCTTTAGTATTCACGTGTGACATTAGTTTCCATATAATCACTGAGTCAGCGAAGAATGCGCATTCGATGGTTGTCTAAAATAATACTGGGAAATGAATCAATGCAGCACCAAATCATGTGATTCTTTGTGTTCCTTTTCGATGTAACGTTTTACATGGGTGGGTTTTCGGATTTTACTTTTCAAAAACAGGGGTTAACAAATTCCAGGTTTTATTTACAGTCTGTGAAACAGTCATCCAAAACCTTCCCATCCCTGACCGTCATTTTCACTTCAAAGTTTCCTTTTTCCTTCAGCAACCCATTAATTCATTCTTCGTCATTGTCTCCCTTTAACTTCAATTAATTTCCCAACAATTCTTAGTATTTAAATTCCAGAGTAAAGTGAATATCGCCTCCGGAGTTGCTGAACAAAGTTTCACCTTAAAAACCGAAAAAATACGGGCGACAAAAAATAGATAAAAAAGGCATTACTTACCCTCAGCTGACCTTCTTATCTCCAATTCTGCGGAAAAAGAAAAGAAGAGAAGCACCGAGAGAAGTTGTGACAGGGAGAAAAGAAATAGAGCTTGTTGGTTTTCGATGCGGGGATGGTTTGCACATGAGGTCATGACCCCACAGTCATCCCCACTTATTGAGAAACCATCTGCTCTATCTCCACCTTTTGCCTGAAGCAGTCTGAACCGAAAAACTCGCAAAAAGATGGCTTCAGAAATTTTATAAAAAAAAGATTTCGGGGAAAGTGCCAAAGGTCATAATCTCTTATTAAAAGAGTTTAGATTAGCAGTCGTTTGCAATTTTCCAATGAAAGCGTTTTACTTTCTAAAGTAAGAATCAGAGTGGAAAAATTTGTGGTAATCCTGAAAAAGCTCGACTGAGAAATTGGAGATTTCGGTGTCGGATTTCATCCAATAAATAAAAATTTAGTGTAAATTCGAATTAATTAGTCCATAATTAAAAAGATATATCATCATTAGGGAGTGTTCAAAACAAAAATCAATTGAAAAGGGAATATTGTGAAAGGTAATTTTTTTAATTAAAAAAGAGTTAAAGCTCAGTCATTAACTCTTAATTAGAATAATTCCTCTCCGTTGCCGACAGGAATAATATATAAATATATACTAATTCAAAATATCGTTAATAAAAATTTAAATTTCTAATTAATTTGATAAAGAGTTGCGCCCGTTCTTTTACAAATTTCACTGTCTCAGAGATTTATTCTCTTCAGATCAATTGGACGCTTCCACGAAATAGAAACTCACGTCATGTCAGTTACAGTTCAGAATAAGAAGAAAACTCGGACAATCGGAATAATAAGTTATTGATCTGTTCTCGGACTGTTCGTTCAGGATGAGCGATTTGTGCTGACTGCTGAGACACGGGTTTCAAATCCAAAGATGTTCTCCATTTTTGTAAAAGACCACCGCCTTCCTAAACTCTTTGGATTTTCTCTCCTCTTACTTTCCTCTGTTTTAATTACTTTCGAGTGTATTACAATACAATTTCATTCCATTGTAATCTACAGAAAATGATACGATACATTCCCGAATTTCCTTTTTAATTAATTTTTAAATAATTCACAAATAAAATAATTCAATTTTAACCGTCTCTTTTGGTTGAATTCAACGTCCTTCGTTACAGTAAAGGGTTAGATTAAAAAAAGGAACAGATTCTCTCCCGCAACAGGTTTAAATTTGAAATGATAATAAGTAAAAAACATTTAATTTTATGAGGGGAAACAAGGTGTGAACAACGACGAGGGTTGAACTCCTCCCTGCATCCCCTAAGGGATGTTCTTGTGAGGACTTTCCTGTCGGGGGACAGCAAACGGATAGTGATAATGATGACGTGCTTATTTTTTTTTTTTTGAAGAAAATCCAAACGCCCGGCAAAAGCTGTCACCAGCAAGGGCGTAATAAATAAAATTTGTGGAAAAACTTTGAGAAGTTGCGAAAACAAACAATAATTAAGTTAAACCCACTAAAGGGCGTTTCTTTCTAAATCCTTCTGCTTCACTAAACTTTTTACGATCCCCCAACTGTTCTGAATTTTCCGGCTGCACTTTTCTTTCTTCACTTTCGTTTGATTTCATACTATTTTTTATAGATTTTTAAAATTTTCAAGAGCTTGGGAAAAATCAGGAATAAATCGGACTTCCTCTTTTTTTTATAAACCCCCATATAAAATTCACCCTTTTCATACGGATTAAATACAACGTTTTACACAATTTTAAATTTTTTTACGCAGAGGGAGTGTTTCCCCCCCCTCTCTCTCTTTCTCTGCCTCCTCACTTCCGTTTTAACGATTACTCTGTAATTTTGACCAAGTTTCGGTTTAATATAATGATCGACGACGGCCAGACTTCCACGGAAAACAATTCCTCAGGAAGCCGAGAGCGTTCCCTGGAGTGAATCTTGCATAACTTGGAAAAGTTATTTTATGGAATGAGGAGGTTTAGAACACAAAGAGCGCTATCGTAATATTTGCACTTCTCCCTCGCATACTGTTTTGTTTGCTGCTCTTCTCCTTTTCAAAACATTCCTTTTACATTTCAGGGATGGAAGACGGTGCATATTTTGTTCTGTTTTCCTGCCACCTCCTGCGTTCGCTGGGAGACTTCAGAAGTTTTAAAACATCAAAGTGTTTTTATGGACCATATCCGGCCCGTGAAGGTGTTGTATGTGGCCCGCTCTTATTCCTATATTCACATACGTATTTGGTGATTTCGGTCCATTTTAATTTTTAAATAAAGGGTTATTCTAATATTAAAATAACTTAAGTTTAAAATTCTTTCTTATCTTTCGGCAAAATTTTAAATACGCTTACGGTTACGCTTTCGAATCCATTCGGTGATATAAGTCAAAAGGACTGCTAACATAAAAATGTAAAAAGGGTAAAGCCGGAAAAAGAGGCCAAGGCAATAGTCGTGAAAGCGGGAACGTAGAGAAGAGAAGAAAATGAGAAGAAAGAGAAAAAGAGGAAAGGGAAAAAGAAAAGAGGAGAAAATGAGATGAAAGAGAAAGAGAGAAAAGGGGAAATGAGAAGAAAGAGAAAACGAGAAGAAAGAGAAAATGAGAAGAAAGAGAAAATGAGAAGAAAGAGAAAATGAGAAGAAAGAGAAAATGAGAAGAAAGAGAAAATGAGAATTTTCTTATACGTTGTGGCCCGCGAAATTACACCAAACTCAACTTTGGCCCGCACATTATCAAAGGTTGGCCATCACTGGCTTAGACATTCTATTGTCATAAGGGATTATAACAGCACAATGACCGTCGTTTAAAGTCTTCCGTTTTAAAAGACTGACATTTTCATCTACTCACATATTGGAAATCATTAATAGACACTAACAGTTTATCTTATTACAATATTCTACGTGTTTTCTGCTTGTTTAATGACCACTTATTATCTTACTTATTTTCATTAAAAAAGTCGAAAAACTGTAACACTAAAAGCACATTTTTCAGGCCTGTAAGAATACTAATTCAGGTACTCCTGTTCTGCCTTCCAATATAAAAATAAAAGTAACTCCAGTTGAGTTACCCTAATTACTGGTTTTATCAGTTGATCCGCCATTTTTATGAATCAATATGACAAATAATTCTTTTTGCAGAGAGCAGCACATTCTGAAAAACCAAAACGTCTCCATCAGATACACCCAATGACAAACTTTTCAATGTCCGTCTCCCAAAGACGGTCATTTTCCAACATCCATTCAATCACGTTCGGATGAGAAATCTTTAAAAAACGTCGAAGATAAACAAATAAAAGGGAAAAATCAGAATAGATTTTTCTCGGTCGGGGGGGGTAAAAGAAAAGCATCTTCCACACGGTGTTCCGTCTTGATAAATTACCTCAAGTAATATTTTCTCCTCTTGTCGCAATTAATCTTTGTTACCCTGACTCATTAAACTTTGCTCTCGTGAGGGTGAAATTTTAACACAAAAATATTTAAATTAAACGTCGTTAAGGACTTTTTAATTGTCTGATAATTTTCGTGTCCCTTCATTTTATGACCTTTAAAAATTTTCAATTAATCAATTTTTCATCAGAAAAAGGATTGCAGGCGAATGGGCGATTTTTTCAGCAAACAATTCCCCCATTTTCCTTACACAAAAAATCAGTCCTGTATTTCCTGTACTCATCAGCAACTGTTTTACGCTTTGGCACTTTTCAACGGATTCGCTAAAATGGATACTGTTGGGGACGACTTCCTTTCATAATTCTCTTTTACTTTATTTTCCCACGACAAAAACACAACTTTAAAATAGAAACAAAGAAATTATATAAAATAATTTATATTGAATCGAAAACGATAAAAATTTACTGTCAATTTGTCTGATTTTGAAATTAAATTCTGAAAAAAAAATTATCCAGTAAGGGTTGATGAACCCTAAGAAAAGCTTTAACTCAAGGATATCACTACGGTTAAACTTTTTTAACGTTTGCCCGGGGAAGCAGAAGACTTACGTTTTTTTGAATAAAACGAATTAATAAGTTGATTTACCTTCAACAAAGAGAAATATAATTAATATAAATATAGAAGAAATTTTTTAAAAAGTAAAAGAAAAATTAATTAAAAATCTTCCTAAATTGGTCTTTCTTCGAGTGAATTCTCCAGCAGGAGCAACCAAGACCCGAGAAAAAAATTAATCAACTGGAATTTAATTATCAGAAGCAGAAGAAATGAAAAACACCGTTAGGAGCGACCTCTGCAGGATAATATGGAAACCACCATCGGGGGAACATTTTGCTGACTTCCCGCGTAACTGCGCTCATCTCTCTTTGCTTTCAGACTCCCTTCGGTTGGAGTTTGTTCTTTATACTTTGTATTACGTACAATTCAGAGGTATTTTCCAGAAGGCGTTAACCAAAATATTATGAGAGTATAATTGTGCCCCGAAAGTGTTCTCATTCGAATTAGGTTCGTCCATTTAATCAAAGTTGTCTGATTCAGTCTCTCCATTGATTCACCAGATTAAATTGTTTTCATTTGAACTTGAGCATAAATATCCGGAAAAGGCAGAAAATCCAGAATTCGACCTCCATTTTGCATGAGGAGGGTTTGTTGTGTTTTTCCTTCCAACTGCGTTTGGGGTCTGTGGGTTAAGCAAAAGAGAGGGCGTTTAACCTTTTCCTTTTGTTTTTGCTGGAAATTCTTTCCGATTTCCTTTCTCGTGTTCTCCCTGTTTTCAGTTTTGTTCTCAGTTTTGTTTCCCACGTGGTGACCACTTTTTAACGGTTTAAAAATCTCTCACATTTTGGAAATTGCGGAGGTAAAAAGAGAGGGAAGTAAAAAAGTAAAAATTTTGGGTTTATCAACACGAAACATTACAAACAGATTTCTCATTTACAGTATTAACCCTTTTCGGTCGAATAAAATTTGGACATGAGTATCTATTGGTCGGAATTAATTTCATTGGAAAGAGCAGGGATACATATACATAATATTCAGTAATATTCAGTAATATTCAGTAATATTTAGTAATATTTTAACAACAGAGAATCTCTAATTACTGATAAATACAATTTAGAAAATACTCTTTGGAATTCTAAACTTTTGTTGAGATTAAATTTGGTTATCTCCGATCGATATTAGTTCATGAAAGGGTTTATTAGGCATTGAGGTTCCCTTAGGAAAAGTTCAAACTGATATAGGATATAAGATATATATATAACTGATATACAGTACTTTGATTCGTATATATTCGTACAGTTCCTTGCTGTGGTGGCTGAGAGCACACATACGACCGAAAAGGGTTAATGAGGTGAAACAAAAACACTGTACTGTACCGAACTTTATGAAAATAAATAATACAGTCTTTTTTTGTGCTGAATAAGAATTATATCTTTGTGTTTTTTTCCTTTGAACTGAACTGTATAATTGTTAAAAAAATTCGCCAGTAAATTTTAATTCTATTATTCACAAAGCAGTAAAAGTCATAGACTCATTTCTGAAAAAGGCATATTTATTCGGTTTTTTACCTTTCCCCGAAATTCACGTCAAATTAAAGAAATTCTTTTTAAGTAGAAAAGACAGGAATGTCATAAAACGGAAAAAGTTTTAATTAGACAGCGCGGATTTAACTTAGACAGGCGGAGAACTCCAAAAGAAGAATAACAATGATTAAATCAAGCAGACGAATGGACAGAGACAAAAAACCCAGGTATTTTATAATTTACAATATTTCTTTAGATTTGCTCATTAAGAGGAGATTTCGGCTTCACACCAGAACGGCACTTCTTTAAGGAATTCATTCACCCTTTCAGTTGGTCCCTCACTTCCTTTAATTAATAATTAATGAAGTCTTTTCCTGTTTTACCGATCAATCGAGCCTAAGTTTGTTTTTTAATAACCCCTCTGTTTTCCTCTCCGTAATCAAATATTTTTCTTAGAATTATCTAATCGTAGTGAATTATTTTTTGTTTTCTGAGGACAAACGATTCTGTAATCGCGCATTTTATAAATAGTACTGCAGCAAATAAACTTGATTTTATCAAAATTTAACTGTGAGAAGTGGCAAAATGAAAGCTGTTTTCTTCGCTTTGGGCTTCTTTTGCCTCGTCGGTAAGTACTCATTTGAATCGGTTCAAATTTCGCCAAAAGAGTAAAAAAAGCGCTATTAAAACTGAGTTTATCTCTCGTTGAGAGAAAATATTTGAAGAGACTAAGACAAAAGTAAAAGGTAGTCGAAAAATGAAAGAGAATTTATTTCTATTAAATTAAAAAAAAGCACTTTGAGATTTATCATACGTCGTCGCTTTGATCTTTGACAGGCAATTTAACCCACTCTGTAGTGGAGGAATGCGTTTAAGCAAATGAAGGAAATTTCATTAAGTAAAAAGGAAATTAGTTGAAAAATAAATTGGAGCGATCATTGGCTTTTATCTTAAGAAAATAAGGGATCTTTGTTGGTATTTTCGATCTTATCTCTCGACAAAAGTGAAATTCTACTGAAAATGTCGTTATTTCGATAACCTTTCAGGCGAATTCTAAAATTATACACCTCAAACAGTGCCAATTTTGTTATAGGTTTTTTTTTAAAATCATGTTTCTCATTTAGTATTATTTTTCGCAGCCGCAATTAAGGCCGCTCCATTCGGAGAGGATATCGCTCTTGAGGGTTTTCAACACTTAAAATCAGATGTTGAAGCTTCGCAGGAAGGACAAGTCCTCGTGTATGAAGAGACCCAAAGGCCGTTACAAGTGCACCACAATGTTTTCCTAGGACAAGGACCCTTTGCTGGAAGGTTGGTCAACGCCGCCATGAACGAAAAGGGCGATCAGGAGACCAAACAGGGCAACAGAATTGCATACAACTTCAACAGATTGAATTCGAGGGCCTTAGGCTTTGATTAATTTTTTAATTACATCAGATTGATGGATACGTTGCTTTTTTATAACAATACTCCTTTCCAAGAACTAACTTACTATTGATCCTTTCGTTCAAGGAAGTTTTCCCTTGAGTTTTCAGAATTATCCGCCGATTTCGTCGAATGATAATTTTACAATGAAAGACCGAAATCTTAAAAATATCGACATTTACACAGTCGGTTTTTAAATGTTTGAAAAATTTGCCTGATAACATTATTTCGGTCTCTGTGAATGTCAACATACATAAGCGAGGGTCCGAATGCAATGAAATATTTCATCATTCGCTGACGTATTTGATGTAAGCTGATATTCACAGGTAAATACAGGCGAATTTCAGTCTCAACAGCACCGCAACATTCAGATAATTCAATTTTGCCCACCTTTATTGTAAAACTTATATAAGTTTAAATTTTAAATAAATGTTTATGCTTAATTATAACATTGTTTTATATTATATCTTTGAAATTCGTTGCGTTCCTGTGAGAGCAGAAGAACAAAAGAATGATTCAAAAATGAAACCAACAATGATTTGCTGAACGTCTTGGCCATGTCTTTCATAACCCCCAATTGCTGAATAAAATCCTTGAAGAACTAACAACGCAAATTATTGGCAACATTTTACACTACTCAGCAATTCAGCATTTTCCTTGCAAATTCTTTATGTCCTTTTCTTGTAAAACTGTGTACCTCATTCAAAGAAAAACTCGAACGCACACATTTATGGGGTGTCCCTGCAGAATTCAACAACAAAATAACCCACATTTCAACATGTTGGCTGTCACAAGTTCAGCATTAACCGCCCAAGATGCTGAGATGACAACTAAAACAAAAAATCTCTAAAAGGTGATTTTCTGAAGGGCCCATCGGGACATGCACAACCCAACCGTATAATTAACTCACATTACAAATACAGTCCCGACAATTTTCTTTTTTAAAAATCCTCCCCCGGAAAGTCAGCGAAGTCGAATCGAAGTAAGAAAGAAGGCGTTGCCACCGAAACCTTTTCTTTGCGACAGCATTTCGAGAAATAATGGATTCCGAATGAGAAAAGGGGCATTTAAAACTCAATTTGGAAAACTCTGCAAGTGATTAGAATTCTGCTCGAAACGGCGGGGGAGAAATGCATAGAGAGACAGAGGGAAGAAGGGTGAGAATGGAGAAGAGGCCAGGATGTAAGCGTACTTTTTTTTAAGTAGCAAATCCTCTCGAGTAATCAAAGGAATTTCCGCTTTATATGGAAAAAATGGGCGATGTGTGCGTTGTATATATTCGAGGGAACCGCAAACTGCAGAAAGGTGTGAGTGTTTTCTTGGAATCCGTGTTGGGATAAATTTTTTATAACTTTTATAAATTCGAGTTTCCTCTCAAGTTTTTTTATTTCCGCTTTGAAATATAAAATTCCGTGTTCCGCTGTTATTGAGTTTTTTTTTTTCTGAGAAACATGACAGATCACTACAAAAGGCTTTTCACTTAATGTCAGAAAAATGAGAAAGGTTTTGTCAACTAAATTTTTATTAAAATGATAACTGAGAAAAACAAATTAAACTTCTCCGGCACTTATAGAATTAAAATACACGGGAAAGCCGCAGGATTTGTTTCTGCAGTGTTGCGATCCTTCTTTTTCTTCGGGAGAAAATAAAAGGAAGTGAGTGTTGAAATCACGGATAGTTGAGGACGAATATTAAGAAAAATTTTCTAAGAAAGAAATATAAGCGCCCACAAAAACTTCAGATTTAACTGTGTAATATATGCAAGACGATTTTTTTTGAGAATCGCTGTTGCAGATTATTACTCAGAGAAGCTATATTTTAACTCTTTGATAAAAAGGCCGTAATTTAGCGCTTTTAGAGAAGGGCGATAAAAGTATAAAACCCGGAGAAAATAATATGAACTATTAGAAAGCTTTCTCTGCGAACTAAACTATGCTTATTGAACTCAAAAAGTTGATCGTTATAATTATTCCTAAAAAATCATAATTAATTACTATTCGAGTGAAATCTTAGCGGGAATCCATTGTATGTTTTTTATGAAACTGTAGGTTTTTCAGGTATTTTCATCTTCAGCAGTTCACACCCTTCTTTGGTACTTCGTATAATATTCGATTTTAATTTTAATCGAAGTTTTTTCCCGTAATTTTTATTAAATAATGATTTGTCAGTATTTAAAGTTTTAATAAAATTTTTTAAATACAGTTGTGCTCAAAAGTATTTTCACAATACAAAATTTAATAGTTTCTTAGTTAATTATTATACTAAAAGATTTTATAATGTTTGTGAATTGTTTTAGGATTGTATTATTTATTTATCAATACTATTAATAGTATATTTGTCATTATAATAACAAAATATACAAAACATAATATTCTTCTTAGTCTTCTGCTTTTTCTTTAATACTCTTCTAATATTATTAACCCTTTGTCCACTCTCAGCCACCACAGCAAGGAACTATACGAATATATACAAATCTTATACTGTATGCATTCCTATATCAATGAGGGAAACTCAATGTCTAAAGAACGAACTAATATGGTGCTCCAATCCAAATATAAATATGGAAATCCAATCTAAGCAAGAGTTGTCATCATGAAAGATAATGGAAAATTATAAAAATTGTATACAATTATAATTATAATATAAAATTCTAAAGATAAACTCTGTGTTTCTTCTTTTATTTAATTAATATTGTATTTATAAATGCGAAAACTGTTGTAAAGTATTTTAATAAAAGCCAATGAAATTACACTTTGTATGTAACTCTTACTATTGGAAAACGCACAAATTTTGTATTGTCAAAATACTTTTGAGCGCCACTGTAGGTGAGAATTTTAGAGTTGAAAGTTTCGGACTTAATACGCGTTAAAAAATTTGAAAATGAAATTGTAGCTATTTCCGGTTAGCTGCTCTCAAGAATATGTTTTCCACATCGCTTTGAAAGCTCTCATAATCTGACCCGTGATTACTCAGTCACGCTCTTAACTCTTCCAAAGTTTAATTCACGTAGCGCCGTAATGAGATAAAAAGCATGAAAAACAATTTTTAAACCTTTGAAATAATTAAAATTATTTAATGGTCGACTGCTGTCGACCCACTTTTCTTTGGCGGGGAAAAATAAGGAGAATTCTTTTATGAAAAGCCCTCCACTGAAAATATCTGAAAATAGTTGTAAACCTATTTTGCCCCTCCCAATGTTATTTTCCATAATCAAAGAACAATAAAATAAATAAGAGCCAGGAGAAAAGGTTGAAAGGAAAGAACCTTTCTTTAAGAGTTGCCATTGATGTTGTCACGTCTCTCATTACAGTGAGTGCCCTTTGTAATTCTTTTGCCTGTCGTGTCTCCCAAAACCGGAAGGATATAAACTGTTTTTGCAATTCCCGCTAAACTTTCTCACTCTTTTCCGAAAATGGGTTTTCTAATTTAGAAAAAAATATTCCTGTTGTTCTAAACGCGGATTCCAAAGGTCTTTTTAAAGCGGTTTTAAAATCGTCAAAGTCAATATCAAACCCGCGAATCGATTAACTTAAATTGATTAGATTTTCAATCGCAATTGTTAAAGTTATGTAATAATATAGTGGCCAATAACGATTGTCGGTGTCCTTCGGGGTATATCCAGAAACTGCGAAAATTTCACAGAAGATGACAAAGCACTGGGAAAAATCTATTTTATTATTTATCTAATCCGTCATATCATAGATTTTGTTTTCATAACAAAATCGTTGTCTGTTGGCCGTTATCGATAATTCTGTCCAATTGAATTGGGCTGTTGGCTTCTTAGGCAAATGCTACAATGTTTCTATAAATGGGAATGATTTTCCCGATTTAATGTATTCGGCGTTTTGCCGGTTAAGTGAAAATAATTAATATAATAATGAAAGCGCTTTTTTTACTTGTGGCCACTGCCTGCCTCATCAGTGAGTATAATTATTTAATTTTTCTTCTTCTCAGTAGTTTGAAACTGTTAAATGGTTAAGAAATGTTTTACGCGGATTAAAACTAATCAGATGACCATGAAATTGACATTCAATAATGATTTTTATTTCTCAACTGATTATAAATTTGATTCCTCGAAGTAAAGTCTTCGTGGATAAGGGCGTACATGTGCGGTATTGTTTGTTGGTTAGGGATGGAGATACCATTTTCTAATTCTTTGAATTATGATCTCGGAGGACATCATGAAATCTCGCTCCGATGATATCATAAAGGAGAAAATTTTCATTTGTTGGAACATAATATCATTTTTGGATACAATTATTGTTTTTTTGATGGGAATCTTATTTAATGTGCGCAAATGATGGGATTAAGTTATCGTTCTGTTTAATTTCAGATGGACTGTCGGCCTCTTTTGAAGACCTCTATGGGGGTATTCAGGAGACAGACTTTGAGAATGGAGAGAACCCTTTCGATTTTGGAAATAAGGTTCAGGATTTAGACGAACAACTTGACGAATACAGACGGCCGAGGCCGAGACCGAGACCTGCAGTTTCATCCACTTCAACCGCAGCCCCCACTACAACCCAAGCACCTTCAACCCCAGCCCCCACTACAACCCAAGCACCTTCAACTACAGCTTCCACCACAACCCAAGAACCATCAACCACAGCTTCCACTACAACCCAAGCACCATCAACTACAGCTTCCACCACAACTCAAGCACCTTCAACCACAGCTTCCACTACAACTCAGGCACCTTCAACTACAACTGAGGGTACCACCACAACTCAAGCACCTTCAACTACCGTTTCCTCTACAACTGAGGCTCCTTCATCAACTCCGGCCCCCACTTCAACTACCGCATCTCCTTCCCCTTCGACCACTACAACCCAAGCAACCACCACTCAACAGCCTACAACTCGTCCACCGAGGCCCACTCGTCGACCCAGGCCCACTCGCCGACCGAGGCCCACTCGCTGGCCCAGGCCCACTCGCTGGCCCAGGCCCACTCACCGACCCAGGCCCCCATGGCGACCAAGGCCCACTCGCCGACCAAGGCCCACTTGCCGACCAACTACCGCAAAGCATACATTCGACGAGCAGAACGCTCAGATTTACAACAACGAAGCTCTTCATATGGGACCTTTCGCATCGAGTTTGCTCAACATCCTCTCGAACAGCCAGGGAAAGCAGGAGACCGTTCAGAAAAATGAAATTTTGTACAACTTCGGCTTTGTAGCACCCCCTAATCCTCCTCACCCTCCTCACCCTCCTCATCCTTCTCCTCCCCCAAAACAGTAATTGTTCGAAAACGACTAATTAAAATCTAATTGTTTTAATATACATTATTATTTAAACACCTTTTTAAATTCGTTCACCAGCAAATTACCGAACCTTAACCCTTCAACATTGACACTGCACCTGTGAAATGTGAAATAATTAAAGACTAAACGAATAGGGAAAAGTAAGATTACTTTTCTGTCAGACACGTAACTTCCCATTTAAAATTTATGAACTCAAAGGAAATCTCCCCTTGAAAGTTTTACCCGGCGTTAAAGGCCGGGCTTTCGTTTCCTGCAGAATACAGGACCTCATGAAACACCCTTTGTTATTTTGTCACCGTCGAAATTCCTTTAAAAGGCGTTTTCAGGTCAAAAAATGGAAGCGCACGAACTGATGAAATTTTCCACATTAAAAAATTTCAGAATTAGGGAGAAAGGCGATGGAAAAAATTTTTCAATTCAGTGAGCTACTTATTTAAATGTGAGGTGACAGTTTCTTATCTTCTTTGATTAATGATACCTTTTTTATTATATTAAGATTTTTTTTTAAAGAAGTATATATGCGTAAATACAGGATGGGAAGCCTCGGCTATGGTAAGCCGTCGCTTCATCAAGTCAGTGCTATAACATAACTAAAAAGTATATAAAAAGGGGATGTGATAACCACGGGATATCAGCTCGTAAAAAGCACACCACAAAACGAGTTCATCAGGAGTGACTCCTTGGGTTTCGAGAGGGTTGCATAGAAAGGTTAACGATCCCCCCTCTCACTCCCATTCATCCCTTCTAATACAATTACAATGAAGAATGTTTTACAAAGCTCAACTCATGACAATTTCTTCTTTTTTTCCTTTAATTCTAATGTAATTCCCTTTTTCTATTCTTCCCTTTTCTTCTGATTTTCTCAAAACTCCATTAACTTTTTCTTCAACTCCCTCAAATCGAATGCTCATGCAATAATCAATATCAGAGCTTTTTAAATTTCTTTTATTGACGGTTTTCATTCATACGAGCGAAGGTTTTGCCTTAGGGGTTCGGATAACTTAATTCAAATTTGAATGATTTCAACATCTGCAGACGGGGTTTCAACCCCTGCAGGGTGTGACATCGAATCTGAATACTGAGCAGCTCCTTCCTCAACACAGAAACGGACAGAAATTAAGGAAAGCTAAATTAATTAAAAACAATGCTTTTGTATTTGCATACCTTTACGGTTATAACCGGCGGAAGCCATTTTTAATTTGGTGGCTTTTTATTTTCTCTTTGCGGTCACTCAATTAATTCTGCGGTTCAAAAACACTTAATAAATTTTATTTTGTAATAAAATTAATTCCCCCTTTCCTCCCCCAGATGAAAATTCAAACTTATTCCGATAATGAATCTGAAGAAGTTTTGGGCATTGTCATCATTTTGACCACGTGGGTATAGAAGGCGGTACAATGAAGTGTAGTGAAGCGGGAAAACAAACAAGAGATAACTCCACTATCTTTTACGCACTTATATTTTTTTGTTTTCATTGATGCTGTGATAATGAAACCGAAGATTGTATCGTCCCATCATCGTAAGTGTTTCGATTCGGAGGAAAACACATCTGTCTGATATCAACCCTTTCGGCGGATGGTCACACCGCCAACCAAACGAAAACTTCCGATCGTGGAATTTCTCCCGTTCACTTTTCACAAAGAGAAGATTCAGAGGGAAAAGAATGTCGATGAAAAGCTACGTGACGGTATGAATAAATTCTTCGCCGGGAAAATGAGTAAAAATAATTTAAGATCCTATATAATAAAAAATTGAGATAAATTAATTTAATTTGTGAAAGTCGCGCTAAAAATATAATATCTAAATTTTTTGCATATTTCGTGGAGACTACAATAAATTTTTTACAAAGATTTAAATATTCTTTACTGTTTTTCCAATATTATTTAATTATATTTTTTTTTTAATATAAAGATGAATGATTTTCATTTCCCAAAAGGGTTTTCTTTATGAGGTCGTCGTTAACATCAGTTTTTATTTTGAGATTTCCACAATTGATATCAAATTACAACAAAAATAAATGACCATTATTTTTCGACCTTCTTTTTACGTTCCTGTATAACCTGACCATCAAAACCAAGTGCAGCTACGGTTCATTGTCTTTTATTCACCCCTATATCTTTTCTGAACCGTTTGAAATTGTGCAGCTGTTTCCCTAAAATAAAGTGCAATAAAAAGTACAGTTGCCGTAATCGAAGTGACCAGTGTTCTGCTACTGCATTCATAAATTTTTTTATAAAGTCGGATAAATTTTGCGTTTCATATTGAAACATCGATGAATTATATTTTATACGATTACGTCGGTTTTCATCAATCGAATTTGGAACCGATGAAGAATTCCCCATTCAGAAAATTAAACAATCAAAGGAGAATTAATGAAATAACCGGGAAACGAGGATTTCCCAAGCCCGTGTGATCGCATCCAAGTATAATTCAGTTATACACCCTTAACGGTCGTTCCAATTAATTAAGTAATTTTAATTTGGGGTTTTGAACTCCGTCAAAGCATGGCGATGCACCCCCCCGCCCCGTGAGAGCATCATCCACCAAGTGTTGCCCAGAAGGACTGGAGGGGGCGCTTTCCGCCCCCGCAAGATCCGGCAAAGCCGTTTGCCTTCGAGTCGGAAAATTCCGACATTTTGCTCCCCTAATTAAGAGGCCTCGAAATTCGGGGGTGGGAAATCTAATGGAATATTGCTCTCGGCTGTAACAGATGTCGCGAATCCGCAGAGCGGTACAATTTTAATCTTAATGTTTTAGGTTTGAATAATGCATGCGGATCGCACACGAGGGTGTTCCCTTGGGTGTCGTCTTATGGTAATTCACGTTACAACTTATCATGTTTAAATCATTTTTTTTAAATATCAGAATTGTTAATGACTTGTTTTGACATGTTTTCATTGTGGCGACCGACATTAATCAACAGAAGTATGAATTTTTCATTTTAAACAGAGAACCACCGCAAAAAACTTTTCCTTCTGCTTATATACCGCACTTATGTACCGTTTTCCCCGGCAGAAATAAATTACCAATAACAATAACAAGTAAAGAATGTTTGTTAATAAATCAATGAAAACTAATTTTTAAATATTTTTTAATTATATTTTATAAAAATTAATTTTAAAATTAAAAACGGTAAAAGCAAATTAATAAAAATTAACATCGAAAAATTAGTGTTGTAAAGTTATGAAAAAAATATCAAAATGTTTATTAATTTTTTTTAATTATCTATGGGATCACTCTCATTTTCAATTGAAAGTCACCCGTTTGTTTTTCCAGAATTTACAAAAATATATACAATGAGTGGCTGCAAAATCACAACTGCAAAACAATGACAAATGTCCACACTTTTGCTTAAATTCATACCTTTGTACAGTTTACTGTACTTTGTTAACTATAATTATTTATATTTTTTTATAATTAAAAGACAGTGATAAAAGGATATTATGAATTTCCCAAACCCTCAGGGAAAGCGATGAGAGAAAGAGTTAAAGGAAGAATTGGAAAACCTAATTTTTATTTGAAATTTCCGCAAAATAAATTTTCCTTTTTTTTAGTGATTAATTATGTTTTCTTTTTGACTTTCTAAATTTTGTATCTTAACTTCTATTCCAGACTAATAATTTCTAAAAAAATAAAGGAAAACTGTTAGAGAAGTCCAATGATACAAATCAACCGAAGAGCAGCAGAAAAGGTGATTCTTCACTGATTTGTTACCGAACAGTTTCACCCCCCGGAAAAGTGACTACTACGGGAGAATCAACATTAAAATTCATCCCTTGGGGTATTCTTCGGCAGGGGAGAACTCCAAATCCCTAAAATATACTAATTTAATTGTGACAGGAATTTTCCTTTTCCGTTCTTCCTCTAAATTGTTTTGGGTATTTGTTAAATGAATTTTATAAATTAGTTTTATTTGAGGGGTTTTTCGGGGGAAAAAATTTATTTCCTTCCTTTTTCTTTTGTTCCCGCCAACATCTTTCCACTTCTTCAATGTCATACTCTGACCCAAAACTATTTCTCTCCCCTCATTTTCGTTGGTTTGCTGGAATTCTTATTTGAACCTGTTGATAAATTGCTTTCAAAGTTCCCGGATGAATAAGTTGTACTGTGCTTGAAAACTGACAATCGAAAGGGGTAATCAGAAAAGGAACCGAAGATGAGTATGCGAAAAGAGTAGGATATGAGGGTGGTGAGAGACAGAGTTGAAAAAGGGTTGAAAGAAGCTCACTATTATTTTAGGACTAAAATGATAAAAGTTACGGACAACCAAAAAACCCCTATTTGAAGGGTGGAATCAAGGCCTCGGGGTAACCATCCTTTACCAACCGACCGAAGGGGAAGATTCAACCCTCAGAGTTCAAAATGCGATGTTGAGATTATTTTAATGCGGAGCCAAGAGTAAATAAAATTGAGCTTTCGATGAGTAACGGAGTGGTTCTTCCCCGAAGAGTGTAACGAACCTCAGCAACCGGGAGTTATGTCTTAGGTCCTTTTCGAGGATAACTGGATATTCGACGTTGCTTATTCAACCGGCAGAGATAGTGGCACGGGCGTTCTTCCGCCAATTCGCTTTTGTTT
Organism: Brueelia nebulosa; assembly: GCA_028293925.1. Classification (NCBI taxonomy): domain Eukaryota; kingdom Metazoa; phylum Arthropoda; class Insecta; order Psocodea; family Philopteridae; genus Brueelia; species Brueelia nebulosa. Next base: position 214,106 of record JAQIBA010000106.1, read on the forward strand.
TTTATACTCAATCCACCGCACGAAAACATCAATCATGATTTTTATCTTGGCATTGTTTTTGAAAGAATAAAAAAAATTGAAAAGTAATTTTTTAACAGTTACTCACTGGGAATAGCATCGGGGGTGAAAAAGTGCAAATTACGAGAAGAAAGCAATGTTAATTTAAACAATTTTAAAAATTTCAAATTATAAGATTTAATTAATATAATTACAAAAGTACTTCTCTATAACTTTGAGCTACCGTAGCATCCGAAGTTTTCACGCTACAAACATCAAACATGGCTCATTTTAAAGCCCCAATGTTGCTCTTTAATCGTACATGGTTTGGATGAAATTGATTGTTTTGAAAAAAAGTTATAAAGCTTTGAAAAAACCAATACTTTTTACTCATCCAACTATTTAAATCGTTATATCTCAGAAACGGTGTCTCTTTTGAAGAAAAGTATTAACACATTTTTTGTAGTTAATTTTATCCTCTACAATTTTTGTCTGAGCTATTTTTATCATAAAAGCTACCGTTTTGCTGAAAATAGCTGAAAATAGCAAAACACTACTTTTTCTGATCTTTGACCTTTCCCTATTTTTTTACCGAGTATATATCATAATTATACTCTTAACAAATTCATTAGGTTTCAGTTTAGAAATTTATATAATCATGAGTGTCTAATTTGATTGGACTATATTTCAAAATTATATTCTTTTTTACAATCTAAAAAAAAACATTATAAAAGCAAATTGTTTTGTTGTATTTATTTAAATAAAAAAAACTACAAAATACCTTTTAATTACTTTTAATTAATTATCATTATTCTAACCAGTCTAAGCTCAAACTAACAACACACTGTTGCCAACCTAACATGTTTAACACAGGTTTTCTCAGTTTTACGATTTTGGAAAAGAGATAAGTTTATTTATATCAACTCTGACAAAATCCGGGAGGATTTTCAGATTCGAAGAGGATCTGATGACGAGTATGAGATCTCTTAGGAGAGACAGAAACGTTTTTTTTTTTTAAATAAAGAAGAAAATTTTTGGGATTGTCATTGAAGAAAACGACTGGGCGGACGTCGTGGATGATGGATGACGCGGACGATTCCCCATCAAAGTACAAATCAAAAAAAGGACCACTAAAAAAAGAGAGTAAAGTTAAATAAACTATGAAAACCCTAAAAAATCTACTGAGAAGGAACGCGATGTGCTTATTTTTTCAAATCCTCAACAAAAATTAAAAAAAAAAAAACAATAACATCATTTAAAGTCACCGAAATCGTATTAAGTGAAAGGAGGAAGAATTAAAAGGGGGAGAAATTTCATTTGAAAAATTCTTTCTCCTTCGACCGGAAGAGAAATTCATTTTATAAGATTTATTTTATTTTTTCTGATGTCGCCCACATTTTTCCATGTCATTTATTAACGGAGATAAACGATAAAAATGTTCAAATTTTCACTCCATTTGATTCAGTAGCTTTTTTGGGGTAAAATCATCATCGTCAATACTTTTTGTTTTTAGTTCGTCTCCTCAATTCGGGGGGACTTCGAGCACCTTTATCTCTGTCCGTTATATTTTTAATTAGATTAATTATCTAAGGCAGAATTTCCTCCCGAAAATTGCGCGACACATTATCTTCGGGCGAGACATATCGTCAAAGTCAAGAAATCTGTCTTTGAGAAAAGCTCTTGTCACTGTTATCACACTGGTTTTTCCTCAGTGTCTTCTAACGATCCTTATTATTTCCTCTATTTAAATAAATATGGAGGTGACTGAATTGCTTACTTTTTGGAAAGTCTTAAAACTTTATCGATTCAAAAAAGAGGAATAATTCCGGTGCGCATAATAAAATCAAATTCCTCACAAAAGATAAAAGTCACATGACGTAATAAAAAGAGAAAAGATACTGAGGAATTGAGAATTGTAAAAGGGCATTATTTTCATTGACCCTCTTTTGAGTGAAGCAATCTGCGATAACCGTTCTCATCCCCTCTGAAATCCTTACATAACCACCCTTATAATGAAACCACCGAAACAAAATTAGCCATGGAGAAAGGAGAGATATACTCACAAACTGACTCTTCTGCTCTGTGATTTTTTATGCGTTTGCTATAGTTAACTGAATCGGGTTAGTTTGGTCAAAAGAAATATTGTTTCGATAATATATATTAATGAGAGTGAGCGTTAAAACGGGGCTAAAATATCACGTCGAGTGCCCCGTCGCGTTGCGTGTCAGTATATTACAGTCGACAAGAATAGAAATATGCATTTATGAATTAATTATATTCCCGAGTGAGAAAAAAACACTTCAAAACCATTCTTAAAAAATCGGTAGTCGTGTTTTTTCTTTTAAGGAAATGTTCTTTTTCGGTAATATTTGGGGAAAAAGAAGAAAAAGTAGAGGAGTTTCCGCTATAATTTTCCGTTGGCGCGGAACCCCAGGAAATTCTGATTAAGCATTCTTCCGCAGGTCTTCCTTTCATTATCCACGAGTATTCCTATTCATTATCCCTAACTTAATTGAAGGACGCAGAAAAAAGGGATCCTGAGGTCACTCCCTCGGTGAAATCTAAACATAGAAAGCTGCCACTCTTCACCAGGCTTTTCTCCTAATTTTTCCGGATGGTTATTATGACCGGAACATTTCTTCTGACAACTCCACTTTATGTTTTACATTTATAAACTTGATTTTATTCGTATTAATAAATAAAACACAAACTGTGCATTTGCAGTATTCATTCAAATAAGTGGAATTAAATATTTATAAAAGGAAATATGTGAGTATTGAAATATTTATTCTACAGAATTCACCATCTCAATCGCAATGACCACAAAAAGAAAAACATTCGGTAAGAATTTATGTTCTATAAAATTTAAAACCAAAGGGATAAGACGGACAATGTAATGCAATAAAATCACGAGCGGAGATCTGAGCTGAAGAGATTTCTTTTATGGTTGACTGAAGGCACAATAAACCGTCTGAGAGATCTCAGTTTCTCAAATCCGGTTTTGGGTTCCGCAAGAATTTGTTCACTGCCAATTACCAAAAATCGGTCTTTGAGTTCATTATTTAACCCTTTGGGGTCGTTTGTCTACTCTCAGCCACCACAGCAAGGAACTATACGAATCTTATACTGTTCAAAGAAAACATCGTGCTGAATAAGAATTATTCGCTCGCTAACATAGAAAAGCAGACTGTATTATTTATATTCATAAAGTTCTGTATAGTACAGTGTCTTTGTTTCACCTCATTAACCCTTTGAGGTCGTTTGTCTACTCTCAGCCATTACAGAAAGGAACTATACGAATATATACGAATCTTATACTGTATGCATTCCTTATCAGTTTAAACTTTTCCTCAATTTCTATTAAACCTTTTCATCAACTAATACAATTGGCTCCATCGATTGGAGATTAATATAATTGTAAATGTAAAGTATCTAAATTGTATTTAGGAGTAATTAGAGATTGTCTCTTGTTAAAATATGACTAAATATTACTGAATATTAGTGAATATTATGTATATGTATCCCTGCTCTTTCCAAACAAATTAATTCCGACCAATAGATACCCATACACAAATTTAATTCAACCGAAAAGGGTTAATTTGGACCAATAAATACCCATCCCCAAATTTTATACGACCGCAAAGAGTTGAAACCCATTGCTACTGTTCGATTGGTAAAAGTAAAGGAATAAAAACATTTATGGGCCTTTTTGAAAAGTCCAGATATAACAAAAAGGAGGTACAACGAGTCATGAAGTTGGGATGACTCACCCTATTGTAGTGCTGTTGACTCGCCCTATTTCGGCAACTCATTACAGTCTCAAACCAGGGTTGAAAATCATCAAAGGAATCAGGTATAATCGAATACCCAATACAGGTGTAAAAAGAAAATCCAAGTTAGGATTCCAGCTCAGTTCTTTCAGTAAAGAAAGTTCAGTCAGTTCAGTAAATTCAGCTCCGTTTTGTTTATATCCTTAGTGAAATATCGCAGTGTTCTTGGTCTTACCTCAATTCAATTTAATGATTTAGTTTATGAATTCCAATACAATGTTCAGTGTTCATATTGTTTATCAAAATATAACTAGTTTTAAAATAAAGTGTCGGTTCAGTGAATATTACACAAAATCCTACAAACAATTTTAACACCAGAAGTGACAAAAAAGCAAAGTCTACTACAGAACAACAGACACTACAGAGTAATAAATGTTTTAAACACTTGAAAAGTTGAGTTTGGGGAAACAAAGTAGAATTCAAAACATTAATCCGGAGTAAAACGCCAAAATCCAAACCTTCGCCTTTTCCTTCGTCTTAAAAAAACCCAAAATAAAAACACAAAGAAAGCAAATTTATTTATTTTCAATTAGAAAATTCAAATTCAGAAAGAGAAAAATGAAAAGGATTTGAATGCTTAGAGCTCCATTTAAGGAAAATATTGAAGATTGAATTACTCTAAAAACGGAGTTACTTTTAATACGGAAAAGGGTATCAGATATCTGAAAGAGATTTATGAGCCACAGTTAAGAAGCGAAGGATTAATATATGACTCCCGAGAAAATCATCCCTTAATTAGGTTTATTCGCTATTGGAAGAACTTTTGGGCCCAAAATAAGATTTAAATCGATATAAACAACAGCAGGAATTATGAAAAATCCCGAAGAAACAACAAAACAATCTCATTTTTCGACTAAACCTTAATGTCATACCTTAAAGAAAAGGTGTTGAGAAAAGAACACCCCTAATTCGGGTTCGCTTCTCTCACAGAAACTATTTTTTGTCTTTTAATGTCGTTACTCGGAAATAATTTTTGAGGGGCACTGTGCAGTTTCGCATGAAATTAAATTTATCACCGAAAAGGATGTCGACGGAAAGGGGTTGCTGATTAAGGGCTACGAAAGAAATAAAAAACCGGAAAGGATTCATAATTTAATGGTACTTGGGCGAAACTCGTGCACGGGCGATTACCTCCCGTCAAAACTCTAATAATTCCCCGTAACAACTTTTTACGTTACTAAAAAAATTGAAAAAGCTTTCAAATAAATCTGAGTAAATAAATATCATTTAAAAATTGAGCACGGCCTTAGCTCAGTGTGTTAAACGCCTGCTCGCTGGGACGTCGGACGGAGTTCGAATCCCAGTGGCGGTGGTATTTTTCTAAGGCCGTTCTCCCTCGCAGATGATTGGTCAGCACTGCGAGGTACCTAGACCACTGCTGGGAGGACGGAATGACGTAGTGTTGCGCCTGGAAAGTCTGGCAAAACACTACGAAATTCCGCCTCCTTCACCTGCATTCACCTGCGAACAGCTCGGTGAAGTACTGTCAGTGGACTCGCCACCCGCTACAGTACCTGACATGTTCATTCAGGCGCTTTGCAAGCGAACAAAATGTTTCGCAAAAACCCCGCGACCCTAACGGAAAAGCGGGTTAAAGAAAAGTATAAGTAGTATAAGTATTAAAAATTTATACAGATTCTGTATACAGAGGTGTTTGACTCCCGTTGTGGTCGGACATTGTAGAATTAATCTGAGCCCGATTTTGTAAGAATAACTTTTCTTTGGGGAGAATTATTTTAAAGAAAAATTTCAAAGGCATTCAACACTGAGTGAGGCTGTAAAAGATAAAAGTTATTAAAAATTTTAATTAATGTATTTCTCCTTTTAGAGATTGCTAGGAGACATGAAAGAATTCTCAAGGGAAACAGTAGTCTTCAGTGTATTGCGATGGAAGCTCGTGGCAGTTGCAAATTAGTTTCTCCAATATATCCTTGAATTATTTTTACGGGATTGCCTCCCTCCTCTTCTTTTCGGGTTTTTTTCTCATTTCACTTCTTTTCGCTGTTCTTAAAAAAAAAAATTTAATGCGTTTTTTTTTAGAGAGAAAAAGTATTTATAAATTCAGTCAGAAGTGTCAGAAATATTTCCTTTTTCTTTTTGCTGGATTTTCAATCATTGAAAAATTTTCAATCTGGCCAAGAAATTGACGTTAAAGATTTAAAGCAGAAGGCACTCGATAAAAACACTCTTTCTGAACACTAAGGCAGTGGTTTCCAACCTGTGGGGTGCGAGACTGTTGCAAGGGGGGCGTGTAGCTGTTTCCAAAATATCATTTTCGAATACAAAACCAAAATATATATTCTTTTTTGTTCTGTTATTATATTTCTTATAATAAATTTATTATATAGTGTATTATTTTGTAGGCCATTAAATAAATTATAATATCAGTTGAGTATTTATACTTGAGTATTTATATAATACAAACCAAAAATATATATTCTTCTTTTGTTCTGTTATTATATTTTTACATAGTATTGTATATTATTTTGTAGCCCATTAAATAAATTATAATATCAGTTGAGTATTTATGAAATTTGATTTTTACATAAATTAACGGGACGCAAAAAGGTACAAAAAGGTTGGAAACCACTGCTTTAAGGACACAAATAGGAAAAATTAAAACTTATACTATTAGTCCAGTCAAATTGGCTGAAAAATGAGGGGTGAACTTACATTAATTCCTGGGAAGCTGAAACTTGGTGAAATTATACAGAGTATAATTACGTGTATACATAAAATGTCAGAAGATACCAAAAATCCGATATTGGGAAAAAAATGGCGAGAGGTCAAAGGTCAAAAAATTAGTTTTTCGCTATTTTCACGAAAAAGGTTAGTGTTATCGTAAAATCGTAATATTATAGCTCAGGAAATTGTAGAGCATTAAGTTATCTACAAAAAATATATTTTTAATAAAATGTCTAAGTTGACTGAACTGTATAGACTTTACATACTTGACAAAACACTGGGATTGGCCTATCGAACCAAAATTATGGTTCTTACATTCAAAAAGCATAAATATTTCGAACTGAGATTATAATTATGTCAAAAATTGAAAACAAAAAAATATTGGGTCTATAAATGCTTACAGCAGCAATATTTCGCTTAATAAAGACGCGTTTATATCCCAACCTTTTCTTCTAAACATTGTTTTCCCGCTTTTACTTTCTTTACCGTTCCTCTTTTTTTTTCTATTTTGGAAAAAAGAAACTTTGATCTAAAATTATTTTATATCAGAAATTATTCATTCAAGAGAAAACGTTTGGTTGAGAAGACGTTAAAAACATATGCGAATGGAAGTCTGTTTTATCAAGAATAGAAGGAGAGTGCTGAAGAGGAAAAGAAAATGCCAACGCAGCTATGAGGAAAAGCGTATTTATAGCGAATAATGATATTATTATTAGACATAATAAGATTATTTTAAATTAAAGTCATACAGCAGTAAACTGTCGGAGATTAAATGAAAAAGGATTCCAGAGTGAGGAAACCATTCAACCAACAGCTATTATGACCGTCATTAGTTGCCGCCACGTTTTTTCTGCGTGTTATCTCCCGCCTTTATCTCCCTCAATAAAATCAATGTTTATGTATGAACCGCCACAAAGGGTGACAAAATGAGGTTTCCTTTTCTCGCCCCGAGCGACAAAATGGACGATAACGAACCGAACGTTCTTATACTCATTTTGATCCGTTCGGATGCAAAGGAACCTTTTCTGCCTGAGTTTATGCCAAATTAGGGAACTGACCTCTTTCTATAACACTTGAGAATTTTTGGATTAAAAATAAAATGGTCAGTTCCATAAAAGACCGCTTTTTCGTGAAACAAAACGTGATTTTTTAATAATAACGGAGAAAAGATAAAAAAAAGGGGAGTTCGGAAAAAGCAGACGGGATTGCGAATGCAACGAGTGATTGATTAGGGGAAAACTTTATTTGAGTACGTCGTACAAATGACTGTTTACCTTTTTTCAGATGTGTCATTTGGGAGAGGGAAAAACAGAGCTGCGGAGGAAGAATTAGTCTGCCGGTTTTAATGCGATTTGCTGTCACTGCTTTCTCAGCAGAGGATTTCCTTTCTTTCCTCTTTTAACTTCATGAGTTTGTATTTGTCAGCGGAACGGAGTTTTTCTTTGGGCTAAGGAGTCACGTACGGGATTTATTTTCAAGTGCTTCGGGTTTCATTTCTTACTTTTGAAGGCTCAAGCTGACTGCCGTTCCCGCATTCTTCTTCTTGAATATATCCTTCGATTCATCTCCAAATGATCCCGCTGCTGCAAAACAAAGAGAATTCATTTAATAATAAATAGTTGACAGATTGAACGCTGTTTAGATAAAAATTTTTATGCAGTTTCTTTTATATTATTTTTAAGATTACAGAAATGGAAAATAATTAACCCTCATCGGTCGCTAGCTTTTCTTATGTGATTCCCACTAGTTCGTAGCTAATTTCAGTTATTTATAATTTTATTTATAATTCTGTATATTAATAATTTATTATTTATAATTCTTTCTTTGCAATATGAGTTTTTTTGCGTTATAATTTCCGTTTGAGTTCGTCAGTAATATATTTTTTGAAATAATCTATAGGCCTTAGTTTAATATAATAGGCTATAATAATATAAAGTATATAATAATAATATATATAGGTCATAATATAATTTGGTCCACTGATATTTGTAAAAGGAATCCTACGAGGAAGCTCATCGTCTAAGTTATCAATATTTTCTAATTTTATAATATATTCTCGGTCACTTGAATATTTTATATCTTGGACTATCTATAATATATTTTATATCTTGGAATATCTATATCTTGAACTTGAATATTTTAAGGGCATAACTTGTGATGCAATAGTTTCATCACTAGACTCAACATAACATTCAGGACTGCTTACGAAATTTATATTATTTTTTTTACTCATTTTTGGGTTGAATATATTGAAAATTAATGGCAAAAAACAGTGATATGTCAGTGAAGAAATCAATTGTTCTGTTACTGATACTTAACTCAAACATATTTGATAGGTTCGGTCGTTGTCACCTCCCACGTGACGTGCAAAAGTATTGTTATCACCTGACAGGTGACTTACCACCGTTAAGGGTTAAAAATCTCATACAGAAGATACAGTGAAGACCGAAAACAAAAATCCACCAAAAGAGTGTACACTTGAAAAATATAAAAAAAAAATATGAGCCAGCGGATGAATTTAAGAACTGAGAGTCTACAGGGAGCGACGTAACCAACCCCTAAAACAAACATTTCTTTACAAAATGTGGCTAATACCAATTAAAAAAACTTCCCCCTAATTACACTAGTTGGATGACTTCACGATGGATGATTCCCTCAGTTTTTACAGGCGAAAGATTTCGGATAATCGCTGAGCACCTGTAATTAATCACCCCTGATGCTTTATCAGCGCTTTCCAACTTCAATCGCCGCGGGGAAAACAAATTTTTCTCCAGGAATCCATTTAACACGTGTCGAGGGTTTTTTTACTTTCAAAAGAGCTCACTCTCCCTCCCGACATTTATATGCAACACGTTAAACGGACATTTCGAGTTCGTGGCGGAGCAATTAAAACGTTAATTAATCAGCCGGATAATAATTCCGAGGCATGAACGGGAAAATCAAAATGTTTACGACCTCCGAAGTGTTCCCAGTGGTCTTTACCAAAATTAATTCCCTGTTTCAGACTCACCACCCGAATATGTCGTCTGCTGTGAGTCTGCTTTCTTCTTTCCTCACTGTGCACTTTCTCTCCCACCTACCGAGACTTTGTCGTTCGGGGAAGCCCTTATAATCTCAGTCCCCTTGGGACCAGACCTGTACTTATGAGTGCTATCTGTAATTTATGGCAACACATGGAGGCCGAAGACCTCGTGACTGCTGCTGAATAGATTGCTGAAGATTTTGGTTGTCGATTCGACTGAGAAACTGCATTTCACAAGTCTAATTGAATAGAACTTGTGAGGGGAATCTGGCAGAAAACATTTTGTTCACCTTTTGGAAAAAACTAATCAAAAAGACAAGCCGAATTAAGATGGATTTATCTAAAAATGAAATTGGGGAAGACGATAAAGGGGTGAGGGGTGGGAAAAGAAGACTGAAAAAGTATTCTTTAAATTAAGAAGCGAATTTCCCGAGGAAAAGCCTCTTTTTTAAACTGAACATGTCATTTGTGATTTAAATTCATGGGATTGATTTCCTTATCTAAATTAAACCTCTACGAGGTTTTTCTCTGAGGAATAGGCAAAAGCTGCGCACTGCGTAGGACTAAGCTCACCGAGAATGCAAATCTAATTAGTATAGTTTTCGGAACTCAATTTCCTCCTCGAAAGAAATTCAAAAAGTCTTAGTTGAAATCTTGAAAATGTCATAGTCGAGAGCTCGTAAGAATTCAAAAGGATTTAAGACATGAAAACCCGAGGGTGAAATTTAACCACAGAGGATCGAACGGAAGGTTTGATTAATCGTCTTTAGGGGCTGTTGCTTTGTCCCCGGTTTTATCTTCTGTTGTTGGAGGTTCATATAATCAAACTTTCAATGCCCGCTCATTCAGTAAAAAAATGCTCACACTTTTAATTCATATTATAGGATTTTTATCTGAGTCAGTTTTGTTGAGCACTGTAAATTGGTTAAACGGTGTCAGTGCCAATAGTTTTTTTTTATAGAATTTTCTCCCTGAAGTCCGTCATGTCTTAGCTTAAAAGTCGTTCCTCTTTTTAAACGGTTTTATTTAATTTGGTTTTGGTGTCTGTGTGTCTTTCTGTCTGTGTGCAAATACCGAGAATCAAAACTTTGAGGCGAAATTTGACCCGTTTCCATCGAACCGATTTCTTTCAAATTTTGCACACACTCTCGTTTTGGTGGACAATTCAAATTTCTGCAATTATTTTTTAAAACAATGCTCAGGTAAAAATAGAAAAAATTCCCAAAATCTAATCAATTGCTCAACATACGAATCCTTAAAGGAGATAACCTTATCTCAGGCCGATGAATGACCGCATTATTCTGCTATCACTTTACAACTCAGATAAAAATAATAAAAATAAAAATAATAATAACATTCTGAGTATTGCTACACTGTACAGTTTTTGACTCCGCACAGAGTACTTTTTAGTTTTATATTTTTTCTTCTAAAACTTAAACAAATAACATAAAACTAAAAAGTAAAAAATAAAAAAAAACTTTAAAAATTTTTTAAAGTAAAACGGTTTTATTTAAAGTGCACTAAAAATTAAAAAAATAATGTTGCAAGAGTATTAATAAATACATGGGTTACAAAGAAAAAGACTAATATTTGTGTCCATAAAACCGTGGGGGCGATATTACACGTTCAATTTTTATACTGTATAACGCCACACGGTTTTATTAAAAAACATATTTATAAACAAAAAAATTGGTCTTTTTTTTTGTAACCCATGTATTAATATTATTAATACTCTTGCATGTAATTATTTATGTATTATAATTATATATGTATTACCATGTAATTATTTATTAATACTCTTGCAACATTATTTTTTTAATTTTTAGTGCACTTGAAATAAAATCATTTAACTTTAAAAATATTTTTTAATTTATTTTTATTCCTAATTATTCTTGAAATATTCATTATTAGAAAAACTGAATCTTTGAAATTACAAATACTCGTTGTCAGCAGTAAAACCTGAAAAATTGAGAATCCGAAGGTATAAATCTGAGATTGAGAAATAATAATCCGAAACCCAAAAAGTCCAAAGTCGAATGAATCAGCCTCAAAACGAGAATAAATGTAATTTATTTCATGTATTTTATTTCCGAACTCACAACTTTGCATAAACGACTCGCGGATAATATATTATACTCATTTAAGATGCGGGTCGTTTGAAAATCCTTTATACTGTGGGATATTATAAAGGGCAGAACAACTTCCCGAAATAAATAAATTGAGGATTTAAAGCAGATTTCTGAGTGCAGTGGGTTGCAACTCGCATTATTAATTTGCAATAAACCCACGAGCAATTTTAATAATTGCGTATAAATTTTTATATTAAATCGTATTTGCTCATTTTATTTTCATTAAAACCTCACAGTTTACACCTAATGATAGTGGGAAATTTATTATCTGCACTGATATTTCCTAATTCACGGAAATTTATCATCTGAGAAAGAACATAATGTCCTTTTTTCTGATAGTCACCCTTTATTAATGTAACTGAATCTAACTGAAAAGTAATTAATTCCGGTTTAATCGAAATAAGAGCTTCTTAATCTCATTCAAAAAGACTTGATAGAGAATAAAATTCCTCAAGCTTTTTCAAATCATTTGTTTATCTATTCGTTTTTAATCTGTAGTTATCATTGCTAAACTGCGGAAAACAGCTACTCGTAATTGTATGTTTTAGTCACAGTTTGAAAAATATGACAAAATGTCTCTCTCTAACTCCGATTATTATACTGCATCTGAGTTTGCTTTAAACATACTGTAGTTTATTACTTTAATTTGAATTTGCAGGGAATGTTTTTAATGGTGATAAATTGCTGAGATGACTTTAGCATCAGTTAAGAAGGCCGAAAGGGTTATGATCTGTTTGGGTCCTTCGTTGACAATAAATTTGTTTTTCAGAGTGTTTTGTGTACAAAATCATTAAAAATAAAAACTTTCTCATAAAGAAATTTTAAAATAGTTTATTTATTTGCGTCGTTCGAGTGATTTTCCACTTTCAGAGAAATAACTTCTTTAATGAGAAATTAATTAAAATTTGAATATTAAATAATAAATTAATTGAATTTGTCTTAATGCAATTAAAATGAATTTTTCATGTGTAATATGTATAAATTTTGATAAAAATTTGTTAAAAATTATGTCAAATATATTTGTAATAATTAAAATTCTGCAAAATTAACCTTTGAACTCACAAATAAATTCTTTAGTTCACTCGGATATCTGTAAATTAATCTCCAAATAAAACATTAACCCGAGTGAAAACTAAAAAAAGCTTATTGAAAGGGTTTTACACTTAAGCGTTAATTAAGTGCTCCTTTCAGAGTTATTTACTTAAAATTACTCTTCCATAATAGTGTACCACGCGGTGTAATTACCGCATTTGAGAGGAGCGTTGGGGCGCTTAACAGAACAACTTTTCTTCGACGTCAGAACAACGTAACCCCTTCGCCCAGTTTTGATGGAAGGGCGTAACATTAACATGCAGATTCTGTAACTTCTCCGTGCGGACATCTTGATTTTAACCCGGCATAATATTATTAAAGCAGTTAAAATGAGGAAATTCCTCAAGTGAAATTAATTTTCTAACTGTTATCAGCTTTTATTGGTTGGATGTTCTGGTTTCTCTCGGATGGAAGCCATTTCGTGGGGGGCGGAGTAACCCCCAGCGTCGATCCGCTTCCTCGTTTTTCTTTCTTCGTCCGACAATCAGCGACGGATTTCGGGAATGATTTTTCACCCGAGATTAACTCTGCCTTGGACTCGTTTTCAACGGACTCATTTTCATTGTGGGTGGCTTACATAATAAAATTGGAAATTTTACGACGTAATACCAGACAATTTCCCAGGGGTATCATATACGCCCTGCAGGAGAGTTGTGTTACTTCATCGAAATTCTCATTTATTTCTTACAAATTCACATTTTTACATTAACATATATGAAAACGTAAAAGAGCGTAAAAATCGTAAAATAAATTCGGTTATTTTTCATTGTTCTCCCCGTTATAATAAAGCTTTTAATGAATCGTAAAAGATAAGTCGTTCGCTGACCCATCCAAGCTCATTCGGAAGGTAACAAACCCAGTTTTACCTCAAAACGATAGTATAAAAAGAAAAATGTTCCTCAAGTCATATGCCAACGGAACTTATTTATAGATTCATTGATTGATGTGTTCCCCGCCTATTGTAATCCGATTAGAATACCGACTGAAAGAGAAGAGAGAGAGAAAAATCTGAGAAGTCAAATGCTTCGATAATACTCTGAGAATATGGGATGAAAAATGAATGCTTTCCTGACTGAATTTTTATAATACCCAATGCATAAATTTGAATTGGAATCACCCGAGGGGTTGCAACTGTTTCTAATATGCTGCATACAAATTTCAACTGCAATCCTGAAAAATTCGGAGGATGATTTGTAGTGAAAGCTCCTCCCAACTTTCCATGGAAAGAGTATCTGTTTTACTACCTTCTTCTGATGTCACAGTTACAATCATACAGACACCGACTGTGAGTAACCGGTGGTTTTTTTGATGGTACTGTTACTCAATACATCGCCTTCTGAACTGAGCAATATATTTGATGCCAGGAGGGGAAAAAATGTGAAATTAGGGGTGAATAAAACAGGGGAGATAACGAGATTTAGAAGAGGGATGAGGTGTAACGGCTCCACGTTTGTCCCAATAGTCGAAGCAATCCGAAACTAAAGAAAGTTCTTTTTTTCGATATCAACCAATTTTGAAAAATAAAAATAGTAGAGTTATAAATTGTAGTTTATGCATATAAAACTAATTACATAATTTTTACTTCATTTTAGCAGCAAATTCGTTTGATAAATTCAAAGACATTCCTTCATTCCCAATAAACACCAAAAAATAAGTAAAAAAGAACTCAAAGTCTTCGGTTTCTGTGAATGACCACAAATTATTGACGATGACAGCAACAAAGACATTCTCTCTTTTCTGAATTTCCCTATATCACCTAAAAACAGAAGCCTTTGAGGGTCTGAGCTTTAAAGAACAACCAATAAAAGGTTATATATTCCAATACATATCCAAAGCTGAGATTTCTTTTACGCCACAATGCGGCCATTTTGAATTCCTCCCCGATGCCACCACTCTTTAAGAATTCGACCTCATTTCCGAACTGGCAAATCCTCGCCGGAATAAATTTTCAATAAATAAAATTTAAAAACAAGTAGACGAACAAGAAATCCGGGGTTAACCCCTCAGCTCGCGTCACAATCCTCTCCACCCTTCTTAGGAATAAAGGCTTAAAATCCAGATTTAACAAATGGATAAAATGAAGGCATTATTCAAAAAACGAAAAAGTTTGTTTCTTTTCTCGAGTAAAGATTTCTAGAAGTAAATATTCTTTATTGGGATTTTATTGATTTATCTGAGACGGGGGCTTTTCAGGTCGGTGCCTTGGAAAAAGATTAAATTTTAGTGACTGAAAGAAGCGGGCAGAAAGGGTTGAACGAGGGGGAGAAGAAAAAAATAAAAACAATGGCTGCACCCTTCGGCTGAAGTAAAGCAGTTTAATATTTCACAATGACACACGACTATTCTATGGGTCGATAAAATTTATGCGAGGATTAGTGCATTCTTTAGCTTTTCAAAAAGCACAACCCAAATTTTACCATCGTTACCCCGAACTGTTTTTACAATGACTTTCCATCCACATTCTATGAATAAGAAGTCGAAGGTAAAACTGTAAAGAAGGGATGAAAGTGGCACTCTTATGAGCTTCCTTTGATTTTAAATAAGCGATCGCAATAGTGATTCGGACAAAATACAACAATGGCCAAATTTACAGAATGAAAAATTTCACCCATTGCTAAATTATAATCTATTAACCCTTTGCGGTCGTAAAAAATTTGTGTATGGGTATCTATTGGTCGGAATTAATTTCTTTGGAAAGAGCAGGGATACATATACATAATATTCACTAATATTTAGTCATATTTTAACAAGAGAGAATCTCTAATTACTCCTAAATACAATTTAGAAAATATTCTTTTGTTTAGATTAAATTTAGTTATCTCCAATTGTATTAGTTGATGAAAAGATTTAATAGAAATTAAGGAAAAGTTTAAACTGATTTAGGAATGCATACAGTATAAGTTGTGGTGTATAGTTACAGCTTACTATATGATATACAGTATATTGCTGTGGTGACTGAAAGTAGACATACGACCGCTAAGGGTTAAAATAAGGATTTCCGGTTCCACTTTTAAGAGAACGCAAAGTTCGAATACTTTCTAAGTTACAATTTACAGAAATAATGGGTTTTTATTATCTAAAAACAGCACTGTTAACCCTTTTTTAAGCGGTGAGAGTTCCCCCGTAAATAAAAAAATTTTGCAAAAAATTAAAGTTCTCTCGCAAATAAGCATCTCTTCCGACATTAAGTGAAAATACAAGATTAATATGGAGCTCAAAGAAAGCAGGAAAAAATAAAGTGCATCATAAAAACCGGAGTAAAATTCTTCCCTTCCATAAAAAAGATTAGTGGGCAAAGCTCGGGGAAAACCGGCCTTGGAATTTCAAAAAAGTGGCGGGCGAAGCCATGACTCAAAATTCCATCAGCTCGTGGAGGAAAGACAAACACACGGCGATGAATTTTGCAAATAGTAAAAGGTGCAGGCACCCGAGTTGGGATAATAAATGCAGCCATGACCGGAACGGTGGAAAAGAAAAGTGGGAAAAAGAGGGAGATGAGCTCAGAGCTTAATTTTTTTTTTATAATGAGCTTCTTCCAGGTTGTAACCGTAAAATATATACTTTCGGCAGAAAGCGGAAACAATATAATACACAAGAGTGTAAAAATTCTCAATAGGGGTGTGCGGATAAAAAAAAATAAAATAGCTTTTGCTTAAAAGGAATTTCCTCTCTAAATAAAAGTTTTTAAAGGGAGAAGAAATGCAAAGCAGACGACGAATTCATGGAAAGGCAGTTTCGGTGTGTATTATATTTATTATTATATGTAATATTTATGGTAATATTATGATTATAAATTATAAATTAATTATTGTAATATTTATTATTATATTATGTGTATTATTCGGTGTGTATTGGAAATAACAGTTACACAGTCTTATATTTTTGAATTTATGTATCTTACAACATATACATAAAAAATTTTATTTTTTTTTTAATAAAACGGTTCACAAACTATTATTGGTTGGAGCTTTAACCCATTTAACCCATCAACTTTGTGTGATAATAAAAAATAGGCGACCTAAATATTGAACGGCCATTAAAAAAATATTGTTACCAAAATACTTTCCAACCAACAGTTTGGAAAAACTCTGGAAAATCCACAAATCGTGAAAGTGGCGAGCAAGGGGTGAAATATCGAAGGGTGGATGAGAAAAGATTACTCCAAAATAATAACAGATACTGTTAAGGACAGCTTGAGAAGAAGTATGGACGTGTCAAGACCATCCGAGGGAATATTCGCCACGGAGCGGTCCTCTCCCTCGTGAGAACACCGGAACCGATTAAGCTAAATCGCACTGAAATGAGGGAGCCGCACTCCTGTTACGGTTTTAATGTCCCAGGAAAGATCGATTAAAGAGAATCGCTTTAATCCGGGCGAAACTCCTATCGAAATACATTAATTATAAAACTTTTCCACTTCATTTTTTGCCACGCACAAACGCGTGAATTTATGTCTTTTAACTGCGTGTTTGGCGTGAGTCCATGCTTTGGCCAAATTTAATTAAACACCCGGGCACACCCATTCATTTTTCAACGGCTGTGCCCTTTCCAACACTCTCTTCGTTATGACTATAATTTAAAATTGTTATGTTAATATTCGCGTTTAAAACACTCTCCAGATGGAGATACAGAAAATTGTCTCACTTAACTCCACCGAATCGGTCATAAACGCTAAATGAAAAACCGAGTTGATCAAATACCAGTGAAGAGCACATGGCGTGAATCGCTGTACGACTCGAAATTGTTGGAGAAATTTTAAATTAGGTTAGAATTATCTAACTTTTTCCAAGTTGGAAATTTAGGTGGAAAAAATTTTCCGCTTTGGGATTCTTTCTGTAAAATTTCATAATCTTACGTAGAAATATTCGCCGATTGCTGGAGGTGACTCAATTAAGTTATTTTCGGCTTTTCCACTCCGGTCGATGACTTCTGGAAATTCTGATTCAGATTTTCCTCCTTCAGGATGATTTAAATATAAGTTTCCAATCAAAATTTTTCGTACTGAAAAGGTAAAGTATCCTTAGGAACAAAACAGTGACCAAAAATGGAAATATTATCCTTCACGAGAGCATTGATAGTTTGTCAGCAAAAGGTACATATGGGAAAACATACGAAAGCATTTCCTCGCACCGCCAAATATTTTTTTTAAAATCAGTGATGGCCAACCTAAGGGCCGTGGGCTATATACGGTCCGTGAAGGTGTTGCATGTGGCCCGCTCTTTTATTACTATTTTCACATACGTATTTGGTGATTTGGGTTCATTTTAATTTTTAAATAAAGGGTTGTGACTGTACGCTAATATTAGAATAACTTCAATTTGAAATTCTTTATTCCTTTCGGGAAAATTTTAAATTTACGCGAACGCTTTCGAATCCATTCGAATTCCATTAAACACTTTGGGTTTCCCTTCTCTTTTAGATTCTATCATAGAAGTCAAAAGGACTGCTTGCACGAAAGGGTAAAGCCGGAAAAGAAGGCAAAGGCAATAGCCGTCAGAGAAGGAATGTAGAGAAAAAGGAAAAAATGAGAAAAAGAAAATAGAAGAAAATGGGAAAAGGGGAAAATGAGAAGAAAGAGAAAAGGATAAAAAGAGAAAAGAGGAAAATGAGAAAAAGAAAAGAAAATGAGAAGAAAGAGAAAAACCGAAAAGGGGAAAATGATAAAAGAAAAGAGGAGAAAATGGGAAGAAAAACAAAAGGAGAAAATTAGAAGAAAGAAAAAATGAGAAAAAGAGAAAAGGTGGAAATGAGGAAAATAGGAAAGGGGAAAATGAGAAAAAAAGAAAAGGGGAAAAATGAGAAGAAAATGAGAAAAAGAGAAAAAGGGAAAATGAGAAGAGAGTAAAAACTAATTTTAAAAATCCATATTTAATATTTGCATACGTTGTGTCCCGCGAAATTACACCAAACTCAACTTCGGTCCTCATATTATGAAAGTTTGGCCATCACTGTTTTAAATAATAAGTTACAAAAATATAATAAATAAACGACGTCTTTATAAAACCCCTAATTAAAAAAGGGAAAATTAATTTGCTTACATAATGATTAGGCATTCAAAATATATTTCAAAAATTTTAAATTGCAACCGAAAACCTTTTCATTCGTTAAGAAGCTAAACAGAATTTTCCACCGGGAGAAGGCGAAGGGAAGAGAAAGAAAATTTTCCTTTTTCCTCAAACAATTTATCATTTCCACGATAAAAAATTTTGTGTTCTTTGCCGCTGCTAGCTTTCGATTACTCGTCCTTTTAATCAAGAGCTGTTTGTTTTTTTAACAAGAATTTTCTCCCGATCTTCAATCTTTACTTCAAAGACTTTTCACCGTTCCCCGCCGTTCTCATGTGAAATTTCTATCTTTTCCCACCGGAAAAAGAATCCAAAACATTTTCACGCGATGCCATCTTCTACATTTTCCTTTTTGACCTACCTGACGTCAGTGTTTTATCGCTTTTGAACACCCAACTTTGATTGATGCTTCTTATTTCGCTGCCTCGCCTTTAATCCTCAGCTGGAAAAGTATTGTTTTGCACCTGACGCTGTTTCGAAAGCTTTTCCGGCAACATTTATTTGGATTTATGTTCATAAGGCGACGGAGCCTATAATGAGCCTTATCCCTTTATCTCCCTCATTTCTGTCCCCGTTTTGCTCTAAATCTGAACCGGATGGGAACTAAATGAAATGGGGAGCTGAGATATACTCCGGAAAATGAGTCCAACGGTTTCTTCATTCTGAAAGCCACCATAACTACTTTTCATTTATCTTAAAAGTTGGTTACTACGTAGATTACAATGCTTGGAGTTGGTGGTTTAAGTCTTACAATCTCATTAAATGTGATTCAAATCGAATTCAAAAGGAGAAGTGAGAGTTTTGATTGGGAAAAGAAATGAAATTCAAAGATGGCGTTAACTTTTCGGGCATTTTGATAAAGAGTAGAAGGGACACGTGTGGAATTAAATAAACTTTCCAAGTTGCTTTATTGAAATCAAAGCATAAGGGTGAAAATGTGCTAAAATTGTCTTGCAGAAGTAGAAAGCGAGACAAAGGTTTTTAAGAATGGGATGCATTATTGTGCGGCTTTTGCGAAATGAAAAGCCTTCCGAGGAGTGAGACTTCTGCTCTTGTTAGCAGGTTTCCGGATTACTTTTCACTAAGATTCTCCTCATGCGCTTCTCATTTCTCTTTTGAATTCTTCATGCCGTGAAAGATATTAATTTGAAGAGAAGGAGTTTTAGCCCACAAAGTCGGGTCAAAAGGCGACAGAATGGACATGGTCGACAGAGCGAGGCGAGAGAATCGCAAGGGGTTTCAAAACTGACTTTTGGTCCGAATTTTTTGATCGCGACAGAGAAACGAAAGCTTTGGGAATAAAATCGAAAATAATTAAGGAATTTTTTGGACGCAATCGATTAACCCTTTGCGGTCGTATGTCTATTCTCAGCAACCACAGCAAGGAACTATACGAATATATACGAATCTTATACTGTCTGCATTCCTATATCAGTTTAAACTTTTCCTGAGGCAACCTCAATGCCTAAAGAACCTATTTACGAACTAATACGGTGAATCAGTAACTGTAGCACACTGTATGTCTTATACTGTATGCATTTCTATATCAGTTTAAACTTTTCCTCACTTTCTATTAAACCTTTTCATCAACGAATACAATTGGAGATAACAAAATTTAGTCTAAACAAAAGTTGTGCATTCCAAAGAATATTTTCTAAATTGTATTTATCAGTAATTAGACATTCTCTCTTCTTAAAATATTACTAAATATTACTGAATATTATTTATCCATCGTGTTACGTATCCTTTATTGTATTTCACCATAGTTTTTCCCTCAACAAACCCTCACACTTCGTTCTGCCATAACATAAACGGACAGCGACCGCTGACACACATTGCCGCCCTCTGCCCGTAACATTTTCCCTGAAAAAAGTATTTATATCCTTAATAATGAAACTGCCATAACTCCCCGAACTTCCTAATAAGATGAAAAAATCCAGAAAAGCGATAAGATAAGAAAAGAAAATTCTTTAAAAACGCCAAAATACAAAACCTGAAGCCGAAATAAATTTTCGTTTAGAAGTTTCATCGCTTTTAGAACTCAATCATATCTCTGCCATATTGCCTGAATAAGCAGTACAAGTTCAGCAGCCACTCTTTCATCATAACAAAGATGTATGATCTCCTAACTCAGACACATCACCAGTAGAAAATTTATTATCTGAATGGGAATTAGGGATCGAAACTCGCGTTAAGAAAAAAAATAGTAAAGTGCGCATTATCCATTCGAAAATTTTTAAATAAATAATATATTTTATTTGAGGCTCTTTTATAATTATATCGAAGTGTGTTATTATTCCCATTGCTTACTGCTAACGACTCCCGTGTTTTTTTTTTTTTAAATTTCGGTCGACCAAAAAAAGTGGAAACAACTTTTACTTCAAACTTTCTAAAATCTCCCGAATGTTTTCTCAAAATTCAATTTGAACATTTCAGGGTTGAATATGAAACTTTAAATGAAATTCCCCTCAAAATTCTCCCCCCCACTCTCCATCATCCCCCGGCGAAGAAAATAATTTTACCGCATTTTAACTGAAGTTATTTCCTCTTTGAAATCAGCATTTTTATTGATCGAAGTCAACAAATCAGTTTCAACTGCAATTATTAACGGATTAATTGTTTTAGGTTTATTAGAAAGCAACTGGTTTTTTTTAGAATGCTTTAGTCAGAAATTAATTTAATATAGTGCATTAAACCTCCCAAAACTATTCGTCAGCATTGCACGGTCTGTGACTACAGTTCAATCTGCTGTTGAAACACAAAAGGAAGGTTTCTTGTTTAGTTTCCTCTCTCTCTCTCACCTTAAGTCAGCTTTCTAACCACAAAATTGCCCGCCACTCATAACCCGTTACAGATTGTGACTCCATTACACCTGTTACCGACTATGAGAAAGCGGTTTAAGTAAAACGTCGTCTCCTCCCTCTGCAGCCGACAAAGTAAAAGTCGCTCCCATTTCAAAAAGAATTATTTATTAATAAAAGCCGATAAGTTTTCCGACATTAAAAAGCAACTTTGGATGTTACTCATGAAAGGCAACAAAGGCCTCCGTTCGGTTGAGTTCAGACCGAAACGTGAAATCTCCAACTTCTTCCACAATTTACTTACAAGTTTGACTTTGTGAAAAGAATTATTTGCAAGAGTTTCTGACAAAGTCTCGGGACGAGTTCCGCACAAGCTGTCTCCCTTCGATCGCCATCATAAATATCATCCCTCTCGGTTTGAACGCCAGTCTTGTTTTATTTCCCGAAGACAAACGTCACTGAAAATCCCTCGAAATCCGTCTAAGTGTTTTCGACAAAGCGTGAAGGCTCAGAAAGAGAAACTCCGTGATGAGGAAGAGCCTGATCATCAGTCACGTTTCTCTACAAAAAAAAAAAAAAAACTTTGAATAAGAATTCCAGGGAATGAACTGAATTTTAAAACCCCCGCAAAAACTCTGTTTACCTAAAAGCGGAAGGGTGAGTGGTTGGGATTGTAAAAGAAAATTACTTATTATAAAAACCGCTTCAACGGTCCCTTCTTTGGTTCCCTTTTCCCGGGAAATTGTTTCCAAAGTCCGCATAAATGGGAATCGTTCCTAATAGTCTCACTCAAGCGAAAAGGTCAATAATGAAAAAACCGTTGGAGTGAATTTCGAGACTCATTACTAGTCTTCTGGGATCTTGTAGCGATTCGTGCACGGATCTGCAATTAGGCCTTCCACATGACGTTCCTTCTAAGAAAAGCATTTTCCCGTGTTTTTTTTTCCAGTTGCAAACATTCGTGAAATTCATTACCATTTCGATCGGAGGTCAAAATAAAGAGATAACCCTTTTCCCCAATTATCTCAACGACAAATTCATTTTCAATGACTTAAAACATTGCAAAAAAACTTATTTGTGACTCGCATTGCAAATTGTCGTGGAGAAATTATTTATAAAAGCTGAATTTTTTTTTTTTGTGTAAGCAATCCCCTCTTCTAACTCAAAATGGATGCTCCAAAATGCAATCGCTTTGATAAATAAGGGTAAACCCGCTCATCTCAACTCGTTTCACGCCTGGCGGCCACCTTTTGCAATAACAATCCTTTGCGATAATCTCATCCGAGTGCCGTTTCACAGATTCCACCATAATTCTGAATAATTTCGCTGACTGCCAATGGCAAGCCAAAAAAAATAAAAAAAATTGTTTGCAAATCGTTAGATGAATTTCAGAACGTAATTTTCGTTCTTATTTGGCTTGTGGAACATAAACATCCCTCGGAAGTAATTAACGGATTATTTTACAAAAAAAAAAAAAACAAATAAGCTCAGCATTTTACGCGGAATGAAAAATCAAGATTGTTCGTCCGAATTAAATCCATTTAAGAGATTATATTTTTGTAAAAATTGGAAAATCACTTTTTTTAACTGAATTATCAGCTCACTTTGGAAGAAACTTTTGCATTTGAACGTGTCATAAAATCTTTATAAGATGTGAAACCGTTAAAGCATCCATCCGAGTCCAAAAATATCTGTTATTATGTATATTATATTATAAATATAAAATATCCATAATTATGACCACTGCATTTCGAAAAAAATTTATATTAAAAATTTACAAAAGCTTTTATTCGATAATAACAAAAATTAATTTTCCGATACAAATTCGGTGTCGACAATGAGTTCAAACTTTCTCCCCTCTCCAAAAAAAGCAGAAAACATTTATTTTGAATGGAAACATAAAAAAAAGTAGAAAAGAAGCGGTTTCCTAAGAAAAAGTAATTTAATGGCTGTCACAAAGTGGGGCAGAAAGAGAGAGAGAGAGAGAGAGAGAGGGAAGGTGCTGTCGAGAAAGTTTTGCAAATCCCCACGCAGAGAATTAATATGCATTGAGAAGAGGTTCTCTAAGGGAGAAGGCAACGAGGGGTAGGTCGGAGGGTAAATGTGTGTGTGGACCGGTTAAATCAATATTATGAAAAAAAAATTTCGTCCTTATCAATTCTCCATTTTCTTATTTTTCGCTTTCCAGAAAAAAATGAAATGGCCGATATACTGAAACTGACGATGTTTTATTTACATAATAGTGTGAAAATTTACATATGAAATAGCGGATCTGTGAATGCACAAATAAGTTCTTGAGAAGTGAGTTTGTTCTTAAAAGCTCATAATTTTGGACAATCACACCCTTTTTGCCTTCTCTCAATAATTATAATTCTGTAAACAAGTGTATAACTTTTCTAAATATAATCCTGATAAGCTTTTCGATTGTTTATTGTATCTTTTGATTCGGAATTTAAAACTCGCAGATGAGAACAAATTTCTCCAGAGATTAAATCCCTATTTATAATAAGAGTTTATAATATGCATTAAAACTACCCTAATTAGGGAAGAAAAAAAGGAAAACGGAATTTGGGTTGAGATAAACAAAATTTTACAAATATAATAAAAAAATCGATGTTAATTTTTTAGGCGAATATTCTCCCAAAAAAATTTCATACGAAACTGACAGACTTTTTAAAAGCGCCTAAAAACAGTACCGAAAACCAGGGAAGACGTGAAAGAGAAAACGCATACAGCGCTGCGGACGGAAGGGGATGATTTCACCCGGCAATCGAGTCGGGGTTGCGAAAGCACAGAGAACAGACGAAAGGTTTCCAAGTGGAGTTTCAACGCAGTTTCTTCGGAGTTCACCGCCGTTTTCGAATATTCAGTGCCGTTGAGTTCGATTCAGTGAGTGTTTTAGTGTATCGTTTTGCTTTCCCCAATTGTGTGTAAGATTAAAAATGAAATGATCATAAGTGCGAAATGGAAAATGAGAATTTATGACAGCCATTGAGCTTTATCAAATTATTTCCATTTCTAATTAAAGCTTGAATGATCTAAAATAAATCCTTCTTTTCCGGAAAAGTTTTTTTTAAAAATTATAAAATAAACGTCAAATTTATTTGTGATTATTTGAAGATGAAAGGATTACACAGTTCCGAAGAATTATCAATTCCCCTGGTAAGTGAAAAACTTATTCGAGCTTTTATTATTCCAACTGTATCGTTTTGAAGACAGAACTCATCATTCAGTTTCAATTTCAGTAAAAATTGGTTTCCGAATGACAATAAATTTTATTCGAAATTTTACATGCAAATTCTGTTTCCGTGAAACAAAAAGTTTTATTTGAAATTTTAGGAGGAAAGCTTCATTTCGGAGCTTTCATTTATGAAATTTCCCTTCAGCTTTTTAACTGCTTTAAATATTGAAGATGATAAAACTGCCAAAAAATGCTTCAGGTGAAATATATTTCTGATGTAAACTTTTTTTATATAGTCAGGAGTCCATTTGAAAGATTGCCATTAGCAATTTTTTGAATCAAAAAAAAAAACTCAATTAATAAATAAACTTTTTCCCGAGATTAAGAAAGAAATAGTACAACTGAAGATTTAGAGTTTCGATGCTTCTGGGCTTAATTCGACAAAATTTCAACTCGAGAAATTTTCTTTTAATTTCTCTTTTGATGGAAACTCCGCACTTTCTTTTATTGTTTTATTTTATTTTTAAACCCCTTAACTTTATTTTTTATTATAAGTTGAATTTTATTTTTATAAAAATTACATTGGAAAAATATGTAAAATTTTTTATGAATGTAAAATCGGAAGTAAATCCTTAATGGATGTTTTTACCTGTCACTAAAGCTTTTAAGAACAAACGATGACACTCATTATTTGATTTACTAATTGTCAATAAAATATTTTTATTTTCACTCACCCATTATTATTCTATATCGAATTGTTAGACGGGATTCGTTTTCCTTTTATTATACTGTATTAAATTATAAGAATTATAAATTTTATTTTAATGTGATTTAAAATAATGACCACCTGTTGCTGTATAATAAGCAAAATGTCTGTAATATTTTTAATTCCGAATGTAAATAAGCGACTCATGTAAATTATAAATTACTGAGTTATACTTTCTCGGAAATGAATTTCTACTGAAAAATCTCTACTGAATTTTTAAATTAACAGGAGAACACTTCAAACAATTAAAAGGATGCAATTTGGGTGCAGTGATGTCGAGAATCTCAAACCAATTTCTGACCAAATGAAAATTATCCTTTCATTCAAAAGCAGCCGTTTTCTCTATTGAGTCACACACTTGAGATTTCTCCATTTTCCCAATTTTCCAGAATTATTTTTTACAGAAATGAAAAAAAAGTCGACAAAAAGCTTTCTCGACCTTTAAGATCGACGAGTTTGCTTTGTTCTTGTTCTCACTTAACCCTAATGAGCGCTTCATTGTTCGATGAGAATGACTTTATGGGGGAAAGTGTTAGTGTTGGGTTCCATTTTGGGGGGAAATTTAAACTCATCATGAGGGTGAAAGAATTCTGGGAACTCAATGCGCGTTTTTTTATTTATATTTTAGTGGGCCATTGACGTCAGATGTCTACGAGCTTTCAGATTACTGTATTTGATGCAGATGATGTTGAGTATTTCTTAAAGTTCAACGGCGTTAAACCAAATAAACGCTCGCGACCTTTTGTTTTACTTTGATCGCCGAATTTCGATAGTTTCTGTAATATTTCAGTGATTTTTTTGAAACCTTTTGAACCTCTAAATATCATGACCTAAATATTATCGTTGTCGAAACTTTATTCTGACATAATATCAACTTCTTTTTGAGGTATTGTCCTTGCGTTTAATAAAAGTGACCGACTGCAAAATGTTTTGTCTAAAAAATTATTTTTTTCAGTCAAATATAAGCAAAGCAAATTGTATTGAAAGACGTGATAGCTTGAAATATAAAAAAGGCACCGTTGAGTGCGACCAGGCAAATAGATTTCATGTAACGAACGACTTAAAACGACTACGAAATGCCTCCATAAAGAGGCGGTGCGTGCTGACCTCCCTGTTGACCCTCGATTGAATCGTATGTCACGTGGCACTTGAGAGAATATATTGGCATCCCTTAAAAAGAAGAGCTGTAAGGGTAATTGAGGCTGAAAAAGTAATTTCTTTCGTTTAACTCGACAATGGCGTCACGTGTGGAATCGAAAATTTCACAGAAGAAAGAGAAAATTCCTCACCTCGATTTGACAAACACGTGGTGGCCATTTGGAAAGAAAACCCAATGTTTCACTTCTGGAAAAGTCGATGTTCAAACTTATAAATCTTTTGCTTTCATTAATCATTAACCCTTTGCGGTCGTATGTCTGCTCTCAGCCACCACAGCAAGGAACTATACGAATATATACGAATCTTATACTGTATGCATTCCTACATCAGTTTAATGCCTACTAAGCCTTTTTGTGAACTAATACAATCCTCCATCGATTGGAGATAATATAATTATAAATATATTTAAAGTTATAAATTGTATTTAGGAGTAATTAGAGATTCTATGTTGTTAAAATATGACTAAATATTACTGAATATTAGTGAATATTATGTATATGTATCTCTGCTCTTTCCAAACAAATTAATTCCGACCAATAGATACCCATACACAAATTTTATACGACTGCAAAGGGTTAATACTTTTATTCTCCTGTTTTAATTGATTATGTATGAATATATGAAAAGAAAATCTAATTTTTGTCAGTAGAGAAAACCATTTATGGACACATTATAACCAAAGTCAGTTGCTTTCTACTTATACACTGCATTCCCAGAAAAGTATTGTATGTCCGTAGAAAACAAAGAAAACTATGAACTGACAAAGAAAACATAATCTCCTGGAAATCCGAAGCTTCGATTGAAATTTTAATAAGTACCTTTTCCAAAAATACCATTGTTGAAGAGGTACGTCCTTTCCTTCCTTTCCGAGAAATTGAGGAAAATCATTTTTATAGAAACGAATAATATCTTTAATGCGTTCCTGCTTTTCAAGGGGTGTTGCTTTCTGAGTCCTTTGTTCGCCATTGAATTAAATTTGACAATATCTTTTATAATGAATGCCCTCGATATCCGATATCGACATTTTTATAAGGAGGCATTTTTTTGATAAGTCCTCTGCCACTCTTCCAACAACAGTTCCATTCGGTTTAATTGCCTGTGGATAAAAAAACCCTATTTTAAGGGTTGATAAAGGTTAAGTAAAGGTGAATACTTTTGAGTTATCAAATTAGTTATTTGCATTAATCAGTTATCATCATACTAATCAGCAGTTTCCTTTCATAATTTGTATTTTTCGGTGAATTAATATGGCTCTGAAAAGAATTCATGTCCTTTTACTATTCTTAAAATTACTATCACTACAAATTAGTGTCTGCAGACACTTGTGTTGGGTCCCTGTGTCCTTTACAAGAGCAGAAAGCTTTCGAAACACTTCAATCCCCGAATGTTTACGACTAAGGAGATCGAAGTTGTTGGCTTTTAAGCCAGTCTTACAACGCACTTCACTCTCCTTTCAGTAACTTTTCCTTAATTCATCGAAATTTCTAAGTCACACAAGAAAACAAGAAACTTCACTTCATTATGCTTTTCCTAAAAAAAAAAGTAAATTGTGGAAAGTTTAATTTCACTCTGAAAGGATAACATTAAACGCAATAAAGTTTCTACTGAAACATTTAAATACATCTTTCCGTCGCCATTTTATTTACGTTTGTAATTTTTACCGTAATAACAATTATAAAAATAATGTTTTTATTATTGTACATTTTTTAATGGCGTTGAAAATTAAAGTGAAGAATAAAAATTCACTTCAAGATTTACATTCCAGGTTTATATATTATTATTGAAATAAATTATAGAGAAGAGTATTAATTTTAACCCTTTGCGGTCGTATGTGTACTCTCAGCCACCGCAGCAAGTAACTATACGAATATATATGAATCTTATACTGTATGCATTCCTATATCAGTTTAAACTTTTCCTCAATTTCTATTAAACCTTTTCATCAAATAATACAATTGGAGATAATAAAATTTAATCTAAACAAATATTTTATAAATATATTTATGAGTAATTAGAGATTCTCTCTTTTTAAAATATGACTAAATATTAGTGAATATTATGTATATGTGTCCCTGCTCTTTCCAAAGAAATTAATTCCGACCAATAGATACCCATACACAAATTTTATACCACCGCAAAGGGTTAAAGTGGCGTTTTTTTAGACAGAACTGATAGAGAATGCAATCTTATGAAACGCCTACGCAACATTTCTTAACATTCTTAATTAAAAAGACATTATTTAAAATTTTTCCTTTATTAAAAACAGTTTAATATCGTCCCCTATAATTTCATTAAAAAGGCGCGTAATTATACAATGAAATGAGTTACAAAAATAATTGTTACAATGAGTTCCACAATTAATTGGGCGGGAAAATGAGGGGTCTTTGAAATTTATAATCTTAAAAACATTTTAATCAGCTTTTCCCCTAATATCAACAGTTTAAACAAACCGCGACTAACCGGCGACTAACAACACACCTCTGAAACTTTAATTAAAATTTTTCGCCTATGAAAATGAACTTCATGAGTTCAAAAACGAAAATTACATTTTGCATTGCATTATCAGTTGAAATACACAAACAAAAATATATGACGCCTTTTAGGAGTCATCGTCATGGATATAAAAAATATAATTGGTCAATTTGAGAAAAACTATGTCAGTTTGTGAAATCTGAAGAACGGTCATTGGCCAAGCGGAAAAAGAAACCGAGCCGTCATTGGTCGACAGCGGGAGCGCAATGGAGTCCCAAAAACCGAAGGCCAATCCGCTCTTTTTAATTTAAGGTTTTTCACAACTATTTATGGCGAACCTCGTTCATTTGTGTTTCTTCTCATTATAAAAACAAGATGCTTGTTGAGAGGGTTGATTGCTTCGAGGGCAGTTCGTGGTGAAGTTCATTATCCTTGGCGATGGTGAGGTTACCCTGTGTTGTTGAGGTTTGGCCATTTCCGAGAGGAAAGCCGTCTTCAGCGGTAACGTTGAGTACGGTTTTGCTGCTGAAAAATTGGGATTTAAAAATAAGCAAACTGCCGAATACAAACTAAACATTTCCCGGGAAAAGATCCCATTTTAATCGTTGGCTTTTTTGATGAAAACTCTGGGGGAAAATTTCCTTTGAATATTTTTCAGCAATTACTGCTTGAAAATCTACAGTTATAATCAACCTTTTCTTCTCTCTATTCTTAACGGGAAAAGTTTCAAATGGCAAAATATACGGAGATTTTGATAATGCAAAGAATGAAACTAATGAAGAAGATAAAAAACAGCAAAAGGGAACACGGCATTAAAAACTGGAAAGACAATAAGAACAGAAAATCAAATATAAAATAAAAGCAAATATGAAGAGGACAAAGCAAAGTGGAAAAATGGAGGACAAATGAAAAATAAAAGAAAAACAAAAATAAGCGATCAGAATGCAGTGAAGTAAAAAAGAAATAAAATCAAAGAAATCAGATTAATCATGTTTCCTTTCCAAGGAGGACTTTTACAAAAAAAAAAAATGGGTTAATTTGAGAAAGTTATAAAATTTCTCTAAAAAAAGGACTCACAAAATTTAAGAGTTAACGAAAACAAGAGAATGCTTTCACGGGGAATTTAACGTTTTTTGCATGAAAATCGAAACTGGGGAAAAAAAGTTTCTCACTGATTTCCTCTCCATTATTAATTACGTGTAAGCTAAAATCCCTGAGGTCACTCTCGGGACGAGTATTAAAGAGTATTTGTATTAGTATGGGGTATAACAACAAAAGATGAATGGATCACATAAACGCATCCTTCAACATTTGCAAAATTTTAAACACGTAAAGTCACTTTCGACTAATCCGGTCGTCCTCCATCTTCGGGGAGGGAAAGAGGGCAGAATGAAAGAGGGTAAACAAAGAGGGAGGTGTTCATCAACCTATCCTTTGACGCAATCCAGTTTCAGGCACAACAATTTCCCTTGGCAAGCCTTTGACTCAATAAAATTCACCGAATAATGAGGTTTTAAATTGTAAAGGATGGAAAAGGCGAGTTGTTTGAAGCTGAAAAATTTTTTTTTTACAAGTCCACAAAACTAGTGAAGTAAATTTCTTTGATGAGGGGGGGGGGGAGAATTTCGGAAAATTCTCCAAGAAATTTTTTATTTTTATTTTCAGAAACTAAATTCAATCAGCACTTTTCTGAGGATTTGCCTCGAGGACAGTCTTTTTTTTTTAGTTTTGTCATCTGCGGTGAGATTTATTACTGTTTTGATTTCACTGGTTGAGCTTTTCGACAAAATTTCCAACCCAATTCGAAAAAAAGGCAGAACATCGCCTTTGCATGCAATGAGTCATGAGTGAGCCTTCCCCCTCATCCCTTAAAAACTCGCCCTCTTCTCCCCTTCGTTTGTTCTTCTGTGTTTTAATGCATTCTCTTAAACCACCCTTCTTGTAAGCTAATAAAAGATTAATGCAGTGGTCGCATTTCCGGAACCGCGCCTCATTAACATTGGCTTTGTGCTTTGCGGACGGACGGAAGGACGAATGAAATAAAACATAAACCACTTTAACAACTGAAGAACGATTCGTTCGTATTGAAACTAAAATTAAGAATCCATTAAAAGTATAAAAGCGATTTCTGTGCTTTCGTTTAGTTTTATTACGTATTTTTGGTTGATGTTCTAAATCCATCGGTTCTTACCTCTCGTTTTAGTTTTCATTTTAGTCATTATAATCTTTAACTTAACCTTCAGGATCCTTCAGGATCTCTTAAAATTTCTTTCACGCCTCGGAGATCACATAAATTATGTTTCGACAAACTCCGGTCCACCGCAGTGAAATTTCCTATGGAAACAACAACTTAAAACTTAATTAGGAGAATTGTTTATGATTAACTCAGTTGGAGATTTTTGCTCTTTGAAGCCTCAGAGATTTAAACTTCGAAAGTTCCCCGAATTGGTGTATAAATTTTGAATTCAGGGTGTGTCCGCCGATATTACTCTCTATTTATGGCAGTGAAATGACCTCTTCGTCTTATTTTTTAAACCTTTAAAACAGTTAAATATATTGGATTGGGCGAAAGGTAAAATTTTGAAGGGAAAAAGCATTTAAATTATAAATACAGGTCCGACTAACGTTTTGGCTGTTGATCAAAGGAGGTGAAAAACCATTTTGCTATGAAAGTGCTGAAGTTTTCTAATTTCCAAAGAAATTATAAGCCAGACAAAAAAGCTTTCAATGCCCATAAAATTATATCCAAAACATAATAACTCAGTGAAAATTTTATGACCTTTTCACGAGGGTTACGTTTTCGCTCATAAATTAAACAGTTCAATAAATCATCTTAACTAAAAGGAATAAAATTATTTTTTTTATATACAATTCGAGTCGCCTTTTTAACAAATATCACTTTTATTTTATCGAAATTAATTACGGAAGCGTCAACAGAATGTTCGATCTGGTTTTTAACTGTACATTCGTACTTTTCTCGCTACAATTATTAATTTTTGCCACCTTCATCCAACTTCCAATTTCTTTTGTAGTGAAAATATGAAAATTAAGTAAAGAATTATAACAATGAGTTTTGTTTCCTTCGAGAAGGAAAAGGAAGTCTTTTCTTAGAAGCCGTGTTATGTTTTCTTTTGAAGAAAATTACTTCAAAGCCGATTGTTGGGAAGACATTGAGTCAGGACAAGAAAACTGTTTCTTTTTTTTTAACGCGACTCACGAAATTTCTCCAAAGTCTGCCTTCAACTGTTTCATTAAAATTTTTATTAATTTAAGCGGCAAGCCTTGGTTCTCTCGAACTGCTTAATTCTCCTGCGGGATGTGACATTTATAGTAAAATGCCTACCATCAGCTACCGAGGGAATTTGAGTCTTTTAGAATTCTTTACCCGAAGAGTGAATCTAATTTTATTATAGCACTATACCTCTAATGCTATTTATAAGAGTGCTACTTTCCAGAATGAAAGTAGGGAAAACGTTCCCTTTGAAACCTGATTAAATTTTTTATTTACTAACGATTTTACGGTAATATCGATTATTAATTACCGGAATTAAACATTGTTTTTAATAATAATCGTGAGAATGGTTTCTAACCTAAAACAGCTTCAGCCGAGAACTTTTGCTATTCCTGTCGAAACTCGAGAATTTCGTGTTCCTCTCCCTTGCTGACCTACAGATTATTCATATCAAGTTATACTTCCCAATTTCACTTCCAGTGGAACCATTCCGCTTTTCATCGATGGTTCGGGGTTTTCCGGATCTGAGAAAAAACGATCTCGGGAAGAAATTAATTTGGCTTCACTGGTTTTTGGCTATCTTTGTTTTCACAGAGAGTTGAAAGAAGTTTCACTTTCGACTCCCCGGGGAAATGGGTCAACGAAAAACAATTTCCTTGGTCGGACTTTTCCATTCCCCTTCTCATCTCCCGCTGTTATTACCTTTTAAACTTTCTGCTTTTAATTTTGGAGAAAACACAATATCGGCTAAACGTGACTGGTTGTTTAATCGTTTTTGGTTTCTTCATTCCCGACTTGTTGAAGCTTCGAGTATGGTGCTTTCCAAAATGGAAAGTTCGGATTGGTGGGAAAAAAATTTGAGTGAGCACTTTAAAGGAATTTACACCGCAAATGGACCAAACATCCATTAAACTTTTAAATGGAGTAATAATAGTTTAATCCAATCACTGACGCCATTCTGCGATTTTAAAGGACCATGTATATACAATAGTAGCGCTCAAAAGTATTTTCACAATACAATATTTAATAGTTTCTTATTTTAGTATAAGATTTTATTTTTTTACATTTGTATTATTTAGTTATCAATATTAAGAGTAGTATTAGTTTGTCGCGGCATTAAAATAATAAAATGTACAAAACATTGTTCTTTTGCGTTTTATAAACTTATTTCTACTTCTAAAGATATAAGTAATTCTTACTTATAAGATATAAAGTATTATTACTTCTAAAGATAAACTCTTTTTTATTGTGTTATTTAATTAATATTATATTCATAAATGTTGTAAAGAATTTTAATGAAAGCCACTGAAATTTCACTTCGTATGTAATTCTTTGTAAATTTTGTATTGTCAAAATACTTTTTAGTCCTACTGTATATATTTTAACTGTATGTATTAAAGCCATTTTTCGTATATTTGAATATTTTTATATAATTTTAATAGAATTTTTTGTTTTATTATGTATTAACAGTATTATTTAACTTCATATTTATTGTATTTATAATTTATTGAATTTGTATTATTATATTTATTGATTTACATATATATTTTGTATTTGTATTTTTGTATATTATGTACTTTTAATGATTTTTTAAATACTTGGACATTTAATATTTTAATACTGCTTTGTATGTTCATAATGACTCCATTATTTAATTAATTAATTATAGTAATTATTAAATACTCTTAGTTAGTTCTATTATTACTATTAATTTCAAAGGTAAACTCTTTTTTTCTGTTATTTAATTAACATTAAGTTAATATAAATGTATAAGGCATTTTAATGAAATATCACTTTGTAAGTAACTCTTACGGATGGAAAACTAAAAATTTTGTATTGTCAAAATACTTTTGAGCGCTACTGTATATAATTGTATACCGGATTGATAGATTTTTTGATTGGGTGTGGCGTAAGATTTTTCGACAAAAAACCGTCCTTCAATTTATGAAATTCGATAAAGAAATTATTTAAGCGCAGTTCGAAATGCTCAAAAGAGAGTAGCGAATAACCTCTTAAATTTTTAAGTTAAATTAAAAAGATTTTAACTTCTCAAGTCGAGCTGAGATCCCCTAAAGAGATCCCTAAAACCCCTAGAAGTTGAAAGATGTTCCGGTTGGAGCGGTGCCATTTTAATATCTTTATCAAGATTTCATAGGAAACGAGTTCAGAGCCCGAACAAGGCCAAAGCAAAAAAGAATAATTAAAGAAGAGAAAAGAAAATGAAAGCTCCGATCGTCTTCAGATTTTTTTTTTTCTACTAACTCGGTATTTATTTTTTTCTTTTAAGAATTTTAACGGCGCTTAACTCTAATTCAAAAAAAAAAGTGAAAAAATTGCTTTTTAAAATCTCGAGCTATTTTCTTTTATTTCCGTCGACGGCACTTTAATTTTTCTTCTGATTCGCTTTCCCCAGATTGTTGGAAAAAGAAAAAAAAAACAATCTGAGAAATTTCCCGTTTCCACTTTAGGTTTCCTGAACAACCTTGCTTGTTCTGTGAATTTCCCTTCAAAACTTCGGGATGAAGAAAGGGTTGAAGAAAAGGAGGGTCGACGCGATTCTTCTTAAGTTATTTAAACATGTTAATGGAAACTTGTTGGCGAGAGACAGTGAAGGTTACCTCGTGTCTGATTATTATTCGGGATTCTTTTTCATAACGTCTTCTGACCTGTTGATAGTATAATTTTCAAAAAAAAGGTTTTGGCACTGATTTTAATGACTAAATGTAGATTTTTTATGTTTTTTTTTTATTCAGAAAATGAATTTGTCTTGAGGAATCAAATTTATTAAGAAAAGTTTCACAGACAGATGCTTTAAAATCGTGTTCAACTCTAAATTTGGCTTTTATGAACCAAAAAAAATTAACATGAATGAATAGACTATAAAAGATTAAGAGTTTATAAGTATAAAATTTAATAGATAATTTTCTCTAGGAAAGATATCCAATTTTAGTTGTCAACTGAATAATTCACATATTAACTTCCGGATTTTTTAATATTTAAAATAAATTATTAAATTATTATGTATCTATTATATCTAATTAAATTATACTATTATTATCTATAAATTGTTTTAAAAAGGTTTTGCCCAAAAAATGCGAAATTGAGTGCTCTTAATTTCTCAGGTATTTAATATAACATAATATAAAATAATTCATAATATAAATTTTTTTTTCTATTTTCCAATTAATAATACAATATACATTTAAACTGCCAGAAATTCAGGGTAATCTCCAGTTGAAAATTCTATTCTTATGTTTTACTTCAGTGGTTTCTAACCTTTTTGTACCGGCGCCCCCTTTTTTAAAAAAGAAAATTGGTGCGCCCCCTTTAAAAAACAAATTGTTGCGTCCCGTTAATTTATCTAAAAATCAAATTTCATAAATACTCAACTGATATTATAATTTATTTAATGGGATACAAATTAATATACAATACTATGTAAAAATATAATAACAGAACAAAAAAAGAATATATATATTTGGTTTGTATTCGAAAATTATATTTTGAAAACAGCTCCACGCCCCCATTGCAACAGTCTCGCTCCCCACAGGTTGGAAACCACTGTTTTACTTACTGATAGAGTAGGAAAATGAAAGCAGATTGTGGAAATAAAATAATGGAAAGAATTAAAGAAAGCGCAGATAAAGACTTGAAAGATAAAATGGACAAATTGTGTTCCTTTCTAAGAAAACTAACATGAAAAGTTTGAGGCAAAAAACAGAAGAAAGGAGAAAAGAAAGGAAATTAAAATTTTTTAAAAATGAACTGGAAAGGTTAAGAAAAAGGTTAAAGGAACATCTTTGCCTTTTAGGGAGACGTCATTCAAAGCGAAAACTCCAGTCTTTTTTGGATTTCGACGAAAAGACCTTTGGAATTCTGAGCTGAGACTCCTCCACTCACATTTTATCCCAAACAGTAAACTGCAATTTATCAAAATAATTTAGCGTTTTCAGGGGGGGGGAAAAAGACGCTTCGATTGCTCACTTTTTACGTTCGTTTTCGGCAATTAAACCCTTCTAATCGCGATTAAAAATTAATCGATCAAAGGTTAGCAATGTCAGCCATCTTGAATGGTTCCCACTTTTCCCCAGTGTTATTTGACGGCATTCGTTATTTTCCTTGTTAACCTCAGGAAGCGCAATCTTAAGCTGTCACGAAATTTCCTAGACAACTTTTTCCCCTGCTTCTTATTTAAATGAAATTAGGCAAATTTTGTCTTAAATCTAAATTAGCTACTTAATTATAATTTTAATTGGATAAAATATTCCGTGCTATGAGTGCAGAAACGATAATTTCAACACACTACATTATCTTGAAATAATTAGTAACTTGACACTGAGATTTCTAAGGTTAAGAGAAAACCTGCTGCACCTCACACCCCCCTTGTTTCCACCCCCACAAAAACTTTCTCTCAATAAAATTTATTAATCTCTTAATAACTTCTCATACAGTCAAAGACCCAGTGGGGGACATTACATGAGGAGACAGACATTTTCCATTAACGTTTGCGATTCATTTTTTTTGGCGGAAAACTTTTAAGATTGTTTTTTCCTCAATGTTTTTGTTGAAAAACACTGACGTGACTCGTCCGTCCGAAATGACCAAACACGAAAAGGTTTATTCTGAAATCTCGTATTAAATAACCACTTATGATAACAAAAATGATCAGTTTTAATTCCTTATCTGAGCTGTTTCTGTGAACGATCATTTCTTAGAATTTTGTGTTTTCTTAGAATTGTTTTCCGTTACACTTCGCAGATACAAACGGTCTGAGTTCGTTTTATTTGTTTCAAGAATATTTAACGGTTATTAAATTACTAAACATTGTATTGTTGTATTTTTGAAGAAATAGGTCAAAATTTTCGGGCGTGATGAGAACAAAAACACTTTTCTCGATTGATTGGATGTATTTGGAATCGGATATTTTTTTGCACTTAAGAGAGTCAAATTCGGAGGGGATTTCTTCTCATACAAATATTTTATTAATAATATAATTTTTTTAAAAATATTTTTCGACTTTCGGCATTAAAATAACAAACAAAACAAAAATATACAATAAATAAATTACACATATATATTTTCCCTTTTAAACTTCTCTATTTCTCCCAATACCTTTTTCCCCTAAATCTGTCTTCTGCTTTTCTTTTTAATTCTTTCCCATTCCCTCGTACCTGAAGATACAGAGGGAGTCCCGCTTCTATGAACTCCTTATATTTTTCGTTATATTTTGATTCTTGAATTCTGTTATACTGTTTTTGCTTCTGGATCTCTCTGCCCCATTTCATCAGCTGTTCTGCCATATTCTCTCCTCTTTCGATTCCTCTCGCTTTCTAACAATTTTCTTCTTGCTTTCTCCCAGTTTGATCCTTTCTTTCCTTCTTCAATTCGACCAGACATTCCTTCTTCTTGTTTCTACACTTTTCCTGTCTCTTTTGCATTCTTCTAGAACTATATATTCTTGGGCTAAAGGGTCCACTCCATGAGTCCACCTGATATACCTTTCGTAGATCCCTCTAATTTACTACATTCCCTCCTTTTCTATATTCATCGCAGAGAGACAAATATTTTATTATTTTTCAACTAAACCAATCCGGTTGTGCGGAAATTACCAAATTGTTTTCTCAGTTTCCGACTGACACAGGAAAGAGAAAATGTCGGTGACGTCAAAAGCTCGTGCGAAGTCCCTAAGTGATTCAACCATCTCGAGAGAGCGCGAATATTTCGAGCAGTCGGATTCTGAAATAATAAAATTCATCTGTCCCGAATTTTGAGGCGTTATATATATAAATATTCAGACCATGCAAAGCATTTTGCCGAATTTTTCGTGAAATTTTACAACCGCGGACACATAAAGTGCAAAAGGAACCGGAGTGTTTTCATTACACGAACACTCGTTCTGGTATTTTGAGAGAGTGTTTTTCGAATCGTTGCGCAGTCGGTAATTTTACAACCGACGAAGAAAAAAATATGTTTTCGGTTTATTTATTTCACTTCGCGCTGAGACTAACAACTGAAATGATCCAATAAAGTCCGCAATCGGAATAAACATCCCCCAAAGGGGAAACGAATCCGATATATTTTATCGATGAACAATCCAACCCTCAAAAAAGCTTTCTTTTGGAATGAATAATTCGGTAACAAAGTCGGTATTTTCAATTTGGTAAGAAAAATAACTGACAAAGAGTTGAAAAAGCTAATTTTATTTAAATCTGTTTTTCAAACGGATCAGAACCTCTTCAATCGTTTGCACTTCGAAATAATCGATAGAAACACTTGGAAAGCTCCCCATCTTCTCAATCCCAAACGTTGTACTTTAACAGGTAAAAGCCCGTGCCAAACAACAATTCTATGACGTGGGACTTTTAATGCCTTTCGAACAATTGCCGAGGAAATTAAACTCATGTCAGTTATAGGGAATTACCCGATCGTTCCCAGCACGAAAATGCACTACGATTGTGTAATTCACTGGGATTAATGACCCTTTCAATGAGAACATTCTCCCTGAATTATTAATAAAAAAAAATTAAAAACTAAAGAGAGTGTTCATTAGTAAATCATAAAATTAATTCATGAATTTTCCTCAGTTGTAAAACGACGACATGAAAACTATTCGTCTTTTTCTTTTCCCTCTTTTCCTTTTCTCGGAGGAAAAACACGTTCTTGTTAGAACATCGAGATAAAAGCGGAAATCAGACAGAAGTTGTCATGTCAAAGTACAAGAAATTGGTTTTGAGTGCAATTAAAATTTTATTTTTTCAGAGCTTTGCGGTTGAGAGAGAGAGAGAAGAATTTTACAAAAGGCACCAAAAAGGTTCATCTATCATATTTATAACTTCGGATCTTGAAAATTACTTTTGAATCAGTCTGCTTTGGTTAGGTCCCGACAAAGCCTTCTGTGGCAG
Organism: Brueelia nebulosa; assembly: GCA_028293925.1. Taxonomy (NCBI): domain Eukaryota; kingdom Metazoa; phylum Arthropoda; class Insecta; order Psocodea; family Philopteridae; genus Brueelia; species Brueelia nebulosa. Next base: position 253,438 of record JAQIBA010000106.1, read on the forward strand.
CCCCTCCCCAATTCTCGCCCTCCACCCTTCCATCCCCGTCTTCACTCCTCCCCTGATTATTATTGCGCGAGAAAAAACAATTAATCTTTCTGCGGTCCCAATAGCGGGTTTAATGAATGCACCGGACACACATAGTGAAGCGTTTCCGAGGAGACAATGATAACTCGTTTTTCCGGAAGCTGCTTTTGATGAGTCTAAAAAGTGGATTTATTCATTGTCTGCTCCCGGATGGCGTTTTTCATTCGAACCTTTCGCCGCACCACCGATTCCCATACATATTTTTTTCGAGAGGGTTGATTTTTTCCCTTCACAATCCCCCATGGTACGTCCTTGATATTAAATCTAAATTATTTTCCCAATTATCTGCTTTTTTTTTAAATAACATCACTGTCAGCGGCGTGGTAGCTAATTTAGCTCTAAATGAAAATTCTTTTCTTATTCATGAAATTTTAAAAGTTTATCGTTTACAAAAAGTTATTCGAACGGTTTCCCCTTCTCTCCTTTCCTTTTGGTTTCTCTTATAAGATAATAAATAAATAAATGAGTTGACTAAGTTTAAAATGAAAGGGGTTTTTCAAGACACATTTACCGAAAGCAGATTTAAGCAAAAAAAAAAAAGACTTAAAACAGGTTTTGTTCATGTGAGAGAGAAGATAGGGAAAACGCGGATCGGCTTTATTGATTTATTCCCTTAGCGTTGTTTTTACGGTATTTTATTCCGTTTTAATTCTGAGAAATTGCTAAAAGCTTTCCAAGAAGGATTTGAGCTGTTTTCCTTAAAAGGTCTTAAAAAAATAAAGAGCGATGGGGCACTGAAAATTAGCAAAAGCCGTGAACCACATCAGAAAGTTGAAGACTTTTAGTCAGATTTTATTGAAATGTCTCTGAAAAGACGAGAAAAGAGACAAAATGGAGGAGAAGAGAGCTGTTTATTTGTGGTGGGACACTGACTAAACAGTTTGGGTAATTTCAAAAAACACAAAACCTGTGAGTATATATTGCATTTTACCCCTTTCTTAATTATACTTTAAAACAGGATCTTCGTTTAGTCTCTCTCTCTTTCTTCAACTTACAAATTTATTATTGTTGGTGAAAAAACTTTTCTAAAATATTTAGTGCTTTTGAACTTTTGTTTACTCAAAAAAAAAAAACATTAAAGAACTTTACCTAATTTTTGTAGGACACGCCATTAATTCTAACTCCTAAGAAGATTTATCAGTTTAGGCTAAGAAACATCTTAGGAAATATTTTAGCTTTCTCATAACCGATTCTGGTGAAAAAAAAGAGAGATTTTACCCCAAAACACTCACCCTATCATTGCGTGTTTGATAACAATCTACTTGACGAACTTGTCGCTCATCACTTGCTTGACTTCTACACCAAATTACCGAGAACTGCCTTTCAAGAACTAATTAAATTCTTCTTCTTTTGTTCAAAGTTTCAATCACTCTTATAATTTTCAAGTCTTAATTTGTCTCGAAACTACTTTTCCCGGATTTCTTATTTTTTAACGAATGAGTACTGACTGATTAGTCTAAAAGGCTGTGGTCTGACCAGACGAAATAATGGGAAGAGCTTTTGGAAATGAATTAATTCCAGAATCGGCTCTTGTATTGCTAAGTTTGAAAAGAAGAAAAAACGAAAGAGTGGAATTTTCATTTAAAGATGAAAAAAGCTACATATCAAACGAATAAGCCAACAGAAAAAGATTCACGGTTCACATCACAAGAAAACTCAAAGCTTGACTTTCTTGAGTTTTTTTCAATTTCCCAGGGAAATATTTAATTAAAAGTTACTGGTCTAAGAGACGCCAAGGACTGAAGCCCTGTTCGAGACGGAGTTTCCTGTTTTTTTTTGTTTTTTCCCAAAATAAACGAGCCACAATGTGGACGTTTCAGAGGTGTTTCTTTGTTCTCATTAAAAGTTCTTTTTCTTATCGAGATGGGATGGTGCTTCCTCGGGGAGAAGTTCTTTAATGATTCCGCTTCAGTCCAGATGAATTACTTTCTTCTGTTTGATCAAAAAGAAAACAAACTTTTCCACTTTTCTGTTATTACCGGCAAAACTTTTGAAGTTTTCAGAATGAATAATGTCTGCTTTTTCAGGAAAATTCGCGAAACGAACTGGGCATTCACTCACAGTCATTACAAAGTACCTATGGTTCATTATTTGTAAAAATGTCAGTTGCTGACACTAACTTTCATGCTTAAATCTATGATGTTTCTTGACCTTGAGTTAGAATGCGGAAAATTTTAGAATTAAAAGTTAAAAAATAATATTTGCAGTGCAATGGATGGGTTATTTGATTAAATTTCGTGTCTCATTAACTTCCTTCCGCTGCAGAAATTGATGCCAGTTTGGAGAAACGCTGCTCTGAAGAATGGGCGACCTTTTCGAAATTACAGACAGACATGCGAGCGCACAAAATGCTTACTTTTCAGGCAATCATGGCCAAAAAAAAAAACTAAACGAATTTCCTCCTACGGATTCGATTCCTGCATTTCAAACTGCAAAGCAGATTCACATTAACATTTTCGCTAATCAAACTTTTAATGATAAATAATGATTTCAGCCATTTGCCATTAAAGTATAAATTATGGGTTTGTTTTCTGAAAAAAAAGTTACTGTTAATGTTAAGTGACGTTCAGTTTTTGTGAAGTTTTTCAGCTTAAAACACTCTACGATATTAACCTTTTGCGGTCGTGTGTCTACTCTCAGCCACCACAGCAAGGAACTGTACGAATATATACGAAACTTATACTGAATGCATTCCTATATACTTATACTGTATGCATATCAGTTTAAACTTTTCCTCAATTTCTATTAAACCTTTTCTTCAACTAATACACTACTCTCTCCATCGATTGGAGATAATATAAATATAAATATAATTATAAATCGTATTTAGGAGTAATTAGAAATTCTCTGTTGTTAAAATATTACTAAATATTACTGAATATTACTGAATATTATGTATATGTATCTCTGCTCTTTCCAAAGAAATTAATTCCGACCAATAGATACCCATACACAAATTTTATACAACTGAAAAGGGTTAATTTCGACCAATAGATACCCATTCCCAAATTTTATACAATCGAAAAGGGTTACGATCACATATTGCAACATTCATTTAAGACTTTCCTCATTTTATAATATCCCTTAAATAATTTTTTCTTTCTTTCAGATGGATTAAGAATGTCTCCTTTGAAAAAAGGTGATGATCGAAGGCGTAAATTAAAAGAGAGATAAGAGGAACGGGATATGGATATTGGATGTTAAGGCATGAACCAGTGTAAGGATTTGGCCTTTTTCGTCATAATCGTTTGCATTGGATTAGTGTCATTCGTTGATTCAAGGCATCATGAAAAAGGTAAGACATTTAAGATAATGGCCAGTTCAACTTTCATTTTGTATCCTTTTGACAAAACAAAAATAACCCTTTTTTTCAACAACCGACAATGATCAATTTATTTCTAATGAATCAATAAATAGTTCTTTTAAGCCAAATTCCATAAGAATTTTGAAAAGTTAAAATTCCAAATTCAATTTTAACTTATTTACGAATACATACATCCGAATCGAAATTCAAATTTAAAAATTATCAATACTTATTTCAAATTTAGTTTAAAAAATGTATATTTTCTAAAACTTTTTCATTTATAAACTGTCAACTTTGGAAGTAATAGCAATTTCTACTTCTTAAACTTACTATGTAATAATTTTCATTATAATTGGGGAAAAGTAGAGAAGAACTTTCATAATGGATATCTTTTATAAATTCAAAATGAAAAGCTCAAAACTCTGAACGATTTTGACTGTAACTGCAATGATTTCTTAGTTCCAAATTTTCGTACTCATAAATTTTTAAGCCATCTTTTCGAAATAAATAGCAATAACTCAAACAACGGGTTTATTATCGAAAAGGTCCTGAATAGATTCGGTAAGCAAACAGTATGAAAAGTTATTGCTTACAAAGAATCCCAATTCAGAACAGTCACAGATGGTCAGAGTGTTTTAAACTCACACTTCACAGAATGCATTGTAATGTTTAAAAAAATAAAAGCCATCTTTATGCTTCGAATAGAAAACATCCGTTGACTAATAACGCAGACTCTAAAATAGATAAGAAATAAGCAGTCGGAGATAAAAGATATCTACGGTTACATTCCAGTCTCCAAATAAATGCAATAAGGTTAACATTTTTAAGGGTACATTGTCATTGAGATTCTAATCAACTTTCAAAATGGTTGAGCTTAGAGAAATTTAGAGGGATTTTTTAAAGAAATTTCAATTTTAATTCCTAAGGAAGAATTTCATAGCTTATATACAGCAGCTTTAATCCTCAATCCTTCGGGCAAAAATCATTAAAAATCTTACGATCCATAGAACAGTTATATGCCGTTAAGTAAAACCGCCTCTTTTTGCAATCAAATTAATTATCTGAAAACGTTATAGCTTTACTGCCTCAAAATCCACCAACAAGCGAATGTGGTAAAAACTGAAAATTGTAGTGGTAAAGTTGATCTGATTAATTATCTGAATAAATCTTTGTAGTTTCGACTTCTGAATAAAACTGCTTAAAAAGGAAGCAAATTTGAAGAAAAAGATTTTCCAGACATTTGACCGAGCAATAATAGCTTTCTTGGGTTTTAATGAAGGCAAATAATACGGTTTACTTTACAGATTTTTTTTTTTTTGCATTATGGCGCTCTTTGTTAAGTAAATTATCCTTTTGACGGGGGAAAAAATGGATGATTTGATCTAATGCAATCTTGACGTTGAATGATTGAATCCGTTGAGAAGAAATGGTTCCTTCAGAGCTGGAGCTAACTTTCCTTGTGAGGGATAGATAGGGCAGAAGATGGTTTTATTGTTTTCGAAATGAATCGGAAAATTGCTTGTGTATTGTACGTCGAAAAATTTTTGATTTAGGTCGCTACGTTCATTTTTTCTGACTAATCGGAAAGGCAACGTATTCATTTTTTTTTTCAGCTGTCCCGGGCCGAAACAAAGAGGCGTTTCGCCTGCTTCTTTTGCTCGCTTTTCCAGTATTTTAGACCTGCTGGAGAGATGCCATTTGCTCCCTGCTTTTTTTTTCTGATAAGATTTCCAGCCCAATGAACGCTTCTTTTTTCTCTCAGAGAGGGAATACCGAAATTCTTCACTCGTATCTCTCACAATAATTACGTACGCTTTTTTAAGTTTTTATCGTGCAGGTCTCTCCAAAAAGTTTTCCCCACTAAAATTGTTAAGCCAAAAATTATATTAAAAAAGTTTTTAAAAGAAACCATTTCAATACTGTTATATTTTTTAATCTTATACTTTTAACGCGCGTTAAGCTTTTTCTAGAAACGGGGAAAACTTTTTCCCCGTTTCCTCTTTCCCTAACCCTTTTTCTTTAACCTGAGACATAAGCTGCATTTGATAATTTTTTAAAATTTTGCTGTTGCAACTTCCGCGCTGTTTTTTTTTATATTTTGCTTAAAAAATTGTTTTTTGAGGGAGGGAAGTTAAACCAAAAATGGCTTCCGGCAGAGAGATTCTTTCCTTCTTTTTATTTTTATAAGCCTTAAAAATTTTTTAAATATTTATTCAAATGGTAATTATGGTTTACACTAATCCAAAATCGGGAAAACACACTGTGATTATCTTATTTTAATTTTGTCTGATGTTTCCTTCCCGTTTTGAAGAACTTTTGAGACTGCTTTTATTGCCAAAGAAATCAACACTGCCACACTATGTTGAAATCGTTGTAAAATATTTACATAATAATTTCACACAGGAAGAATCTTCCTCTGATGCTCCGATAAACTTCCGATGAAACGTTTTGTTTGCAGTTTTCAATGCCGAGCTTCCGCTAAGTTTTTCTCAAAACTTTCCCGATGTTACAGAGAAACTTTTCATTTACATTCTCTATTATTATTTATATCCCATGTCGTCGCCGAGTGGAATTTCAACAACTGAGAAAATATGTCAGAATTGTATTCTGTATCAAAGCTCCGACAAAAGTGGACAAGTCGTTTAAAATTGGTACAAGACTTTAGATCAATAAAGGGTAGACCTATTAAAGCACTCTGTGATTGTCAATCACTTCAATGAATGATTTAATTTTATATTAATGGAAAAAAAGTTTCTCTGTTCGAGCTTTTACACTAAAAATTCCTTTTTTACCTTCACTTCTTTGCTTTGATTGCATTAACACTGACGAGCAATTGAATTTGTAACTTCAGAGAAGCGCCAAAGGAATCAATTCGGCCTCGTTTCCCTCAAACTGACAAAACTTAACTCTTTTTTCCGTTTTTCACAAAGGTCAAAAAGAAGCAAAGAAAACTGCCTCGCGAAATCAATTTAACTAAGTCATTAAAACTTTTTTTTAATTGAGTTCCTCCTTTATCAAGACACGGCAGAAACACTGACAGTGACCGACAGAGAGGACCTACCCCTCAACCCGTAGTTTCCCCCGGGGATGGATGACATCAGTTACATCATTCTAAACTTTCGAGCTTGATGACATCACGTCAGAATTCTGCAACCATGACATGTGCGGGAAACCGTAAAAATTATTTTAATGGCGAGTCCCTCGATAAACCGTTTTTATAATGAAAACGTTACAGTCACAGACGAGTTACTTTTTCATTACAAAAAAAAAATCCAAGTCATTTTTTAATTAATGGCTCCCGGTTTTGCATTTGTTAAAATGTTGCAAACATTGTCATTTCCGCCACGTGCCATTCCATTGAGAGTCAAATTCGAATAACCCTTAAAATTCATTATTTTATATTGAGTTATACTGTCGGAATATATTCATAATGTGAATATATATTCATTTACATGTGAATTTTTAACCCTTTTTAACCCCCCCAAAAAAATACGCGAGAGACAGGAAATGGAAAAACGGTTGTTATCCTTAAAATCTCTTTTTATAGACTCACATGTTATAAAAGCGTTGATCTAAAATAAAAACTACTCAAACAACTTTTTGTGTAAACGGTTAAATAATATGACCACAAAAAAGCACTACAGTGTTTTACAGCTGTTTTAGTATTTCTAAAACTTTTATTTTTTTCCCCCGTCAGAACTGTAATGCTTTTTAAAAGCAAAGTTGAATGCTTTTTTCAGATTCCCCTTTCATTGTTTCTAATGATTTCCAAGTTATCCTCGGCTCAGGCAAAGCATAAGGTCAAAATTAATAAATTTCAAAACCCTCCACCGCCGGTAATTATTCTCCCTTTTCATTCATTTTCCTCACCCCCGAAGAACTTCACAGTGGTTAATTTTTTCATTACACGTACAAGAGCAACCTGAAATAGAGTTATTAAAATTGCAGAATGGTTTAATGTTTGTTTTGGTAGTTTTTGTTCCCTTTCAAATAAAAACTGGACCACCCATACAACAGGAAAACGATACCGCGCCCGCCCCTCAAGCGAAACTCAAATGATTTTTTTTAAAAGAAACTTTGGAAACTCACAGTTTATAATTAGTGTGCAACTAAATAATAACACGTATTATTTCGGGAATAACTCGTTATTTTCCGTAATTTTTACTCCGACAATTTCAAGTTTTTTTTTTTTTTTTGAGGTTTATGACTCGATTAATACACCCCGATTTCGAAAAGGTTAGATTACTGTTATCGTTAAATTTTCATCTGCGTTTTTTAGATTTCCCTCCTTTTTTTATTCGGTATTTGTTTTAAAATTTGCTTTTGCTCATTTTGGATTTGAGAAGGGATCAACTTTCGATTGCCTTAAATGACAGTGTGAGTTGAAGCCAAACTGTGCCCTTTTTTTCGACATCGAGTAAACCATTTCGAGTGCAATAAGACCCTCCTTTTTACCCTCAGAGCCCTCAAACCTTTCCTTTAATGCTGTCTTTGAAACAAAATACGATTGTAAACACTGTGATTCGTTCTTTCTTACTGTATCTCTGAAAAAATGCATCTCATTTATGAGAATAAATTTTAGGAAATTTTCTTCCAAAAGCAATGACTCTTCTGTTTTTTGAAATGTGTCCCCATATGAGTCTTCCGATGGTTTTGTTTTCATCTTTTCTCGCCCTTTTTTTTTTGGTTCTGCAGATGAAAGAATATTTTATTAAATTAGGGTTTCATCCGTTGACACTTTCGCCCTGCGATTTTCTCGTGGCCTTTTACAAAAGGAGCAAAAAAGGGGAGGCGCATATTCCACACGACAACAAATCACCAAAAACCTTTGCAAATCGGCAAGAGAAAGGATTTTTTTTTTTTTTTGGCAAAAATCCTTTGCGGAATTTTCAAATAAAGTTTAAAGAATAATGGGGGTGCGAAGGCTAGAGTTCAAGCGAAATCTCCATGAATTTTTTATAAAATTGTTTTGTTGGAATGCCTTTAATATTTAAATATTCGCCATATTTATTTTTCTCTTTTGTTTTTTCTGCATTCTCAGCAATCGATTTCCCTTTCACGGGAGAATGGGGAGAGGAGGGTTGCATTTGGAAATTCAAATCAAATTACAGTTCTGTTTTTTTAATACCGACTGCGGTTACAATTACAGTGAACAAATTATGGCTCATCTTCTAAATGAAAAATATAATTTAAACCCAAAGAAACGGTCTCTTGCTTATATACAGTAACGCTCGAAAGTATTTTGACAATACAAAATATAATAGTTTCTTAGTTAATTATTTTACTATAAGATTTTATTATATATTATTTAGTTATCAATACTATTAATAATGTATTTGTCGCATTAAAATAAAATATACTAAATATAACATTCTTCCTACTCTTCTGCTTTTTCTTCAGTACCTTTAGTTCTAACTATTACACAATTCTAATAATAAACTCTGTTTCTTCTGCTATTTAGAAAAATTAATTTTATTTTTAATTAATATTACATTTATAAATATGAGGACTGTTGTAAAGCATTTAAATGAAATTTCATTTTGTAAGTAACTCTAATGCGTGGGAAACTACAAATTTTGTATTGTCAAAATACTATTGAGCGCTACTGTACTAATAACAGAAATGAGTAGGAGTATTAATAGAAGCAAAAAGCAGAAGACTTAGAAGAATAAATACAACGATACAAAAATACACAACCATAATAAAATCTTATAGTAAAATAATTAACCGAGAAACTCTTAAATTTTGTATTGTCAAAATACTTTTGAGCGCTACTGTACATTCAAGTCAGCTTTTTTTTTTAAAAATCTGCAGTCGCAATGAGTTCTCTCGTTTTGACCAATGAGGAACAGTATGGAACCAACAGCTATAAATACAATGACAATTCATCCCTCGGGAATCCTGGGGTTCTCATAGGAGGGGTGACTTTTAAGAGCATCATTAAACGAACTGAACGAGCCAAAAGTTAAATTTTATATTATTTGCTGCTTGTTTAGATAAGTGGTCCTCTTTAAAATGAAATATCCTTAATAAAAGAAAGTATAACATTCTTCCGGAAGGAACTGAATTTTAAAAAATGATCATTAAACTTAATAAAATAGTAAAACGAAGAGGATTTTTTATGGCATAACGAGTGGCATTTAAGAATACGCCTACGATCGCTTAGGTTCGTTTGAGAAATAATTTTCAATTTTGGGGAAGAAAGGATAAGCTGGAAATTCGGTTTAGGCTTAGCGACAATTTCAGCTCCAAAAAAGGTTTTTTCGGGAAGGCGGTGGCGACGAAGCAAAAGTTTTGGAGATTACCACGCAAGGGATTGACAAATATAAAATTATGGGAAGAGAGCAAAGCTTTGAAATTCGGTTGAATAAACAAAGCTCAAATTCGAAAACCGGAGCTGTGGTCAAGAATCTGTAAGTTGGAAATTCTCCAGAATTTCGAATTACTTTAAAAGGATGTGATGGAAATTGTGGTTCAGTCGGGGAAGTAGCTGTTTTGGCGCCCTTATTTAAAAATTCATCACCCGCCATTCAGACAATAATTATTTAACGCTAAGTCAGGGAGCCCAAAATCGGCTTATAATCTCAACAATTTTGATTTTCGCTTTTCCCCAAAAAGCTAAGATACTTAATGAAACTTAAAAACTTTATGCACTGCCAATTCTAACAGTGAAGACACTGCATCAATAATTAGTTGAGAACATTATTAATTTTTCCTTATTTATTTTCGAGCCTTTTCCGAAATGCAGTTACAAAAACAAAATTCGCAATGCCCCAAAAATCAAAGTGAGGATAAAATCAAACGTAGAAAGAACTCACCATAAAAAGAGCATTAATTAAATGTCAACTAATCATAAAGGAGGCAAAGAAAATAATTTAGTGAGAAACAGAGAAAACCTTTCAGTCGTTGGATGAAATATCAGAAATGCTAAGGACTCGGCGGGGGATAGAGGATTTAAGTGGCAGGGGCATGAAAAGGGTTTTTCCCGTTAATAAGCCGTTTCTCTCCGCTTCGGCTAAATTTATGTGAGTCCCAGATGCAGCCGTCTCACAAATTTTAATTTTTCAACGAGGAAATTCTGAATAAATTCGATTATGGATTCCGTATCGGAATTTTCCATTTTTTAAATTAACGACAATTTTCCATGATGAGATTGTACGACTGTTTTGCTTTTTGTTTTACATCGAGAGACTATTTTATCTGCATTAATAACGCAGAAATTCCCCGAAACTCTTTTGAATAAGGAAAGTCAGCGCTGATAAACAATTAAAAAAAAGGGTTACAATTCTTCTGAGTGTCCGATGACCTTTTGACAGTGACGTAATTACAAACTAAAATAATTTATCATTATTCTTTTCGTAATTTTCATGCAGCAGAAGAGTAATTACTTTTATTGCAGTTATCGTTAAAAACATATTTAAGTCAAAAACTCAAAATTTAATTTTACCTTCATTAAATGAATTGTCTCTGGAAAATGTGATAACTCTGCATTCGAAATCAAAATTATCCGATTTAATACCGACTTTTGTAATCTTTCAATAAAAATTCGACGAAATTACAAAAGTGAAATTATTTCAGACCATAAAAAACTGACAAAAGTCGTGTTTACCCCTCATAAATTTCTCCTTAAAATTCCTCCCCGGCGCCTAAGGTGGGAAATAACAATACCACGGTAAAACACAATACTTCTTCCAGAATGATCATTCTCAGTCAGCTATCCCTTCAGAATCCCCATGCGGGGGGGGGGAGAATTGGGGTGCGGGGAAGACTAATGAAGGGCAGAGTTTCTGCTTCAGTTGTTATGACTTCCCTTTCATGGCGCCTTCTCCGGTTCACACTTTGTTTGATGCTATGCTCAACGACTTATTCAAACAGCGGTTTGTTTTAAGTATTCAATGTGTTTTTGTAGTGAGTCGTGAAAACCTCGGCGGGGCGGCCGCTGAAAGGGAATTTTGATACGTGTCTGACATTCAGACAATATCAGACAACGCTTATTACAGAAATAAAATAATGAACTGAAATAAAGAGACGGAGAGGAAATGTACACAAAGAATGTACAATGAAATGTCCGCTGCCCACCACTGTCGAGTAAACTTCTCCAATGAAGGACTTTTTCAAACTCTCGCGTGCAGTTAATAAAACTCGAATATTTTCCATTTCGAACAGTACAAACCACATTGCGTAAACAAAAAAAATTAGTTTTGCCCCGAGGATATCTGCCAAGTTATTAATGCAATTTGCGGCAATAATGGTAAAAAAAAAAGTTGGCCGGAGATTGACCCGTTCGAGTGAAAAAATTTTATTAGTCGGGATGGAGTGGGGAGGAAAAGCAAAACAAAAGCAAAAGACATTCCGCGTTGGCAAAATCACTTTTTTATTGTTTGCACGGGGATTTGGTGATTGTCATCGAAAGGGAGTTTTATGAAAACTGGCGAAAATCCCCAGAAATTGAAGAAAAGCACGAAGCAAATATTTTTTTTTAAATTTATTATTGGCTTTTTAAGAAGCGAGGAATGGGAATGGGAATAAAGAGTGTTTTTCTGACAAATCGAATTTCGAAAAAGTTAATTAAGTGATTACTTTCTCATTTCGTTTTGCAAAATAAGCAAATAAGTTTTCGGAAAAGCTTTCGGGGAAAACCTCATCGGGGAGTGTGAATGATTTCCGGGAAAATTTTTTAATCTTTTGGCAAGTTCGAAATGCCACTGACGATAGCATTCGTTTTATTTTTTACCATTTATTTTATATTATTAGGCGAAAGTGTTTAAAGGCAGTTGTGTTGAAAACCCGAATTTCGATTCTAAAAAGACAATTGGAAGAAGTGAAATTAAACATATGGTTCAGTCAGTCAAACCACAGATCTCACAGACCTGTTTAACTGCTGAGAAAGGGGAGAAGAAACATTGCTAACCTTTGACATGCCGTCAGGGGTCAATGCTTTGTTTTCATTTCAGTCACAGTCCCCCTTTTTACACAATTTAATAAAATACTTTTTACGAAATAAAAAATTAGAGAGAAACTCGAAAGTGATTTAAATTGTTTTTTTTTTTTTGCTTTGTAAAGAAACAATTTTAGTGGAAAAGACAATCTTCTGCCCTTTCTTTAATTTAAAACAAAATTCCTTTTTTAAGACTAAAACAATTTTGTAGTCTTTTCCAGAAGCAATATTTTTTGTTTAAGTGAATAGATGAGATTGAACACTGACCCTCTGAAATACAATGACACAGCCCGGAATGTCAGGATTTGCTATTAACTTGAGAACAAAATAACATCTGTCTTCAGCACTGGCCTGTTATTTTTTAATTGTATAATACAATGATGGCCAACCTTTCATAATGTGAGGGCCAAAGTTGAGTTTGGTGTAATTTCGTGGGCCACAATGTATGCAAAAATTAAATAGGGGTTTTTTAAATTAGTTTTTACTCTCTTCTCATTCTCCCCTTTCTCTTTTTCTCTTTTTATCTTTCTTCTCATTTTCTTCTTTTCTCATTTTCTCCTTTTCTCTTTCTTCTCATTTTCTTCTTTTCTCATTTTCTTCTTTTCTCATTTTCTTCTTTTCTCATTTTCTTCTTTTCTCATTTTCTTCTTTTCTCATTTTCTTCTTTTCTCATTTTCTTCTTTTCTCATTTTCTTCTTTTCTCATTTTCTTCTTTTCTCATTTTCTCCTTTTCTCTTTCTTCTCATTTACATTTTTTCTATTTTATCTTTTTCTCATTCCCTCCATTTCTCTTTCTTCTCATTTTCTTCTTTTCTCTATGTTCCTGCTCTCACGGCTATTGCCTTTGCCTCTTTTTTTCGGCTTTACCCTTTTTCCACATTTATGCAAGCAGTCCTTTTGACTTATATCACCGAATGAATTCGAAAGCGTAAGCTTAAATTTAAAATTTTCACGAAAGGTAAGAAAGAATTTTAAACTGAAGTTATTCTCCCATTGAAAGTTATTCTAATATTAGAATAACCCTTTATTTAAAAATTAAAATGGACTAAAATCACCAAATACGTATGTGAATATAGGAATAAAAGACCGGACCACATGCAACACCTTCACGGGCCGTAGGTTGGGCACCACTGGTATAATATACCCGCCTAATCTAAATAAAATATCTCATAATGACTCAAATTTTTAAAATTTACTTATATTTCGAGTTCAAATAGTTTTTACTTTTTTATTTCCATTCATTTGAACAACAATACACTTAATCATTTTACAACCACCCAATTTAGCCAAATGCTAAATGTTTTAAATCGTAATTGACTTATCCGGTCATAAAAAAGCGCAATCCTTTTACAAAAATATCCACGAGAACCCCAAAATAAATAATTTAAAACTCCGCCGAAGAATTAAACTTTAAAGGAAAAAACCAAATGATGTGAATTTGGCAAAAGTTTTTTTACATTCCTTAATAAAATTATAAGACAGGTTTTTTTGATGTTTTTTTTTAAAAGTGAGATTAAAAAAGCAAATCAGTTTTTGCATTTAAAAAAATATAAAATTTCTCTGAAATTCTTTATTGTCATAAATTCATTCTCTTCCGCCGAGGATGAAAATAAAAAAAAAATGTCCGTGGGAAACGTTGCTGTGAATTCGAGAGATGGAGATAACCCGAAAGAACGGGAAATGAAGTAATGATTGATGGATGATCCAATACTTTGCAGTATACAATATCTCGCCATGCGGTAAGCGAAACCGGATATTGACGATGTCAAATTCCCCGAAGTTCACGTCTCCCTCGGGAAGATTACTGAATTTCAAACAGAAAATCGTGTCATTTGGAACACGAAGAAAATCCCCAATAAAGAATTAATATTTCTCCGAATTAAATATCACCAATTTTTACGAAAAGTTCGATAATTTTTTTTTTAAAAATCACTTACCCAATTCCAGAATAAGCCGATGGTAATTTGAATGACGGTTTACGACTGCGAAGTCATTTCGGCTGAAAAAGAATTTAGAAAAGAAGTTTTAATAAGACAACCAACTACAGTTTATACCACAAACAGGAATAATTTTACAATCCCTCAGGAATGTTTCTTTTGCAGTAACTGATTTTATGTTTTGTTTAAAATGTTCATGATAATTTTTGGCAGAAATACAATTTCAGAGAATTCTTTCTGCAGACCGATATGGAATGCCTTTAATTTAAGGAATCCAACTGTTGAAAATTGTTATTCAAACGAAAAATACCCAAAATGAAAAACTGTTCACTTCATTTTCTATGCTGTTGTAAAAAATGCTGCAGCGATCATTGCACAGTTCGAACGGAGGAAATTCCTCTTCAACTATGTAAAGTTTTAAATCCTCGTTTTTATTCCTCTTATCTTCGAACTAAAGGAGGCCTGGATTCGTGCCAAATATCGAATTCTCAGTTTTCCGGGAATGGTCTTTCCAACACAAAAATAAGCTTTCTGTAGAATTTTGGAGCTTTCAAAGTGAAATTCAAAAAGGTTTTAGAGGGCGCCTTAAGGTCAGATTTTCTTCACCTGTCATTTAGTGACGTCACACGCGTCCAATTGCGCAGTTTTATATATTTTAATGCTTTGCATTTTGGAATTGTTTGATTATCGACAGCAGTATTTATTGCTCCGCTTGCCTTTTTTCAACCCGAATGAGTCTTATCATTGTATTTCGGGATTTTCGGGAGGCGGAAAGTGATGCAGGACTCGGGCCGTTTTATTGGAATTCCTCCGAGACCTTTCTCTGGGTCTGTCATTCGAAGCGCCCGTCATTTCTTCTCTTTCGAAACTGAAACGCCTCAGTTTTGAGTTAAAATCTGACTTGCTTTAGAGTTTATAATTTAGTGAGAACCTCTGAGTAAATTTCAGTGAAAATTGGGAACCCTAAAATCATTTCATTGGGTTGTGAAATAATCTGACAAAGTATTACAATCCGATGTAAAGCAAATAAATGGGGAAAAGTTTTTTGAATTTTTTTCCCTCAAACCGTATGTCTTTTCTTTTTTTAATGAGTCAAGGTCATTCCCAAAGAAATCTAAAACGAATTATTTTTCCTTAGGCTCTTAAAAAGTGGAGAAGTGCACAGTCTCAATGTTTAATAAAGCAAAGCCCCCCAGAAAAAGCATTAAGTTTTCCAATCAACCTTAATAACATTCTCACCTGGAAATGCTTCATTAAACTTATTGCTTGTTTAATTATTGAAAATACAAGGGAAATTTTTCAAGAGAACCAACCATTATGGGGGTTTTAGCAATTCCTAAAAAGCACATCAATTTGCTTCTCATAACAGAATGAACAAATTAGGTCTGGCAAACGAGAATAACTTTGATAAATGGCACTCAAACATGAATAAGATTAGTTTCATTGATTTATTTTATAAAAACGTATGAGAAAACGTCCTCTTTTCCTTGAAAAGAGATTTGATTGTGCAGCGGCGTAATAAGGCCACGCAGCGCTCGGGGCAGTTCTTCAATTTGCTCCTCTCTTCCTTTCTGCTTTAATTATCCTGCTCGAATTTAAATGTTCCCTGCACAAAGAAACAATAATGTTAAATAATTCTATCTGCTGCGTAAACAATAAGAGTGTTAATTAAAACTTTTTAAAGCTTAATTTGATTTCATGAATTTCAAAAAATTTGTCTTTGTTTTACAAAACACTGATTAGCGTTCTTTTGCTCCGAAGTATTTTAATTTTCATGCTTCCCCTTGAATTTTATCTAATTTCGTAATTCTAATTGATATAAATTATTTATTATAAATATTTTTTAGTCGGGAAGAGATCGCCCCTAAAAATCCTTCGCTGAGTTCAATGGCTTAAAGTGACCTCTCTTCACGAAAAGACAAAACAAACTCAAAGTATTTCTTCGTCATTTCTTCTGGAAAATGAAATCGATTATCATTTGATGATTTTTTTGAAATGTTTAGAAAGGCTTTTGGCCGAAAGGCACATCGGATGTAAGTCTACGCAAGCGTAAAATTAATCTTTTTAATCCCAGTGCGATCGAGTATTTCTTATCAAAAGGCGATTTCTCTTTTAAGATTTATTTTAAAATTTTATAAATTCTTATCATTTACAAGGGAGATCTGAGGCTGTGGTGAGTGGCGCTGAAAAGGCGCGCTGACAATTTAGAAATTTATGTTAAGAGTCGGCCAGTGCACAAGAGTTTTAATCAGTCTGATGTGTTTGAGAGCCTATCAAGTTTCGGAATTTCCCGATTTAATTTAACTTTTGAGCTTTCCGAACCGATTGCAATTCTAAACTTCCGGATTTTGCCAGAACTTTCTAAACTTCGGGGACGCGTTAGCTTGTTAATTTAAATAATCTATTCCCGTTAGAAACAAACAAAAAATAAAGGCCCAGTTGACAAATTTTCCAATGAAAAATTTTCCAAAAATCATAAGCGAAATATTGCGTTTGGGAAAATATTTGTGTTCCTCATTTTGATTGGCAAAACTACACAGACGTCATTTATTTGTAAGCACTAATTAATCGACTTAGCAGCCATTAAGCACTAATTAAGAGGGAAATGGGACAAAAAACCTTTTTTATTAAGCCGAACGCTTTTCATTCTAATTACGATGTTATTCCTCCCCCCCTTAGATAAACCACCTTCTTGGGCTTTATAAATTTTCTTTTCCCATTATCGTATTCATAAAGTTTTCGTAAACAAAAAAAGTTGAGAAATAATAATGGGAGGAAAAGAGAAAGAGAAAAAATGTATTGAAACCGAAAATTAATTGCCGTCATCAACCGCAGATTGGGAGTCGTTAAGGAATTTAACTCCAGATGTTGGAAGAGTGTTTTCCGCGATTTGGCTCTTCCCAGTGCAATTCTCCGATGGAATTTCCTATCCCACCCCCCTCACCACCCCCTATTAAATCAAAGTCGCGTCTGTAAATAATTTATAACTCGCGAAGTATCCGTAGAAAAATTCTTCGGAGAATTTTTAAACGAATTTCCAATCTTTCACATAAATTTGCTTTTTCTCTGGAGAAGAACTATCAGAACAACCTCAACAGAACTTTTACAAACAAAACAGTTTGTTATAATTAAAATTTGACAGAGGTTAAATTTTAGTTTTGGGAAAATAACCCCGCATCTGACACTTTAAGCCCACTCGTTGGGTAAATCCGAGAGAAAAATAACTGGAGCATGGCTCTGAGAGTTATTAAGTTTCAACCGGAAATATCATACAGGATATGGTGCGAATTATCGCCGAGGAGAGAATCTCCATCACCGTTCCTTGTTTATAATTCAAAAAGCCCGAGGCAGAAGGCGAAGATCACATTTACACTGCTTCAGTCTGAAACAGTGCTTCCCACACGGCTGATTTCCGGGTAATTAAGGGGAAACCTCAAAAAAATGGGGAACGGCACCACCTCTGAGGAAATGTACTTAATGAACCTTCTTGTAATTACATTTGCAAAAAAAATTAAAAAGGTCTTACGATGGTTTTGTGTTACACGTTATAATGTAATTAAACCATTAGGGGAAGAACTTCCATGGAATGGCAAAACAAAAAACAGGTTCGAGGAAGGGATGAGAAAAAAGCGGTCGGTGGGAATGGAATTAGAAAAACAAGCAGAGGAATTAAAAAAAAATCCAAGACATGAAGAAAATCCAATTTTTGAGATTCGCTTTTATCGTCAAACATGAAAGGGGTTTTCGCAATTTTTCCTTTTTATAAAAGATCCCCACCCCCCCCCAAAAGGTGCAGATTGTCAACTTTTCGGTTTTTTATAAGAATTTTACGATCAGTCTTTGTTAGTATAATGTTTTTAAAAACCATAAAACCTGAGATGGGCGTGTTCAGAATTTTAGATAAACTGTAAATTTTCTTTCCGATCCCAACGAGTGGTTCGTTGTGAGCACTCATTCAAAGTGGTTCTTAAGAATATGTGAGCTGTAAACCGTATGAAAGACATTTCGAAAACTGAAGAGCGTTTATGCGAAGGGAAGAAAAAATTGGTGAAAATAATTCGCAATTGTTCCCCCAATCTTTGGGGGGTAGTTGGAAAATGCATTCGACCGTTTGCTCGAGTTATTTGAATTAATATTGAGGAAGTTTGAATCAGTAGAAAAAAAAAATAAAATTACACTTCAAAAGCTATAAATTTCTCTCTATAAAAATTGGTTGGATTTTCTAAAATCCCATGAGTTATAAGCTCTAAAAGAATACACAAAAATACTGAGGAAATGGAAAAGAGTGCATTAGGGCAGCGCACTTTATAGTACAGTAATAACAACAACAAATGCCCATAACACTGTCCGATTTGGGAGTCCTAAAAATAATAACACCGAACATACTATTTATTTTTCTCTAATGAATCTGTCATTTCCCTTACAAAAACTTTCTGCATTCGTAAAACCATCAGGAAACATTGAAAACTAATTATACCAAATCTTTCATTGAGCGAATCGCGGCGTAATAAATTTAAAACTTTATTAGAAATATTTTCCCGGTTTTCTCACCCGCACAACCGACTAAAAGTTTTACTTTTAAATTTGGGAAGGAGTGAGAATTGATTACATGCGTTCATTTTGGAAGTGCCCATATATCACAACAGATGCTTTAAGTAACTGTTATTTAATGCGGGGGATCTTTTTAATAAGTTTTCCCTGTTTTTGAGTGTTTCGCTTTAACGAGGTATTTTCCATAAAAGCAGTAAATACACAGTGGCACAAGAAAATCTCAAAAATAGAATTTGGTGCACCATATAGGGACAATTTCTTATTATAATATAAAGGGCAGAGAAATACGGTAAACAACCGTTGTAATTTTACGCAAAAAAAAGCACTTAACGTCCTTTCAATTAAATTTAACCGGTAAAAAAAATTATCTAAAAACCAATTACGTTACGGTTTTAAAATAAACTCCCCTGCTCTTTAAAAGCCATTTGTAAGTGGTTTTAAAGGGTATAAAATTGAAATTTACCCAAAACGATCCCGAAGACATCCATTCGGAAATTTGAAATCATTTTAATTCATAGCCATAATGTTCCTAAAATTTAATTATATATTTGGGAGAAAACGAGGAGGTAGGAAAAGGCGAAAATTAATTTTAAAATTTCCTGTTGGAGTTCGATTTTAGGAAATTTTTCGTCTTCTGCTTTATCGGTGTTAATTTTTGAAAATGATTCAAACACTGAATTACTGCTGTTAATTAGAATAAGTGATTCTAAGGGTTTTTCGTCCGACACTTTGACCCTGGATTTGTGCAAGCCTGGAGGAAGACACAGGAAAGCTTTCCAACACAACCGAAACTGAAATTCGGAGATGAGAAGGTTCTGATTATTGTATTTTCCAAATAGAGGGTGATTTCGCCCTCTCGTATGTGAATACCCCAAAGAAGAAAATCTAGATTCAGATTGATGAATAGGACAAGGGATCCCATAATTAAGTTCTCAGTTCCCTTATCTATCAGTGTAGGTGAGAAGCACACGTTAATTAGAATCGGGTCGGTCGAGGGGTGTGAATCAGAGGGGATGATATACCTCTGCGATCGCAAATGAGTTTAGCGGGCGCTGCGATCTTTTGGATCAACCGCAAAAAATTTATCTGAAAAAAGGGTTTTTGTAATCGAAATGAAAGAAAAAGCGGGGGAAGAGCCGATGACAAAAAACTAAATCTGGCTAATTGACAATCAGATTGATTAAAATTCAAACGATTGCGGATATTCCCAAACACATTTATAAAATTGGTTATGTTTTGAGGATTTTCTCGGTTTATGAAATATTGTGTAATGAATACTTTAATCCTGGATTATTCAATATTACATCGAAATTGCTTTTTTTGGAAAATTCTTAATAGACTCAAAACTTTTTTTTAAATATTGGCAGAATTTTTTCCTCTTGAAATTTTAATACTTTCCATTATATGTTTTTAATAACTTAGTAAAATTAATTAATATTTTGGCTGGTAAATTTGCCAGCTTATTGTAAATCTCTACGCGGGAGGTTTAGATACAATCAGTGGAGTGACAACCTGTAATAATTAATTACTCCGCGTTATTATTTCATTAATAAAAAAGAAAAGTTTATAAGGAACGCTGTTCTAAAAAACCGTTAAGGAAGAAATGGAGACGCGTCACGTGTAAAAATATTTTCATTCAAACGCACCAAATTATTTTATTTATTCTTCTGACCAATTTTAACTAATTATAAATTATTTATATTAAGCGCGAAATTCGTGAGGTTAAACCGTTCTCTTTATATTTTTCAAATTAATACTCAGAAAAGCATCAAACCTCTCAGACAACACTCAGTTCAATACAAAGCCAATGTTTAGAGTCTGCAAATACTAAAGATTACCTTTGCCACATCAAATTTCTTTATTCTGTGTGTCAGCCTACACAAGAACTCAGCTTCTGATTGTATAATAAATTTAAATATTGTGATAAAACTTTAATTTAAACAATTTAAAATGATGTAAATATAAATAACGATGCATAACGTAAATTTACTTACGTGGCACTAGAACAGTTGGCAACAGTGGATAACGTCTGCTGGTTCGCGAAGTTAACGACTAGCAGAAGGTTCATTTATTATTATGATGTCGCATGTCGTTGTGTCTGCAACGCCGGGTTGATTTGACGTGTATATTCTGTGTATTAATTTAACTGCTGTGTGTTTAACAGTGCGTACAGTGTTTTCCACACCTGTAAGTATAGATATTATATTGTTTTAAGTGTCGCGCACCAGTTATTACACTCTGCAGTAAAAACAAAAATTCTGTAATTGTGACAAGTTACAGAAAACCAATGTGTCCACCGTTTTTTAAAGAATATTCTTTTCACTTTTTAATTTTTGCTTTGTAGGTAAAGGCGGAATGGGGCGTGGGAGGGGGAAGGCTTGCTGTTGATTAGCTTGATTTTTTCGCTTTGTCATCAGTTTTGTTTGCTTTAATTAAAAATTGAAATTTTTTATTGTCGCCGTTTTTCCCACTCTCCATATTTAGTAATTTATTTTGTCGTGATTTTTCATGTGAAAAATCATAACCGGCAAAACAGAAAACTCGTTTTTAAAAATTTTAAAAAATGAATGTTAAAATTCTTTTTCGTTGTTTTGAATGATTTCAGTCAGATGAATTACCCACGAAGTACCCGAATTGAGTTTTTAGTATCGTATAAAATTCTAAAGAAAAACCATTTTAAGATATTTATAAATAAAAATAAGAGAACGTATCGAATGAATTGTATTAATTTCTGGAAAACACTTCTTTGGTAACGAAAGATGTATTAATTATAACTTCTAGCAAAATGGGCAGAGATAAATGTAATTTTAATGACATAAACCTAAACTGAGATCATAATGAAAATTTAAATGGCGGATTCTGAGAAAACCAAATTTAAGCACTTTGCTTTTTAAGTGTGTGATAGATCTCTATTTATTCACTTTGCCCTCTGTAATATTTGTGTTTTATTTGCCGCGAATCACACGGTTTTATTTATTTATTTATTTAACATTCCACTTCGTTGTAAATAAAATCAAATTAATTAAATATTTTGAAAAATGCAAATTTGTATGCTCTCAATACAGAATTTTTTTGAGTGATATTAGCAAATAAAAAATTAAGATCTGATACGGATCGGATATAGTAAAAATGAAAAAGTAAAGTTTAACTATATCGAAACAATTGAAAGCTTCCTTTAATTCGAGTTCCTGGATTAACGCCTTTTTGGTACAGTTTTTAATTATTATTTTCCCTCAGTGTTTTAAATCCAGGATCAACTGCAACTGCAATTGATGATACCTTAAGGGAAAACCCGATGACATTTATGAATTGCAGACTTCATTACATTGCCCATTATATTTAGTTGTGCGTAATCGGTTCACTGTCGTTCGTGACAGTCCACATAGGAGAATGGGGCGAGCATATTGGTTTATAAGAAAGAAACCAATCCGGGAAAAAAAAACATTTATTAAAAAAGTAAAAAACTCGGAGGGAAAATATTAAAAAATGTGACATTTTAATCTTGAAAATTTTTTTGTTTAATTTCAATCCTTTTAGATGACCTCAATTCAAAACGAATTTTTCTATAAAAAGCTCGATTCAAAAAAATTAATTAAAAGTTTTGGTTTCCTATAAAAAAAAAATTCAGCCCCATTCCTATCCAGGGCCCACTGCAGGAGGGGAACGACCCGGGAAAGACCCCCCGGGGGCGGAAACATTTTAAGGTAGTTTTTTTACTGAATGCCAAAGGAAAAACTCAATTAGGGATTCGATTCAGAATTTAAACTCTTAGCTGTCAGGGCAATTGAGCCCGATCAATTCGGTATAAAAGTATGACGAATTAAAAAGTGGGGGGGAAAATTTTTACTTATAACTTTTATAGTGGAGTTGTACAAACTCAAATCGATGGCATTTAAGGCTTTGGCAGTAAATTTGAAAAATAAAGGAAGAGTTTAAGAAAAGAACAAAAGCCTGGATTAATTTGTCATTTTAGATTTGCTCACCTCCGTCGTCATCACTTTCTTTGTGCTGAGAGCAATGAATTTCACTAATGTTTGCTTTTGTATTTCCGTTTCCCGCATTTCTTCAACGCTCGGAAGCCGAATAAGAGCTTCAAAAAGCAGTGTAGAGTTTGGGAAATCTAACGATCGCTGAGAGCGAATGCAATTCGAATCCGAGTTCATGGTCAGTGCTCGCAGTCTGTTAATTTAAAAGGGAAAGGACCGGTTTTGCAAAGTTCGGAGGAATCTTCTCCAAACAAACCCAAAACCAAGCGAGACTTAATTATGAAAATTTTGAGATTTACTTTTTGATGGTATTTACCGAAAAAAGGCAGATGTTTCACTTGCCAACTCGGATGCTTTAAGCACCGAAGCATTAGAGCTTTACGTGGGTGTTCGATGGAAAATCAGAGAGAGGGAGCTGACTTTTCCCTTTTGCTTTCCGGTTGGGGGATGATATAAAAGAACTGTTTAAGGTTCTATTTAGATTAAGCTTTTGAGAAGTAACAATTTTTTGTTGTGAAATGAAGAAGAAACGCGGAAAAGGAAAAAATAAATGGAAATCTATTGTCAATTTATATTGCTTCAATTTCCTTCGGTCTTCTTTTCTTCCCTCAAAGTAAATACAACTCCCTAGTGAAAAATGTTTGAACAACTTTAGAGATATTTGTCAGTTTTTCGCTCAAACTTTTTTCTTTCTTTTCCGCCTCAGCACCGTCACGTCCTAAACACTCTTCTTTAGAGGGTTTTCCTGTGCTAAAAAGAACTTCCTTCTCTCAAAAAAGGAACCCTAAATGTTTAGGCCAAAATAAAACCGAACATTTCACTTAAAGACCGGATCCATCATTCGCAAACGAATTTTAAGTCAATAGGAATTCCACGAAACCGTAAATCAGTGGCGTCAATTGCTGTCTTCTCAATTTTTCAACTTCTCACAAATTCCTTCACAGCTTCCTTCGTAAATTAGGGTTTTTGTGATTAATAGACAGTGAATGTGCTTTGAATTTTGATCCTGCCGGCTTCTACTCAAGGTCAGACTCTGATTCTGAAAGAGTAATTTTTTAAAAAGTTATTCCAATATGCTTCGAAGGGGTCATTAATATTTTACATACTGTTTATTTCAATTCAAGAATGAAAATAAAATGTGAAAACAGTTTTGACGAAAAAAAAATCTGTCTGTTTTTATGTCTGTCCTTTTGGTAACAAACACTTAATGCAAAATTACAGCGAAGGGAAATTTAATGTAACGTAAAAGCTCAGATTTAAAAAACACGTGTGGGTATAATAAGGAAAAGGTAAATTTCAAAAGCTCCGCTTTTGGGGAATTTTCTCTAACCATTCCGAAATGGTCGAAAAGCTTGAAAATCACAATCAAACATCTGTGCTTTCGAAAACCTAAATTTCACTCCCACCCGAGTCAAAATAACTTTGTACGCACCAGTGAAAAGACCCTTTTTTAGAACAAAATGTAAAATAACGCGGACTGCGTCACTTGAAAAAAGGATTCGGAGAAAGGTTCCGAGACGGGGGGAGGGGCGGGTGGAGGAGGGCACGAAAATGAGAAAAAAAAAATGTCTTTCCGAAAGAAAACGTCCATTCCAACTTGTACAGCTACAAAGTAAAAACTTTTCATTTTTTAATAAACAAAAGAATTACCGGTTTTTAACTTAAGATTTAATTCAACTTGAGGGTGAATTTTACGGGGAAGAATTCAACAGAAGGGTGAGAATGAAAAAAATGCAAAAAACTTGTGTAAAGGTGTTGAGGTTAACGGATTCCTGCACTGAAATCTGTTTATTTTTGAATGACGCTTTGGCACCCTCAATCGTTTTTTATTTCAACCCCGAATTTATTTTATTTTTTAAATGCATTTTCCCTCCAAATTTACCCTCTGTTTGTTCTTTCGAGCGACAGCACGTGGAATGAACATCATTTAATCCTTTCGAGACCGACATTCTTTGCGGAGGAATAAGTTTTAAGATTTTATTGTACTGCCATAATTTTTTTCTTTGAACCTTTTAAATGCTACGGGGCTGTTATGAGTTGCTTTTTTAAAATTCATAAAAAAATAAAATTACGGGAATTGAATCTGTTAATTTTAGATTTTATTACCTAAAACTACAGTTACTTTTACTGTACGTACAGTTTTTTTTTCAAAAGATGGATTTTGATTACGAATTTTAAAAACCGTAATAGATTCACTTTAAAACTATGTCGCGATTCCCATTCAAATTCTAAAGAAAAATCGTAAATTTAACGGCAAAGATGAAGAAGAACTGCAGTGGGCGTTATTTTCCAGCAATAAAACTTATTTCCTTCACTGAAAAAGTAGCAAAAATGAAACATAAATCCAAAATGACGTCTCCCGAACTCAGCAGTTCTGCTATTTCAATTCAAAAATTCCCACAAAGGACATCGTCAGTCATTTCTCGTTGCCTTTCCTGGTGGGAATGGCGTCTTTTCCAGAATATATCTTCTTTGTCCAGATATAAAAACTGAATCACATTATTTTTTTAGAATAAATCCTACGGTCGCGGCGGGAAAAGGTCTCAATGCGCGGAAAGAAAGGTTTAAACAAAAAAAAAAAAAAACAGCGCCCCTTTTGAGTTTTCACAATCGCATCACTTCTAACACAAAATGAAGGTTAAGGGTTGCGGGTGAAATTAAAATGAAACTTATTCTTTCTGATATTTTTTCCAACAAATGGAAAAAAATAATGAATTTATCTAATTCTCGATCCCGGGGAAAATGAGGAGCTTTTTTAAAATTCATTTCGGTCGGAAAAAGTCAAGAGAAGAGGATAAAAAAAAAAGGGAAAGAAAAGAGGGGGTGAAAATGCGGAAAGAGGTTTTCTCAAAAATTCCACATTTTATTGGATTTAGACCTTCAATTTTTTAAAGCCGCTATGATTGCAGATATACTTAAGGTTTAAAAAATGACTTATTTTTTTTTACCTTAAAATGAAAAAAAATACTAAAATTTCATACTTGCAAAAATTATAATCGAACCCTAAAATGAAAATTCTTTGTCGGGAGGGTGAAACAGAAGGAATGCGCGCTCATGAATGAAAATTTAGACAACCATCGAATTTTCTTTCTGAAACTTTGCGTAGAAAAAAAAAATTTATTAAAGAATACTTTGAAAAATTTTATCATTTTCCTTTCGCCCGGGGAAAGAGGTTTTTTTTTTTTTTGATTTCCTAATTTTTTAATTTGAGGTTTCCCAGATATTTTCTCAGTTTTCCCATTGCGAATACCTTTAATTTAATTTTTTCCGATAAAGAGAAAAAATTTAATCAAGTGGAAATTATTAAAAAAAGAGAAACGTGCGAAAAATATCGGCACAGACAATGAGAGAATTTCGAAGAACGCCAATGAAAACATCCGACAATGAAGAATTATTTTCTCACTAAAGAGAACAAGGGTTAGTGGGACAGGGGCAGCCATCTTGCCCACTACGTCGGAAAATGGGTAATAATCTGTCATTGACACTCTCTGCTCAGAAACTGGCTTCACTGCCAATAACTGACGGACGAAGTGATGTTCAGTAAAAGCTAAGGAATGATGTTGAACTTTTGGAAACGAGGGAACCCTTTTCAAGAACAAAACCGCATGATTAACTAATTATTTTGAACTGTTTTCATTATTGAAATTTAATTACGTAAATAGTTTTAATTGTTAATTTTATATTCTCATTGCTGAATAAGGTTATCTCTTGTTGTAGAAAAAGTCAGAGGGTAATTCCAGTTTATCCTACTAATGTGTGTGTGCGTCTGTGTGTGTGTTTGCACTCCATTTCTGTTACCTAAAATCTAAGCAATGACCGAACCGATTTCGACGGGACTTTTTCCAAAAGACGCACATTTTTCCAAAGAATTATCTGCGCTATGTCTCATTCTTCGAAAATAAGCAAAAGCTGAGAAATCTCCAGAAAAACATGTCTGGGAATTTGTTCCCGTGGAGACCACTTTGAGTACAAATGGAGCCGATAATTTGATAATAAGTTTATAAACAAACAAAATTGATAGAAATTATTTAGTGTGGGTTCTGCATTTGTAGTTTTATGAAAATTCCGGGAAGAAAGTCCACTCTGTAGGGGTTGAATGCCAAAGGGAAGAAGAGATGGATGTTTGAGTCTCCCACAGATAAGTAGGAATTAAGTAGGAGATTGCAGACCAAAGAGAGAACCATTTAGAAGGGAAATGGAAGAGAAATTGGATGGCTGAGCTACGAAAGAAAGAGTTGGTTAACAGAGGGAGAGAGAGGAGAGAGAGCAGTAACAGAAGACAAATTACAAAATGGCTGAATAAAGAAGAAACATTATTTTTGTAGTTAAGTGCAATGGGATTATCGAAGTGCATTCAGTTTTTAGTTTATTGTATCTGATTGAAATTCCCAAGTCTTAGCGAGTTCGAAGCCCGAGCTACTCGGGAGTTAAAGCGCGAAGCACTCAGGGGGGCGAAGCCCTCTAGTTTATAATATGTAGGTTCTCTCATAACCTGGAAAACTCATGTGCTTATGTCCGACTATAAATAGACCGATTCGGTTAAGTTTAAGCAAAACAAACATTTCATAAAAAGCAATTTTTAAAATTACATTTTTTTTTCCTAAAAGCTTTCCCTCCGTTCAGAAATGAAAAGTTTCCAGGAAAGGAGAACCAATTAAGTTAACGACAATTACAACCAGTAAATATTCCAAGGGAGAAAAAAATATTGGAAGAACATCGGCTTCGCGCAATCGATTACATTTTTATACTCCTCTTTGATAATAAATTCTGTAACTCCCGGTAGAAATACACTTTCTAATTATTTATTTATACAACTCGTTTTTTAGATTTAGAAACTATTAGAGGAGTTTCTTCCGAATTAAAAAATTCTGGGGAAACCTGATTTTATATGAAACAATTCACTGTGAGATTCGCATATTTGCAACGTTGGAAAATATGCCCTCGCTTCGCTTATCTCCGAAGTATACTTTTATTGGCGGAAATTTTAAAATTTGAATCCTAATAATGTCTTTGTGTAATTTTTTACAATTGACATCAGTCTGTTGTTTTTTTGAGAATACACCAACACTTGAAAACATTTTGGGAATGATTCAAAATTGACAAGCCATTCGGCTCTGTAACCCTTTTCAAGGAGGGACTGAAGCTAAGGATCAAGTGCTAAATTTTCCCTTTCTTGCAGAGTACTGGTGAGCGACAGTGCTTGACATAACCGCCTCCAACAGTCTTGTCAGAGTCGCTCAGGCATAATTTGACTCCTCAGGCGTGAAAAGATACAGATTAGGGTCAACATTACAACAATAGTTTACGGTTCTATCTTCTGTCCAATTCCGCCCTCGTCTCATTTACCGTTTCCCCGCCTTCTCTTAATATCATTTTACACTTCCGTTTTGTTTTAAAAAAAATGTAGTGTTTTGCTTAAGTCTTCCCGGAAAATCAAACAGTGTTGTTCAGAGAAGAGTAGGGATTATGGAGAGTTGGTTATAATGAAAAAGTAAGGTTGGCAGGAATGCAGAATGGGGAGGGGAAGGAATAAGGGAAGCAAAGCCTTATTGGATTTTCTATCTATCGGAAAAATAGTGACTTTTCTTTTGGCAATAAATTTCCTTTCTTCGACACAGTATATTCGACAGTCTATAATGCAATTTTCAATTTTGTGTCAATTTCTATTCGAATTTTCGTCGGGGCATGATGGCTCGGTGACAAAGGCGAAAACCGCGGTGACTCACTCTGTTCACGCATGGATCGCCTTTTTTTATCATTTTCCCACTGTTCTCACCCTCAGTTGCTTTGATTATTCATTTCTGACCTGTCTTTCTCCTCTTCTTTTATTCATATACTTTTCAATCCGGGATTTTCCTTCCCAGGCTTCCTGCCAAAATTTAGCGGGAGCGTTTTTATCATCGATAGATTTTTCTGGTCGTGTGCTCAGGTATTGAACGGGAAAGATGAAATGGAGATCGCGGGGATGATTAGGGTAAGGGAGAATATGCAAAGAACCCCGTGTGATGAATGCCTTCCAAATCCTTTCCCATCTCCGAACCACAATACGGGGCAATAAATAACATCTTTGACCCAAATAAATCTCGCGCATTAAGAGAAAACACGGGATGTTATTTTTTCCATAACAAAGCATTATGGTCCCGATTATGGGCACTCGTGACCGATACCAATAATCCGGGAAAGGCTTTTTAATAAACTGTTACGATCAGCTTCACATTTTGGAAAATCCGAGAGGTTTTTCGGAAACCGCTTCTAAATCGATTTTGGCTTTTTACATTTTTTTCCGAAAAGCAAATACTCTCCGCAATTAAACCTCTGCTGAAAACTCTCGAATGTACTCTTTTTCAGCAGAATAAAAATCTCCGATCGTAAGTTTTCTTTTAATTTCCGTTGTAATCTACTTTTCCCATCGGGGAAAACAATTTCGTGCTCATTGTATCCCCAGCAGTAAATTCAAACGGATAAAGCAGCAATGAGAGGTGTAAACAATGAAATTAACCTTAAGTGAAAGCAAACACATCGGCGCAGAATTTAAAAGTGAAATTTCCTCGGTTGTAGAAACTAAGCTGGAAGTTAAAGAAGTAAGAATTTGTCTTAAGGTTGAAGGGGATGTTTGGATGTTCGAGAAGAATTTTATCTTTGCAATTTATCATTCAAGCATTGAATTAAAGCTCAAAGAACTGCTTGTTAATTATTTATTAAAGGTACAATATTTACTTTTTTGTAATATTTAACCCTTTGCGGTCGTATGTTTGGTCTCAGCCGCCACAGCAAGGAACTATACTAATATATACGAATCTTATACTGTATGCATTCCTTTTCCTGAATTTCTATTAAATATTTTCATCAACTAATACGATGTTCCACCGATTGGAGATTTGTAGAATTACAAAGAATATTTTATAAATTGTATTTAGGAGTAATTAGAGATTGTCTCTTGTTAAAATATGACTAAATATTAGTGAATATTATGTATATGTATCCCTGCTCTTTCCAAACAAATTAATTCCGACCAATAGATACCCATACACAAATTTTATACGACCGCAGAGGGTTAATTTTGTGCGAATTTTGATTTGAGGACAGTGTCTCATACAGTATATATAATAATTGGTTGTGTGCACTTAATAAATTCACCCTCCCAAGGACGAGGGTGGCTAGCAGGGGTTGAATCGGCGGTACAAGGTGATTGACGTCAGCACCCCTCGAAACCACTCTTCCCACGTCGGATTTCAAATTAAAAATGAAATCCTATGAGGGAATCATTACTCATAATGTCATTAAGTCGCACCCATCCGCCCTTTTTACCCGTTGATTATAATCTGACTTCTCGTGTGTTCAGCAGGATTTATGGTTCTTGTTTGGAAAAATTACTGCCTTTCGGATGACAATGATTTGGGAGATTTTCAGGGGCTAAACCCCGCTTCGAATGCGCTTTCTCAGCAGCGAACGCTTTTGGAGAGGGTGAGGGAAATGTTTGGGTCCACCTTCCTCCCGTCTGTCAACATCCGAACAACTCGAGGAAATGGAATTTTTATTTCATTCACTTTGCCTCTGTCACCAGCTCTGATTAAGGTCTCGTGCAGGTGAAATTGGAGGGAGAGAAACCACGTGACGATCTGTCGGTAGTTTTTTGGGGGAAAAAAAATTGTAATTTTTCTGGGGAAAGTCTTTTGTTGTCCCCCAACTTCAAAAAAAAAGGAGAAAATTGTTTTTGAAAGAAAAAAAAAGCGGCATGCAATGACTTGTCATCGTTTGTAAATAAAATCACGCGAGGTTTTAGTTAACAAATTTATAAACTCTCGTAGTTTCCAAAATTTCGTTTTGAATTTTCCAATTATCGTATTATACGGTTCTTTTGATTTTCTTTCAGGATTTTTTCCTCCCTCGGGGACAGAAGAATACTCATGAAATTTTAAAAGCGGAAATTGTTAGTAAAAATTATCTTACGAGAGGCCATCTCATTTTCATTCAGATTTGAAATGAGTATTTGAGCGGAGACATTTCATTTTGATTGTTTTCTGACTCTCCCATTCGATACCTGCAAGAGTGGGCGGGGCTTGACGTTTTAATCTCCATTGTTTTTTCTGTTTACTAATCAAAAGCTGAATGAATTTCGCATTCTGATTGGTTACCGGACACATTCGGCGAATCTCTCATTGGTGAATACTTCTTTGCAAGTGTTTAACTTATGCCCGAGTGATCATTCTTTTATGACTCTACTTTATGGATGATTATGGCTTCAAAAGTGTATTGGGTGATCATGCGAGCGGCGGAGGTGCCTTTCTGTCTTTTAAGATGAGAATTACGAAAAGTCTTTTTTCGATTGGATTTCCGAATTAGTCGGGGCAAGTTCGCCTGTATAAAATGAATTTTATTCGAAACCCAATTTTCGAAAAGGGAAACCGGTTGTAACTCACACGTTTTTATTTCCTTCTTTTTTTTTTTTGATCTTTCGATTCTTCTTCCGACGATCTTTCGGAAAACTTTTTAAATAGATTAGATTCTGCGAGAAAACAAGTTTATTTTGAAAGTTTTGGAAAATAAATTTCACTTTCCAGATAGTTTACATATGTCTAGGAGGCTTATAGATTTTATAGGCTTTGAAGAGGTAGTGTGAGTGATAACAATCGGATTTGCCTTTGTGCTCCAAACCATGAGTGGGCGAAGGTGATATTTGCTTTTTTGAAAATCAATTTTTTACTTTTTTTGTTTCAATTTACCCTTCAGTCCTAAATTTTCCCCAAAAACGTTTTCTTTTTAAGGTAAAACTACGGTGCGGTTATTTGAAATGAAATTCTGCTTTCCACTTTTCTGACTAATTCATAAAACAGCACTGAATTTTTAGTAAAATTGGATTGAAGGAACTGAAAACTGTTCTCTTTAGGGCAGATCTAAGTTTTAAATCTCAGTTTTTCTTCATTTCAAACGAAACCAATTGAATGTAAAAGAATGGATTCTGCTCGGATTATTCGTTTCCCCTTCTCACCATTTTTCTTAATTTTTTCTGGCACAACAAACAAAAATCAGATTTTCTTAGGCTTTTGTTCCGTTTAATTTCATACCCCACAGGTCCACAAATCATCGCCTCACACGTGTTTTTCTCTTTCCGACATAAACGAATAAAAAACTTTACCGGAGGTGGAAAACGTCAGATTAAGATGAATTGAGGAACTCGAATTACTGAGGGGTGAGCCCCGGAAAAGAAACCAGAGGCTCCCTAGCGGTGAATTTCAAAACTATTTTCATTTTTTAGTTTTCGGATTCGTTGTCAAGCGGCGCTGTTGTCAGCTCTGGGGGTTTTCAGCTCTGCAGCTGAACGGCGTTTCAGACGACACTGAAATTTGGAAAGCGTTCGGCGATTCTGAACCTAAAAATTGGCTTTTCTTGACATATATCATATATTAGGACATTCGAAAAGCAATAAGGTTCATTTCAATTATTGAAACTCGTATAAATATCAGATGTTGAAAGGTACAATTAATGACGGTTCAATAAAGTTGCAGTTGAGCCTTCTTTAACTGTTGTGTATTAAAAAGAATATATTGAAATAATCAAAAAGCTGCATTTCGCTGTAATAACTTTTGAATTTCATCATAGAACGAATTGCCAAGGGAAACATTTAAATTAGTGATTCAACTGAGAGCGGTCTTTTCATACAATTTTGATTTCTTTATATTTCTTGTGTCCTAGTTCTGCTTTACACTATTCTTTTAATATAAATATTCATATTTAATATTAAATCTTGAGTCTATTATATATTGAAAATTATTTAAAATGGAACTGAAATTTGAGTTCAACAATGTAAAAGAAAGATTATAAGGAGATTATTTAAAATCATGAACTAAATAAAGACGTAATGACATGAAAACCCGAACTATTGTCTTTCGCTTACATCCAATGAATAAATAACTGATTTCATAATATTTAATTTGTATAGTGGAAAATGGAAAAGACAAAACGAAAGTCAGTTCGTAACGACATCTGCCAGATTTTTTTGCAACTATTTAATTTTGCGGCTGCTCCTCAGTTTCCCAACATTTTCCGGGGGTTTTCTGACCGCACGAATACAAGTCAAAATCTCAGAGAAATTTCCATTTCTTTCAACCAGAAAACAATATTTGCCGTATAAAAGAGTGATGGGTGCCGTCTACGCAGCTCAGCAACCGCCTTCTCCTGCGGGAAACCGGAAATTTAAAGTGGGAGAAAAAGGATGAAAAATTTTTGGAAATTCTTTTCGCGGTTTGAAATATGTCGAAAGGAGAAAAAGCTTTTTTATTGGACCACCGTAATTCAATTTCAATGGGGTTTCATAAAATCATTTTTTTTTTTTTTTAGTTGCTCCGCTTCTGATAGAATTGATGGCTGAAGGACTTATTTTAGTTGTGGCTGCGAACGGCTGCTGAGATGATTTGCTATTGATTTCTTGTCGTTCTCTTCCGCCTTTCCTTTAATTATTTTTCACTCGTTATGAATAAATTCTCAAGATGAAAATTTTATTAAAATTCATACAATCGATCCCCCGCGTGATTTTTAATTTCACGTGAAAATCGATGAAACCATCAAAATCATTTAATAAAATTTATAAATTATTAATTTGACATTATTATGATGTCAAAGAAATTATTTTACATTATTATAATTTATTGTAATTTTTATGTAAATTTATTTTACTGATTATTAGACATTAACTCAGTGAATTTATCAATTGTTAATGAGTTATCAATGCTAATTGTTAATATAATGAGTTTATTAATATAATAATATAATGAGTTGAGTTATCAATTAATGTATTAATGGATATTATAAAATGTTGGGTATTTTGTGAGGTTTTCTGCTGTTTACAAAAAGATTTCTCCTTTTGCGATTCAAATAAGAAAACAGTGATATCGTTTCTTGAAAAGAGAAAAAAGAGTTAAATTTGTGTGCAGGTTTTGATCAGAATCGATCAGTACACTCATAATTCTCTAAAGAAACGATGTTGAAAGTCATGAAATTCGATAATTTTTCATTCAATATTAGAAGAAGTAGAAATAATAAATCGATGTCAAACAGTAAATACACTTTTGCACAATGCGAGAGAGACGCGGAAGATGAAAATTCCCTAAAAAGAAAGAAAGAAAAAAAAGAAGGGGGTGGAAAAGTGAGTTTCCTTTCTCTGTCAACAGGAAAGAGAAGAGGAGAGAGGAGCCAAAGCGCAAACTCAGCCAGGAACAATCTAATACAAGAAGTTCCACCGACACTTCCGACAGACATTTTCCTATCGGAAAATTGCACTCAGGTGTTTGCTCAAACCGGGACGACTCCGATTCTCCACTGCGAAGTCGGAGAAATTGGAGATATTACTGTAAGTTTTAATATTAATAAACTCACTCATCCCTTTCCCGAAGACGTTTTGTCATTTCCACAAAATTCAATTTTGTTCGCACTTTGAGGGAATAAAGGAAAGAATAATCATTTATGATTTGGAAACCTTTTTTTCATTTTTCCCGGCGAAAAAAGGCGGATTTCGCAAAGTCTTCAAAAAGGATTTCATACAAATATTTTAGGCGCATTTTCCGTTGGGTCAGTTCAAACTGTTTACAATTCCTATAAAGTATAATAAATCCGAGTAGTTTTTTACAGTTAAATTAGCTCAAAAGTTGAAGCTGAAACTTAGTGAAATTGGAAGAAATCCGAATTAACGCCATTTTGATATTTGGCCTCAGACTGTCAAACAATAGCTGTACAACTTTGACCTCTCATAGCCTCCGAAGTTTTAACGCTACAAACGTCAAACATGGCTCATTTTAAAGCCCTAATGTTACTCTTTCACCGTACAGAGTTTGGTCGAAATTGATAGCTTCGAAAAAAAATTATGAGGCCTTGAAAATTGAACACTTTTTTAATCGGCAATTTTTGCAACTCATTCAACTTTTTGAATCGTTATATCTCAGAAACGGTGGCTCTTAGAAAGATAAGTATTAATACGTTTTTTGTAGATAATTTTATCCTCTACAATTTTTGTCTGAGCTATTTTTACGATAAAACTTACCGTTTTGCTGAAATTGATGAAAAACTAATTTATAATTATACTCTGTACAATTTGACTCAAGTTTCGGCTTCTTAAAAATTTATGTAACCTTGAAAGTCTAATTTGGACTAAATATTCGGTGTAAAGGGATTAAATCGATTGTTTTC
The DNA here is from genome assembly GCA_028293925.1 of Brueelia nebulosa. NCBI lineage: Eukaryota > Metazoa > Arthropoda > Insecta > Psocodea > Philopteridae > Brueelia > Brueelia nebulosa. The sequence goes on from JAQIBA010000106.1 coordinate 288,412, forward strand.
ACCGAATCTGACAGTTCCTCATCACAAAAGAAGGCTTTGAAAGGGACAAGTGAAAGAGCGGCGACGGGGGCGTCCATTAGCGCCGATTATAACCGCCATTATTGTATCCCACTAAAAACCGGCCACTTTTGCTAAAAGGCACTTCTCTCCTCGCCAAATAAACCGAAGCAGAAAGAAAACTTTTACGTCTGGAAAACCAATAAAACAAGACAAAAGGCGTGAAATGACCCAAAATCGTCAACCGAATCAATAACATTTAGTTTTTGGACTGAAGAGAAATTGGAAAAGTGAAAAGTTGTAATGAACTTATGTGAGTAGTTTGAACCCCTCTCTCCCGCGCTCCCCCTTTCTTCCCACCCTTATTCTTTCCCTTAGAAACCCGAATAATATTCCCCATCTACATTTTATTGAGTTTTAAAGGCTGTGCAGACGAACGGTTCAGAAGAGGAGTTTACGAGGTGCCCGTGAAATATGGCCGTCTTTCCCTTCCTTTTTTCTTATCAGACGCTTTTTCGAGAAAAACTCCCTTTCGTCTGCACTGCCAACGTTGCATCCAATCCGTCTCGCGGGGGTCAATCAATAAAGATGGCGTGATAACCGTCTTTGTTGTTTTCCGAAGGGAAGTTGGTGCCCCGGGGGTGACATTCCCCCGAAAGGGAGGTTACGATAACGCCATTCTTAACGACGTTAAGATAAGTTCACTGAGAGAAATCGTGAAAATTATGTCTCTTCAATTTTTGTTTAAAATTTTTCATTATTTAAACAATTTGTCGGGGAAGAATAAGTAAAAGGGAAACATCTGTAGGTGAAACAGGATGAATCGAAGAGAGAGAGAGAGTGGAAATTAAACGGAAAGGGATGACAGGGGGTTAGACAAGGTGTGACTTTATTTAAACGGGTTTTCGTTCTTTTGTATTCACAGTTCTGTATATTTTGTTCGATTGCTATCTCGAAATAAGGAAAGCCACCCTTTTCAGAGGGATGCGACAGTGCTGTTGTGAGCAGTTTTTGCACGAGAGGGCGATATCACCCGATTTGCACACCCCTCTGCCGAGCAGAGGATAAAAAATGATGAAAGTATCGACTCATGGAAAGGGAACAATGGGAAGGGGAGGACAGTGGGCGTCGGGGGCCACCCCTTTCACAGGGGATGCTGACTCAAAGGTAGCCCTCTCCCTGCTCATCTTTCATTAATCCATCATATTCCGGATCGGAAAATCTCGTTTTCTTCAGGCATCCTTCGTTTTCATTTTCTTGATTGTTTCGCTTTTTGTTGCCAAAAGCAATTACCGAACGCGGGAGGGATGGATGTGAGGGGGGGGGTGGGAAAGAATTCTGTTCTGGATGACAGCGAGGACAAAAAACGGGTTTGAAAATATGACATTTTTTGCTGTTTCAGGTTTCCTGGATTAGAAGAAAGGATTTTCATCTGCTGACGGTCGGGCTGGCGACCTACAGCAGCGATGAGCGTTTTTTTACTTCACATGTCCTCCATCCCCAGGTGAGGGTTGCTCATTCCGGATTACTTAGGGGCGATTGATTTTATAATGCTCTCATTACCTAAACTGACTTCCTTCGAGGGAAAAATCCAAAGCAGTCGTGCAGGCGCTTAGTCAGCAACGAGAAAAGCTCAAAAATGTATTTTTCGGTCTGAAAATGAAAAGCTCCGTATGTTTCATCCCCTTAAAACTTTCATCGGAAAAGTTTCACAGCTTAAAATGCGGCAATGGGGGGTTTAATTAAAGACTTTTAAACAGTAATATTTTGGTGGGTTTTCTGTTTCATCAGTTCACAATTTTTAAAATCCTTTTCTTTTTGGATTCTCCCATCCATTGCAGGGGTTAATCCCGAATCACGGCGATCAGCCATTTGTTTTGGTTCCTGGGATTATCCCAACAACTTTTTAAATTGATTTTGCTGAGAGATAGGGGTTTTCGTTAAAACTGCTGTTGCCTTTTGATAATTTTTCTTATCGATTTTAATCATTTTTAAACGGTTTTATTTAACTTGGTTTTCGTGTCTGTCTGTCTGTCTGTCTGTCTGTCCTCGACTTTTCTTTCTTGGTTGTCTGTCTGTCTGTCTGTCTGTCTGCTGTCGGTTTCTATCTGTTTGTTGTCTGCTTCTGTCTGTCTGTCTAGTTTGTTGTTTGTTTGTCTGTCTTTCTGTTGCCTGTCTGTCGTTGTCTGTCTGTCTGTCAGTTTGTCTGTCTGTCTGTCTGTTCTGTCTAGTTTGTTTGTTTGTCTGTCTGTCTGTCTGTCTGACATCGGTTTTATTATGTTTGTGTCTGCTTCTGTCTGTCTGTCTGTCTGTCTGCAAAGACCGAGAATCAAAACTTTGAGGCGAAATTTGACCATTTCCCTCGAACCGATTTCTTTCAAATTTTGCACACACTTTCGTTTTGGTTGACAATTCAAATTTCTGCAATTATTTTTTAAATTAGTGCTCAGGTAAAAATATAAAAAAATAAAGAAAATTCAAAAACACTAATTAATTGGTCAACATAGGAGTCCTTAAACGAGATATAGCCTTACTAACCTTAGAGATAGTTATTACACGTTCTGCAACCTGTACAGTTTTTATACTGTATAACGCCCCACGGTTTTATAAACAAAAAATTGATCACAAATTATTTTTTTAATTTTTAGTGCACTTTAAATAAGACCGTTTAACTTTCAAGAATACTTAAAAAGTTTTTCTTTGTAATGATGTTTTCTAAGTTAGAAATATATGCTTGTAGTAAAAGTATCGAAAAAGATCAGGAATGCTCACAATGCGTCTGTATAAAACAAAAGCAGACGTTAAGTGTTCATAAAATAAGTAATTGATATAAAAATAAGCGGAAACGATTGATATAAAAAAAAAGAGAAAAAGATAAAATAAGTTTTGGAGCAATAAAGAAAATAGACCGAAACGTAAAGAGAAGACATAAACGAGGACTTTAAGGAGAATGACCGAAGTTATGGGTTAGAGAAGCAACAGAAAACTTCCCTCACGGAAGGGGTTGTTTCAGGATTGGGCGCTACATATCCGATTCGCAGGCACAAAGGACACGGGGCTTTACGAGTGCCAGGCGTCGACTCACCCCCCCACGAGTCTCTTCGTGAAACTTCAGCTCGTCGGTGAGTAGAACCACTTGAGGGTGATCGGGTAATGTATCTCCCCGAAGACACCACTTCGGTTGCCTTAAGAGAAAAGTTTTACTTTTTTTTTTTTTTTTGAGTAAATCACATTAAAAGCTTTTTCGCTCTTTTCTAAAATCAGCTAATAGTTTTCTCTCTTTTTCATTTCTTTTAATTGTGTTTTCGCCTAATTTTGTTTTGTTTTCGTTACCGCAGAAGACTCAAAAAAAAAAATAAAAATTAGGTAAACTGTGAATGGCGGATTCATTAATCAGTTCGTTTGAATTTTTCTCGACGTTATCTCATTCTTTTTCTTTATTTTTTTTTTGATTTATTGAAATGATTTATTCTGTTTATTAATTGCTTTAAATTAATTCCCCGGTTTAATTTGGATTCTTTCACCGACTGAATAATAATTCTTATATTTGGCATATTTTTTCTTTCAATTAAAATCCCCACGTCTCAATGGTTACATCGGAAACGGAGATTTTCCGGAAAAGTTGGAAAGTGTTTCCCCACGGGTCCAAAGTCAGCAGAAAACATCGTTTCGTATTCAGAAAAGGCGGCCAATTCAAATTTACTTTTCAGACACGCAGGAGAAACCCAAATGAAATTAGGTTCGATTTCTTTTATTCCCAAACTGTAACCGAGTCGAAAATCCCGCCTTTCGCTCCCAAACTTTTGGGAAAATTGGCCGTAAACAAACCACAATCGACCTTTTTCAACTGACCCATGAAAAACCTGATTAAGACCTAATCTGGGAATGCCCATATTTAAAAAAAAAATTTTTCTTTGAAGGAGTTTAAAATTAAAAAAAAAACCAAATAAAAATGCAGAAGGAAATTTTATTTTTCAAATTTTTAAGAGATAATTGTTTCTGAAAAAGGGTAAAGGGAGAAAGATTATTTATTAATAATTTTATTTTCAGTATTTCTCAGTATTCTTTTATTTCTTTTTCTTCGTGTTCCTCTTCCTTTCGCATAAAATCTGAATTTGCAATTAATGACAATAAAAATAAAGTCATCTGTGAGCGCTTCTGTGGGAAGTTGAATTTCAAATTGAGATTATTGTTAGTGAATTGGAGCTTTAAAGGCCCCCCGTTCAGGTAAAGAGTAAAAAAATAAGGGTGTACCACCCTTAGGAACACCATAAAGCGATCCACAATATTGCGATCGGAGAGTTTTTAAGTGAAAATTTAGGAAAAGCGTTCGGACAGAGAGCGAAGATCCATAAGAGATAAATAAGTTAATTAAAAGATTATCCTAAGTCGGAAGAAGGGAGATAGAGAAAAGTTTTTGTTGAACATAAGTAAGCGCTTTAACCGGCTGGAAATTCTCCCGAAAGCTCTCCATCTCAATGCTGACGACATAGTCGCCGTTAGGCGTCAACTCTTTACCTTATGTTGCGATAAACTTTCTCTGCAGTTTTCTTTTTCGCACAATAAACCCCCGTTGCAATAAGTGGAATGTCGTTGGAAAACTCGCGTTTTGGGACCTTTTTGAATTTCCCATGATTTCGCTGAGATCCCCCAAATGAATCGGTTCATTACTAAGAAAGGTTTCACTTCCCACGCATTTCTCTTTTATTTAATACGGGAATTTCGATTGAGATTTCATTTTAAAAATTAAATCGTTTCTCAAAAGTGAAGAAAAAGGAGAGATATAAAATCTGGGAAATTGAGAGTTCCATCGAAGAAAACTTTTCTCGGCTTTTCACTGACAGGAAATGGCGATCAACTGGAAATTATTTACTAATCGCTTTCTGATGATAACTCCACAATCA
>JAQIBA010000106.1:293412-321692 GCA_028293925.1 Brueelia nebulosa
ACTGATTGCTTAAAAGCCGAGAAAAAAGAAAGTTCAGGTAAAAAGGAAGTTGCGGGGTTTTTTATTCTTTTTCAATTAATTAAATGAAAACTCATTTAAAGGTTGTGACGTAGGGTTTCCCGTTGATGAAAAACGACATTAAAGCCACGATTCTGTCCCTTTTCACACTTAATTCCCAGAATAATTAATTTTCTTGGTTCACTCTAAGAAAGTTTTTCCAGCTCGCTTTTAACGGGGAACAATTTTTATTTTCGACAGAAGCCCGCGCTGAAATACACGGAGCTCCGGAAAAGTTCGTTTTGAGCGGAAGCTCTCTAAAGCTCACTTGCAAGCTCCTCCTGAGCACGGAGCCTCCTACGTATGTCTTCTGGTGAGTTATTTATTATTTTGAAACTCTTCTAGTTTACATGTTTCTTTCCAGATTTCCTACAGAACCGTTTCCGCTTTCCACGAGTTGTTTTCTTTGTTTTTCTCGGGAAATTTGCTTTTCCTCGCTTAGGAAATCGTTTTCACAGAGAGAACAAACTTCTTTGATTTTTTCCTCCTTCAAAACTGCTGACCTTTCATAGAAACCGTTCAGCTGATAGAAACGACTGCTGAATGTTGTGATTTTTATCGCAGTTTATTAATACCGAAGCTTTTGATTTGGTAATTCAAATGCGATAATTGCGCTTTTTTGCGACGTAACTTTAATTCCGGTTTGCCCATTTAGAATGTCATCTTGTGCGATTATCTTTTTTTGTTTGGTGGAAAATTCATGCGCGGATTTAATGGAGGGGCTGTTCTTCTTGAATGGGTTTTCCACGTGTTTTGTGTTCGAAATGAATTCAAAATGCGTTTTTCATAAGCGATGAGACGTTGTCGATGCCCACTTTACTTCCTGCCGTTGCATGTTTACTAAATTGTTACGGATCAATTTTGGGGCGTCGTGAATTTCAAACACTTTCTTGTCTTTCTGAATATTAATGCCTTCTTTAAGTTGATTCATTGCATGATTTTGTATTTTATATTTACCCCCTCCCCCACCTTTTTTTCAACTTTTCTTCATTTTTCTCCCTTATGAGATTTGATTCTTCCGTTTTTAGTTTATCTCTCCGCTTCCTTTTGTGTTTTACATCGGATTGAAAGGGTTAGAAAAGAACTTGGGTAATTCACTGTACTTCTCTTTGATGATAACAGGTACCACGAGAAGAGAATGATTAATTACGACCGAGAGAGAGGAGTCGAAGTTGTTTTAGGGCGATACTCGAGCAGTCTTCTAATAGCGAAAGCTCAAAAAACGGACTCGGGAAATTACACATGCGCACCGTCCAACGCGCAATCGGCCAGTATCATAGTTCACGTCATTAATAGTACTCTCGGTAAGTGAACAAAGAACCCGCTTTGCTGACTCAAACGAAGCAAAAGAGTTCCCCTGTCGCGAAAATTAACAATACTGCATTAGAAACACTAAAGGGTTAAGAAGTTATGTGAAAACTTCGGAAAAGTGCATCAATGCCGATGTTTTCTAAAAGGTTTCGACATTTAGCGCCTCTTTCGAAAGCTCTGAATTTTCCCCAATCTTTTCTTTCTTCTATTATAAGTTTTCCAGATGAAAGGTTAAACCGGAGAAAGAGCTCTTGTCATTGAAATGTAAAAAAGCGAGGAAGAGTGGCAACGGAAGGGGGGGCGCGCGAATCAAAACGCAATTAAAGAATTTTAATTAAACGGGAAAATAATTTTTTCTTTATTGCAGAAGAAAAGCCCGCGGCAATGCAACACGGAAGCAAAAATTCGTCGCCGCCGCGTGGGAATACTTCAACGGCTTTTGTAAATATTATCTTCGCCATCGGTATTATGTCACTTCTTCGTAATGAAATTCAGAACGATGGCATCAGATGATTCGGGCTCTTCGCCGAAACCAAATTAAAAAGCGAAAGAAAACTCGCGGAGCTTTAAAAATTTGAGCGAACTGAAAAAAATTTTGTGGAAATTGCCGGGAGAAGTTTTGTTTCAATATTTTTTGTTATATTGAAAATGATATCAATATTAAAATTAAATTGAAGAATAATAACAGGAGAAAACGTGAAAATTTAAAAAGTCTTGAGTAAATGTGAAAAAGCTAAGTGAAAATTTTTAATAAAAAATGAAAACTGAAGGAAAACATTATTAAATTTACGTTTATGATTTTGCCATATTTTTTCCCTTTCTTTTTCCCTTCCATTTTTCTCTCTTCCTTTTGTTTTAAAAGTCTCATCGCGTCAGAAATTTTCTAACGAGCCACAACAAAAGGGTGTTTTTCCAGGCTTACAAATCAATACTTTCTTACCTGACTTATTCCCTTCTCAATTTGCCCCCGAATTCCAACTAAATAGATAAACTAAAATATTCTCTCTCAACAACTGACCCCAAAGGAGTTTTTTTTTTTTCTCCCAACAAATCAGCTTTTGTGTGTTCGCTTTCCTTCTGCTTCCATTTCACTCTTCAATTTCCGAATCAATTTAACTCCGTTTATAGGCAGCAGAGTAGAGAAAAAGATTCTTTCATTTGCTTAAATTAGGATCACATTACTGCTTTCATATTTCTATGCTGATTCTCGTGACGTCATACAAATGCGTACACATTTGTGTGCACAACTCGAGTGCTGAATCTACCAAAAGATATGTTTTTTTTTTAAAGTCCTACAAATTCCGCATTATTATTGAACAACTTTCATCCTCTGGAAGGGTTTTATTATCCTTAGAAAGATTTTATAGTCAGTTTCTCACTGTAGTTATGGAAAATACTTTTTCCTCCAAAATCATAATTTTTGACTCAGCGGTATCAACTTTAATTATTAAAGATGGAATTGTTGTAAAATTCGCAACTGGAAAAGGTCGCTTTTTATTTTCACAACTATCATAAATCCGTTCCCTTTTGTCTTAAGGCAAAATTTTACAGTCCCACCTGTTTAAATATATTTTTCCCAAATGCCTGGAAAACGCGGAAAACCGAATGTGATGACATTACAAAATACTGTTTACCCTCACTGTATACAATTCTTTGAGGTTTCGTTCCCTCAATGAAACCTTTTTGCTCAAAGGGGAGCGAAAACAGAGCAGGAAAACCTTATTGCGCCCACTCCGACCCTGAGTGAGAAATTTGTTTTCTTTCTAAAGTGTTTTCTTTTCATCTTATTTGTTTATTGGCAGCGAACGGAGGGGTTGTGGGAGTGAAAAAGATGTGGAAAATGAAAACACTTGTGAGGTGAATATTTAGTGGAACGGATCATATCCAGGGGGAGATGTTTCGGGTCGAATAAAAGAGAAACGTGCGGAAAAAAGCTCAAAATGAAAAGTTGAAATCAGTGGAAATATCTCAGAATGCTGACATGCCAAACAGCTGCTGGTCTTAAAAAATAAAGTTGCAATTTCTTAAACTTATTTATCCTCCTCCGACTATTATTTCGTTATTTATGGCCATTCCTCTTTATTCGCTGCAGTTTTCCCTCCTTCTCAGAGCTTTTAACTTCCGAATTATTCGGAATAACTTTCCCAAAAACTCATCATAAGTAAAATTCAGGTTTTGTTTGCTTTTTAAATTTTTCTCCAATCGAACGAAACACAAAAGTAAAGAAAATTACAGTCATTCGGTCAAAAGTGGAAATAATTAAAATTGTCGGACGGAATTAAAGCTTTTTCCAACAATTTTATCTGTGTTTGATTAAAGTGCCGCCGAAATTTTAATTGATTGATCATACAAAGCGGAAAGATAACATTTATTTAAATAATGTTAATTAACTTATCGACTGGCCGATGTTGAGCATTCGGCATTTGTTTCCCCGACTTCTTTCCTTCCGAGCGTGAAATTAAAGAATGTTGGCAGCCATGACCCGTGAAAAAATCCCGAGGAAGGAAAACTCAAAGTCATTACTTTTTTATAGGGAGAAAGATTTTCTTAACAAGTGAAGTTTAATGAAAATTTTAACTCACTTAAAAATGTATTTTGTAGAACGTTGTCTTAATCTACTGATGATCGCTTTTAAAAGATGAGTTGGGGTTAAGCTGTCTTTGACAAACAAAAAAAAAACAAAGGAAATTGGAAAAGTGTACGGATTTAATAACAACTAATCGAAATGTTCTAATTTTCAATTCATAGTATCCTTAAAATTTGTCTGAGTCATAATTAGAACAGTAACAAAAGTCGAAATTTTATTTTCCTGAATAAAATATTAACAAAGTAACAAAACTAAGAATTATTTTTTACGATCACTGCTCGGCGGCAATAAAATTAAAATTTCCAAAGTTAAAAAAAGTGGAAAAAAGGTAGCAAAGTTTTGTAAAACTAAGTAATAAAGAAAGTGAAGTTTGAAAAAATGAATAAACTCTTTAACTTCATTAGAAAAAACTTGCAGAAAAAGGGGAAAAAAAGAAAACAAGAAGTCAGAATTACAGGAAGAAAAGCCAAAAACTCCCTCAAGGCTTTCTTCTTTTAGTATCAAAACTTGAGCTAAGTGGTTGCTGGCTCTTAGAAGGCACTCGAGGCCAAGATTGATGCTTTCCCTCGGCTCGATAAGTTTATGCGATGTTGCTTGAGGATTCGCTGTTGCTCCCCATTTAGTGCTGACAACCAATGCAAGCGAAGGCAGAGTCGAACAATCCGAAATTGTTACTCAGTTTGAGAGAGTTTCTACCTTTTTAAACTGATTTCTGTCATCTGGTCCGGGAGAGAAAGGTCGAAGGTTAATTTATTCGATATGTAAGACCCCGTCGACATGATTTATAACAGAACAGTTTTGCAAGGGGTGTCCATATGGCGGACTTTCGTCAGTATAATAAACACGAAAAAGTGAAAACATTGATGGATTTTGGCTGTCTTTTGCATTTGCTACGGGCATTTCAGATATTCTATAAGGCAGTTCACCCCTTTGAACCCAAACCTTCCGCATTCAAATGAGAACGGAGCTTTACAGATCAAAATATACTTAATGTATTTGTTCAAATTTTAAAACGGAGTGTGTTCGTCTTTAATAATCTCTCTCTCTCTCGGGAAAAGCATCAGAAAGCGGTTGCTGAATTCAAATTGTGTTTCTTACGGACTCTCAAATCTTGCAATATTCTCTTGGAAATCCGAAAAGTCGGTGAAAGGGGACGGAACAAACAAAGCCGGGCCCCTATTTTAAGGGAGAACATATTGATTCGAGAAAAAATACATGACACTGAAAAGCCCCCATTCTTTTTCTTCACCCTTGTCAATGTCTTTTGAAAATAATTGCTTTTGGAAATAATTCGCTTTTCATACTGGCAAATACATTTCGCTGCTCAGCTTTTCGTTCTTTACGCCTTTTTGCCTTTCATTGGAACTCAGGCGAGAAGTTACCGCCCCAACAGGTGATTCATGATCAACTCCCGCTTTCACTTCCGAAATAAAAGATTAATATTCAAAAGAAACTAAAGCACGATGGGAAATATAAGAGGTTTGCTGACGGTTCAGAATTTGCGATAAATCCTCAAAGGAGAGTCACTTGCAGAAGAGAAAAAGGAAAGAGTTGCACATTCTTCAGGACATTATCGCCAGCTTTGTCGACATTATCTCTAATGCAGAAAACCCCCCAAATTTATGCTTTTTCTGTTTTGCTTTAGCCAATGTGAATTTTTTTGCTTAGGGTAACGTCATTTCCCAATGATAAAGTTAATAAATGAATAATTCCAAAAAGTATAAACTTATCTCCATTTCTTTTTCGGTCGGCGGGGAAGGAAATGCGTGGATCGCTGTGGAAACCCGGAGAGGTCATAAATCGTGTTTTTTTTGGGGGTGAACACAACCCAACTTTACCTCCACCTTTTAGGAAAGATGAGAGATAGGACACGTTTATTAGACTATCAACCTGGTCGAGCTTCTCCTTGAGGCTTAGGAACCTTCTTAGAATTTTGATGTGTCAGTTTATTCCTCGAGATCATTTCTGAGTCACTTAGACCTGGATTGGATTTAAGCCCCTAATAAAATGCCCGACAGTGTTCGGAGTTCAGGTGGGGAACAGCTGGGCTTGACAGGGACATCAGTTCCGGAAAGACAAATGCTTAAATAAGGCTTTGGCCCTAACGGAGAAGCAGAAGCTTTCGCAGTGGATATTCTCCATCAGTCGGGATGAAAACTTCACTCCGAAAGGAAAGCCATTTTCTCTGGGAAGAAAAGGAGTTAAAAAAGGCAGTAAATTACTATAATAAGATTTAGATTTGTTTTTAGAGATTTCCCGGGTGAAAGTAAGTTAATTCAGGGAAAGACAAATGAGACATATACTCTGAAATACACTGTTAACGAGTAAATCTTTGAGAAGAGCACCTCCCGAATATTTGTCTTTCATTTATTCAAGAGCTTTCCCCTGTTTTCACATATTTTGACGTTTATCTAAATCTTTTAAAAGTATTATTTTTATATTAGCGTAAACATTATTTTCTTAAATATAACTGATACTACAGGAAGAACGACGACGGAACGATGGACTGCACGGACTTGTAAGGTTTTTGAGTGTGATAGAAGTGAGAATGGAAAGGCTGTGAAGGAGCTAAAAGAAAATTGGTAGTTATTTTTATTTTTTATTAATATTTTGTTCAGAATTTTATTTTTATACTTTTATATTTGTGTTACATTTATTTATTTAATTCATTTACATTTTTTAGTTACATTTATGTTTTATTTATGTTTTATTTATTTTTTATTTTTATTTATTGTCTTAATTTTTAGTAAACTTTACAGACCCTCTGTGTTTATGTTGTTTATTTAGTTTTATCTAATTTTAGTTATATTATGTTAGTCTGTGTTATTTATTTATTTGGCCCACTTTACAGGCCTTTGTGTTGATGGTATTTATTGAGTTTTATTTAGTTTTAGTTTTATTATTTCAGTGTTTGTTATTTATTTATGCCACTTTACAAGGCTTTGTATTTATGTTATTTATTTAGTTTTATTTAGTGTTAGTTTTAGTATCTTAGTTTGGGTTATTTATTTATTTATTTAGCCCACTTTAAAGGCCTTTTTGTGTTAATGTTATTTATTGAGTTTTATTTAGTTTTAGTTTTATTATTTTAGTTTTTGTTATTTATTTAGCCCCTTTGCAGGCCTCTTTGTGTTTATATTACTTATTTATTTGTACAGCTGTAATTTAGTTTAAATAAGTGGAATTATAATTAAATATAATGGATAAAAAAAGTGGAAATATAATTAAATAAGTGAAATGTAACTGAAATGAATTATTATGTCCATATAGGAAATGTATAAATTTGATAAAATTTTGTCAAAAATTAAATCAAATATAAAATATATTATTATTATCAAATAAAACTGAGTAAAAAGGAGCGGCGTTTAACCGAAAGTAAATGAATCCAATTTGGGTTTGCCCGCATTAAATATTTAATCGAGTTAAAGGTGAAGTTGTTCTGAGTGGTTACTTCTGAAATCTCAAGATGTTTTGATTTCCGGTGGAAAGATAACCCTTCCATCAATCTTTCTTTCCGTTTACTCGCCAACATTATTACAAATTGCCTCGATTTTAGACAAACATAAAGCGATGGAAAATTTTATTTGAGTCTTTTCAAATTGACGTCATAAGGAGACACATTAAATGCAACGGAGTAAAGTGGAACTAATTTTTGTTCGATGTTGGCAACATGAGGCCGCTTTAATGGATTTAATGTTGGGTTGCGGCCTTGAGAACTGAATCTTAACAAGGGATGAATAATCTTGCGGGAGTTGAGCCCCCCCCCCCCTTCTGTTTCAGTTATATTTTAATTTAAAATTTTCACTTTAACTGACTGTGAATGATTTGACGAATTTCCCAAATCAGAAAGGGCAGACTTTAAGGGACAAGTTGACTTATGACCTTTCACTGTATTCAAGTTTCGCTCAAAATGCTTCTCGTTATCACTTTTCCGCTCAAGATTAAGTACTCGGTGAATTTCGAAAAAGGGGAGTAAAGAAAAACTTAAAAGTTAGAGACAAATCAAACAAAAAGTGGATCACTAAGCGGATGAACACACATATGTATTTAAAAAAAAACTGTATTTTTGAATTAAAAAAGCAGAGATTTGTGAATTTATAAATCCAACGAGAATGCTGTCATTGTATTACACTTTTCTGTTGGTGGGAAAGTACAAATCTCCGTAAATCTAGCTTTCCATTATTTTATGCCCATCAATAAAATTATTTATTTTCGCCACAGGTGAAAGATTGACTGAACCAGTGATGTCCAATCAACGGCCCGTGAAGGTGTTGCATGTGGCCCGCTCTTTTATTCCTAAATTCACACACGTATTTTGTGATTTCAATTTATTATAATTTATTATTAGTGACTAATTAAAACACATCGGACTAATAAAGTAAAATTGTTTCTTATCTTTCGGCAAATAGACTAATTTTGAAAATTTTGTGGCCCTCCAAATTACACAAAACTCAACTTCGGTCCCCATATTATGAAAAGTTGGGCATGACTGTACTAAACAATTCTAAGCCTCGAATGGAATATAAAAACCATTATGGGAATGTTTATTTTAAACAGCGTCACTTAATTAAAATGTAGCTGTTGACATAGTCAGTGCCACAGCAGGAACTAAACAGAGCAAATAAAGGTCATTTGTTGAAATTTCCACTTTCTCAAATTCTTTCTCTTCATCCAATAACTTATTTACATTTGAAGCAGTGCTGTCAGTTCATCTTTTTAGAGGAGTAAATAGTTTGGGGGAAAATATCAGGAAAAGTTCCGATAGCATTGGTCGAGAAGGAACTCACTCGAGGGAATAAGAACCGGGCAAAATGGCAGATGTTATTGTTTACTGAAATCGTCAGAAAACATTTTCCTGCGTCAAAAAAGGGTTTGAAGATATTAAAAAGAGATATGGGAGAATTTTAGTGGAGGAAAAAAACGTAAAATAACGATGTTCCCTTTAAGCGACCACTGCTTAGAGATTTCTTGGATAAAAGGGGCGGCGCTCATCCCGAGGCAGATGAGTTAACAAGAACAAACCTTTCTCAAAAATATATATATTATAAAAGCTTTCCCCATCTTCTGCGGTTTGCATTGCTGGAAAATGACATGATTCAGATGTTGAAGAGAAAAAAAATTCAAATGAAGGTCATAATTATTCAATTAATCATTCTGAGGGGGCGAATCCTCAGAGAAAGACAAATTACCGCAGATTCGATTTAAAACTCTACACCACCGACGCGATATAAAAATTTTTTTTTTATTTTTTGTCTCTTCGAATTTCTCTCTTTCTTAACACTTCAACGTTTTTTCTAAAGTTTTTTTTTTTCGAAATTAGAAAGTAGAGTTTCACCAATCGAGATTAAGAGATTCTATTCTCGTTGTTTATGACACTCACCATCGGTTACAATAAACTTTTGAACTGAAGTGTTTAACCCGGAGGAAAATCATGAAGGAAAGCAGTGCTGACGAAAACACTTGGGTTTATTCTGATATAAATTCCCTGGTTTTTTTTTTCATTTCAACCTCTTTTATCGCAGCGAAAGGGAGCGGTAAAGCATTGATTTTCATCTGAGTTCAAAGTAATTATATTCTTAGCCTGGAGGGGTTTCCTCCCTTCAGAGACACTCTGAAAGAGCAACAACCACCGACATTCACGGCTTGCTAAGAAAAGTAAAAGGAAATTACGAGAATTACCTTGAATAAATTGGATTAAGTATTTACCGCTACAAAAGAGGTTCAGTCAGATCTTTTCTTTGCTGCCACACCAATTTTACATTTCCTGTAATTAATGACATTTCCAAAAAAATAAAAAATAAAACTTAGAATTCATACACTTTCCCTTCTTTTGCTTTTCCTGTGTCAATAATTCAATTATTAAAATTTAATTCTTTTTAGAGATTAAAGCAAAACTTTTTGAGGTTCTTTTGTTCATTATTTAGAATTAAGTTTTGGGTAAATTTCTTAAAACAATATTTTTCTTTTGATCCCTCCGGGAATTTTAAAGCGATTTTCCCCTTTTTCAAATTAAGACTAATTTGTGATGGTATTTTAAATTCATCCGAATTAAATACTAGGCTAAATTTTTCTCAATTCGAAAAGTTTGACGAACAAAATTTTTTTTGTTTTGCTCTCGGGTCAAAACGCAAAATGAAACCAATTAAACTCTTAAAATAAACCGAATGAGATTTGTAAAGAAAAAGCTCCGTCATTAGAAATAAAAGAACAAGATTTTCCCTCTCTTTTCCACTCGTTGTAAAATATTGGGATTTGTTTAAATAAAAGCTGAAAAAAGACAATCCGGAAATTCCTTCATAATGTGGCTTTTCAAAGTGATCTTTCCTTTGCAGGTAAAAAGTGGAATAAGGGGATTTTTGAAATGAAGAGATTTCAGCATTAGAGAAAACTTTCGAGAACAATACAAGAATTTATTAAAATTCAATTATATTTATACAGATTTTTTATTATAAAATACTTTTTCGTCATTTTTATTTCACCTATCACAAATATTCGTATAAATCAACAATTCCCGAATCTGTTTCAGGTGTGAGTTACCATAAATTGACGATCTCGTCCTACTACGACGATCTCTTTACGATTTGCGGCGTAATTACGCAGATTACCAGCAGAAGAACCGAGTTGCAGTACAGCCAGGACAGACTTCGCCCTCTCCCGTGCTGCATGGCTGCCGGGTTTTCACCTGGAAAACAAAACCTCCGTTGATGGGATTTCAGCAGCAAAGGAGGGAAAGAAACGTGTGTGGGGAGGTAAGAGCCAAAATAATAATGAAAAAATGAAATTTGAGAAGGGTAAATAAAATAGAAAAAATTGGGGTGATTTTTTTGATCTCGTCATTGTATTAATTTACCGCTTTTCTCAAATTTTAAAGAGGTTTTGGATATTTTGAAACGATTTCTGACTTTTATGATTTTGTTTCTTTCATTTTATTGTTTATTAACCCTTTAAGGTCGTATAAATTTGGGGATGGGTATCTATTGATCGGAATTAACCCTTTTCGGTTGTATAAAATTTGTGTATGGGTATCTATGGGTCGGAATTAATTTATTTGGGAAGAGCAGGGATACATATACATAATATTCACTAATATTTAGTCATATTTTAACAATAGAGAATCTATAATTACTGGTAAATACAATTGTACCTGCAAAAGTTGTCGATTTTGTTGCACAACAAATTTTGTTATGTCCAATTGTATTAGTTGATGAAAAGGTTTAATAGAAATTGAGGAAAAGTTTAAACTGATATAGGAATGCATACAGTATAAGATTCGTATATATTCGTACAGTTCCTTGCTGTGGTGGCTGAGAGCAGACATACGACCGCTAAGGGTTAATTTATCGTTGTTCCTTTTTTTCTTCTAAGTAAAGAAATACAAACGTTTTTTCTCTCATTTATGCTGAAAAATATTTTTTAGAAGGGAATTCGAAATGTTCTCTTGCAATTATTATATCATTTTCAGGAAATTAATTATAAAAACAGTAATAAAAAAATAATTAATAACCGTAAAATTGAGTTATAAGGTAAAACAAAATGGGAGAAAATGATTGCAGTAAAAGCTATAGCAGAATATTGCAATTATTCAAAAGGAATTAAGGCGGTTTTGAGTAATATCCGAAGTAAAGAGCTGTCAATTGCTCCTAAATTATTCATCGCCCATAAGAGGGCATTCATTTGCGACAAACCCCAGGTTAATGATAAAGTAAACATTCCACGACCCCTCCCCGCATAATACAGGTATTGTGTTGGAGCTTTTAGTTCAATATCTCCCCTCCTTCAATTTTAACCGGTTAATAAATTTGGAACCGGCTTTCACTTATTCCTCTTATCTTAACAGAGGATTTATGGTGCTCTCAATCTTTCTTCTCACCCATTTTCAATTCTGGCTATTTTAATTTTTGTTTCAGCTTCTTTGCCCTCATCAGAGATACCGACTGGGGCGTTTTATTTCCTTTACTTTCCCCATTTTCCTCACTCGCAGGAGGTTATTTATTTTCGGACTGGAGGAACCTTTCAAAGTGGTTTTCCCTTTTCTGTTCTCATCCTATGCCTTCTTTCCCTTTTTCTTCACAAATGGACCCTTCCATTTGTTTTACTCGATTCATTTGCTCTCTTTCTGCTCCGTTTCCCGTTTCAACTCACGCCATGACGATGCCACCAACAATTTTGCCTCATTCTCTTAAATTCGTCAGCGAAGTTCTGTTCAAGTCAAACCGGAAACCGCAAATTAAACAATGTAGAAAACTGAATGTATTGCGGGTAAATCACCGAAGTGAAGTTTATTGATCACTTATTTTAAAAATAATTCAATTTTGAGTCGAGATCAGCTGTTTAATCTCTCAAAAGATACGCCGCTCACGAAAAAAAAGGAAAAGAATCATTTGAAATTCAACAGAAATCACCAAAAAGGAGTCAGTTCGAAGGAAATGTTGGCAGTGGGAAAATATGCGACGCCATTTGCATTCTTCCGATCGAACACCCCTTTTTGGTTTTTGGGGTCTTCCCCGAACGCTTGATTTTCTTTTCCTTCAAAAAAAAAAAAAAAACATTGTATCACCAATACTTTATGTTTTAGCGAACATAAGAATTCATTTCTCTTTACACCCATTTGGTTTCTTTACTGATGATTTCTTATCCTCTCTTTAAACTGACTTTTCACTGCAAAATTACCCCGTCAGATCTTCAGCATGACTTCCTATAATTCCGTGACGGATTATCATCCCTTAGGCCATGCCAAGTAATTTATCCCCTCTCGGGGTTTTAAAATATTCATTTCAGGCATCAAATTTCCGCTAAGATGAGTCTTTATTGCATATTTTCCTTTTTATTAAAGCCAACCGGGTGAAGATGGATTTTTGTAAGCAGTGCCTGGGAAGTCCCGAATTAGGGGAAGATTGAGATCGGACCGGTCCACCAAACTGTTGCGGTTTCCAGAGGGAAAATATTTAGAGAACGATTGCATAGCCAAAATAATGGTTGCTTTCGAAAAGCACAGGTTCTCATCAAAAGGCACATCCGTTTTGACGATTTCTGAGAAAAGTCTGAAGAATTCGAAAGATAAGTGCAGTACCAGAAAAGAGAGAAGAGTAAGCTGAGGAGATAATATTATACTACTTTTGCTAAAAAATACGACGTTAGTATGAATAAAATAAAAAAATTTTTTAAATCACATTTCCGAAAATCTTCCCAACTCCGCGTTTTTACACTTAATTGAACTATTCTTCACTTCACTTCGGGAAATCTTAAAGAGAAAATTTTTTGTTCTTTTCTAAATTCAAACAAAAGCTCCGTCGAAGCTTTTTCCCGGGAGCGAATTTCATTGATCTGACATATGGAAAGACTCATAAATTAATTGATAAATTCAAAACGACAGATCAATCCGAAGTAGAAGAAGAAAACAACAAGATTTTCCTGGGGAAAACAAACAACCCAAAATATATGCATTATATTATAAAAAATGGCTCAAAATGTCAGTATTTCGGATTATTCGAAAAGGGAAAAACGAAAGGAGAGGACAAACGGGAAATCGGGAAGAATGTTTAACCTTAGTTTTTATACTCACCGTTTAGTATATGAACGAAGGTGCTAGCAGGCTGTGCTTTATTCGGAACACATGAATAGTTTCCCGTGTGCTCAGGAGCGGCGCTCGGAATGTACAAAATGCTAATTTCGTTAGCTAAATCCGTGGTCACATTGACCCCTCGGTCGTTATCGTAGTTGATCATTCTGTTATTGTGGTACCAAAATACATAGGTCGGAGGCTCTGTGATCTGTAGTAAGGTACACGTTAACTTCAATGAACTTCCCAGTTTGAGGAATTTCTCGGAAGGTCCCGAAATATCGGCACGCGCTTCTGCAAAAGAGAAAAACAAAAAAAATCTAATTTTTCTTTCATGATCATTTTAATTAAAACTTTATGATGATTTCGTCGCTATAAAATGAATTAGTCAATTTTTTCATGCAAAAAAAAAAAATCTGAAAAGGGAAAGAGAATGAAGTTAATTTGAGATTTTTTAAAAGAGAAAAAAATTGGGAGACTCTAAATTAGAGTCGTTGTTATATTCGGAAAAGGGAGTGAGACCACAATGAAGGCTCCTAACAAGGGCTTAAGAAACCGCCACCCTTTTTGGAGAGGGCTGAAAACCTGTGAGGATTATATTTTTAATTATTACTCGACTATTGATCTATAATATGAATTGCAGAGCTTTCGATTGGGAAATTTAAACCATTCGTCCAATCTTTTTTATTCATTTATAACCCGATTTGTTTAATATCTTTAAATAATTAATTTCAGTTTTTGTAATTTTAATTCAGCTCATTATATTATTAATTAAATTATAATTCAGTTTTTTATAATTTTAATTGGATTATTGCTTTAATTCAGTGGTTTCCAATCCCTTAAAAAAAATTTTTGCGTCCCGTTGATTTACAGTAGCGCTCAAAAGTATTTTGACAATACGAAATATAATAGTTTTTTTAGTTCGTTATTTATTATAAGATTTTACTTTACGGTTGTATTATGTAGTTATCAGTACTCTTAATAATATATTTGTGGGTGTTAAAATAAAAAAATATACAAAACATAATATTCTTTTTAGTCTTCTGCTTTTTCTTTAATAGCTCTTACTTAGTTTTATTATTAGTACAGTGGGTATTATTCTACAATTCTACTGTTACTTTTTCTTATATTTTAAAGATAAACTCTCTGTTTCTTCTGTTATTTAATTAATTTGCTTTTTAATTAATTTTTTAATCGTATTCGGCCTATCTATGGACCACGATTATATCGATAGCTTTTCTTTTTTCACTTTCTGCTCCGTCTGCCTCTTTGCCCAATATTCCTTCATTCTTTTACTATGTACTTCTAATCGCACTGTGGTCCACTTTTTCCCTGTTTTTTAAGTAATATTCTCTTTATAAATCGGACAATTTTATAGGGAATTTTAATGAAATTAAAGTTCATGATTAACTCTGATCAAAATACTTTTGGGCGTGACTGTATCTAAAAATCAAATTTCATAAATACTCAACTGATATTATAATTTATTTAATGGGCTACAAAATAATATACTACATACTATAGTTATTATAAGAAATATAACAACGAGAACAAAAAAAGAGTATATATTTTTGGTTTGTATTCGAAAATGATATTTTGGAAACAGCAAACACTGCCCCCCTTGCCACAGTCTCGCGCCCCACAGGTTGGAAACCACTGTTTTAATTAGTCAATAATTTAAGTATACTTTTCTTTACTTTCAGTGGTAATATTTTGGCGAAAGCTCTGCTTTTTTTCGAATTAGAAATCAATTGATTTTGCTTTACTCCGATATTTGCACTGAATCACGTGGAAATTTATTAAATTCGCCATGTTTTTTCTTATCATTTACATATTCCGGGTAATCATATAACCTAACGCTTTTTCATATCGTTTCATCCCCTGAGACCTCATAAATCAAAACCCCTCGCCTTTGGTTCTCCGATTAATCTCTGATTTTTCCCGCAATATGTTATAATTTCGAATTGCGCTTTTCACACCGTTATTCACTTCTTTACATTTCTCAATTCATTTTTTTTGGGCTTTTCTTCGTTATCTTTCACACTTCTGGTTTTGAGTTAAAATCCCCCGAATATTGCAACAAAAGGAACGAGCGCATTTAAAAAAAAAAAAAATTGGCATCGTAAAATATTTTTTGAAGTAAAATTTGACGCAAAATGCGAAGGGGGGAAACACTGCTTAATAAAATTGAACGCAGTTTTGGGGATTTTTCCGCATTAATTGCGTACTTTTGTGCTTCTTTGGAAGGGAAAACCCACAAACAACCATTTCAGTCGATTTTTCGGTCGAAATTTCAGCCTCTGTTGAGAAAACTCAATTTAAACTCGGTTTCGCATTAAAATTTGTAAAAGAGTTTTGCCTCTCTCTGCCGCCCTTTTAATCTCTTCACCGAAATATGAGTACCCTCGTTCAAATTATTATTGCACCCCCACTATTTGGAAGTGATGTAAATTGACGAAAGAAATTAATTTTCGGAAACACGAAAAGGAGTTCATAAATTTGACAGGTTGAAAGTTTCATTTTGTTAACGACTGAAAACGAAACCATTTTAACCCACAAACGAAATGACGCTGCTGAATCTCCCCAACTTACAGTGTTACACCTCTTTTGAATTGAAACGGAGAATATTCCAATCCCATCGGTTGTACATCCCATTAGTGAAGTGACATACAGACACAATTTACAACATAAAAAAGTATAATATATTAACGAAAAGTTCTTATGTTTTATTATGAGTAAGAAAATTTAAAATATGTGCAACAATTCTGTCGGCTCCACTTTTGAAATTCCGCCGTCGATAAGTGTCCCAAATTAACTTCTAATCAAATTAATTAGTTTTGCTTTGACATTAAAATTATGAATGAAAGGAAATCTACATTTTCCGAAAATTATTTTTATACATTTCGTTCATGAAAGAAACCCTCGGAAAATTCGTTTAAATTTTCCATTAGAACCGATGCAGTTGCACCATATTGCGGTCAAACTGTACGAAATATTCATTCGCACTCACTAATTTCGATTTGACTGAACAGAAATAAACAACCGATGAGTGACATTTAATGCGGTTCTTGTTTTCTGGTCATGTTCGCTTGCTGTTCTTTCGGACAATTCAATTTCCAGAATTAAATTGTAATTTTAAGTGACGTCACTGAATGCCGGAAA
Source organism: Brueelia nebulosa (assembly GCA_028293925.1). NCBI lineage: Eukaryota > Metazoa > Arthropoda > Insecta > Psocodea > Philopteridae > Brueelia > Brueelia nebulosa. The sequence continues at coordinate 310,089 of JAQIBA010000106.1, forward strand.
AAGCACTTCGGGTTGGAGTACAAAAAGAAAAAAAGTAACAAATGCGAAACGGTGGTATTTAATAAATCATTACACGGCGATATAAAGTATTGTATTTGTCGGCGCCCTCACATTTTCCTTTTTGAAAAAATTTGAAAAATTTTACCGGAAAAATTTATCAGAGAAAAACTTATGGTAAAATATAAATATGACGCACATTAAACAAAAAAATGAAAAGAGCCATTTCCGGTTGGGAAAATTCCAGAAGAGAGCAATAAACGCTGTGAAGTTTTTCCTTTTTTGTATTAAAAAGGAGGGCGGGGGGAGGGGGGGGGGGTAATAAAAGAAAGTTTTACAACCTAAAAAAAGTTCTTTCGGATTAGATGGTTTCGAGCAGACGACACCATTAAAAAAGGAAAGGTATTTACCAAAAATTGGTTAAATCGTAAACAGAAAATATTCAAAAAAGTTTTCCCGCGTTTTTTGCTGATTTTCATGTAAATTGCCGATCTCTGACACGAATTTATTTCAAAACAAGACTTTGAAAGATGTCAACTGTTTTGTAAGTGAAGATGGAAGGGAAAAGCAGACTTAACGGAGTGCAATAATCAATGAATGCAGAACGGGAACCAAAGAGAAGTACAATAAGGAGCCAAAGACGGTCTTTATTTTCTCCACTGATCCATAAGCCGAAGGCGTTGTACCACTTTTCACTTAAAAGATCCCCGAAGAAGATATTTTTCGACTCAACGAAAGTTTCCCCGCATTTTAACAGTTTATAAATTGGAAAATGCTACGCGGCGTAAAACTTTCCCGGGCAGCTACATTAATTAAAAAGGTAATTTAATTCAGAAGCTTATTTTGGATACATTCCAAAAAAGAAATAAACTTAATTCAAAAATATTTCGGAAGCGGATCAATAAACTCCTTTTCCGGTTTAGTAAACCCAAAACTGAAACTCATTCGAAATACCTGTAGTTTATTAAAGTTGTGAGTTAGAATGTATAAAAGCTAAACAATTTCATGTTGTTTTAACAGCACTTTCAGATTTGTGTATAACTCAATTGTTGTAAGAACTCCACTGAAAAAAAAAATCCTCGATTGCAACATCTGCATTTGATTGCCGACCGATAACCGGTTCGAAATGGCCGCATTCATTTTCTTATTGCCCCTCATTATCCTGAGGATGATTTTAAATAAATATACAACGCGGCCGTCTTGAGAGGAATCGGTTTTGATCGGAAATTCTCGGAACGCTCATAAAGGCGCAATATTTTATGTCACCCTCGGCATGTGAAAAAAAAAAAACTCAAGACATGTGCCTTGAATTCAAATGATGTAAAAGAAAACCTAAGAAGAGTGAGGGGGAGGGGGTTGAAATTTTTGGCTGACATTGAATGGTTCCGAGCCGGCATTGGAACAAGGCCCAGATTCGAACTCGTTCTTGCCAACAAACTCGACCGTTTTCATTTTAAACTCTTGCTTTCTCTTCCCTCCCCTCTCCTCTCCCTTCCCATTTCCATTTCCCTTTACCATTCGCCCCTAAAAAAAGGCAAACTGACTTTTATTGTTCCCTCCAGGGAAATCGATAACTTTTTTAAAATCAAATATTTTGGGGCCTTTAATTATTGAAAGAAACCGAATTGACTTTTCTCAAATGAAAAGCATTCGTCCGTAAGGAAACTGTGTTTTTCCAGCGTTTTCCGGGAAATGCTAAAGTAAATTCCACGAAGATAATTAAAATTCGATTGAAAATGGAAACAGAGCTGTTCAGACGTGGGGAATAAAAGAACCAGATGAAAATTCGGCTGAAGAAAGTCTCCGTGAGAGGAGTGTTTTAAAGTATAATTTTAAAATCTTTTCGCTGTTTTGTTAAAGACGACAACCAAAAGCGACATAAATCTTTCTGTATTGAATGACAGCAAATCTTGCGGGACGGCAAAATCATTTTTTATCTGCTCCCAAACCGGAAACCATAAACACAGACAATAATCTTCATTGTACCGCCTCAGAAAGTAAGTTTTCCGTTTTGTACATTTTTGTATTGTGTCAGTAAGATATAAATTATGTACTAATAGGTCATAACTGCCTCGAGGCCGTTTTAACCCTTTCGTCGTGTGTCGTAACCCGCGGTCGTATGTCTACTCTCAGCCACCACAGCAGTGAACTGTACGAATCTTATACTGTACGCATTCCTATATCAGTGAAACCCTTTTGCGGTCGTATATGTCTAATATCAGCCACCAAAACTTTTATATCGTTCCAGTCGTATGTGTGCTCTCAGCCACCACAGCAAGGAACTATACGAATATATACGACTCTTATACTGTATGCATTCCTATATCAGTTTAAACTTTTCCTCAATTTCTATTAAACCATTTCATCAACTAATACACAACTCTCTCCATCGATTGGAGATAATATAATTATAAATGTAAGTATAAATTGTATTTAGTGAGTAATTAGAGATTGTCTCTTGTTAAAATATGACAAAATATTAGTGAATATTATGTATATGTATCCCTTCTCTTTCCAAACAAATTAATTCCGACCAATCCGACCAATTTTATACAACCGCAAAGGGTTAAAAATTATTGTCGATTTCCCCCTCAAAGAGCGGCAGCTTTATTTCTCCCATTGTTCTTTTATTTGTTTTAGAAATTAGGCAGGCGTTTGTTTAAGGATGGGAACTAATCTAAACGCGAACCGGAGGCGACCAATCAAAGTGAAGCCCACATTTCCCATCTCTCAATAAATTGAACTGCAGAAACTCCTCACAGATTGGATATTATTGCGTAATGATTTAATAATGGGGATAGGAAAAAATTTATTTGCTTTCCATCTGACTCCTCTGTTCATTATCACATAATCTCAGTGATTAGACTCTCTTTTAGTGGAAGTATATCTCATTTACCGAATAAAGATAGTTATACAATTTATGGAATTTGTCGAAGGAAACATAAGAAACGGAAGATTTAACTTCAATTGTTGATAAGTGCACATTTAATAAAAATAATAATTCGATGTCGGAATACATATGTGGGATGAAATGACTTTATCAAAAATCGATTCAGTAATTTTTCAGTAGGAAATAGAGCCATAAATTTAGAAAAAAAAATGATAAGCAGTATTAGGTCTAACAGTTAAAAGCGTCTTCTGAAGCAGCAGCAAAAAGCTTCGAATCATTGACTAAAACCTTTAACGTCAGTTGCAGAAAATGCAATCGGGCGAATCATTTCGAGGAAAAAAATCACGAAGTGCCAAACGCAAAAAAGAGTAACCTTTCGTCTTTGCAAAAATTTGGCATTTGGTTGGAAACCAACTGTTCAGCTCAACAGCCGATTCTGTTTTCTCGGAAAAAATAATGTTGGCAACACTGGGAGAAGATGGCCGAGCGCTCCAATAGAAACTAATATGCTCGATATGTGAATAATGCTTTCATTTATTGCTTCTGCATTTGATTTATTCTTAGTGTTGCAGATGAGTATAATAAATATAAGTTAGTAATAATTTATACTCAATGTTTAAAGTGCATTAGATAACCATTTGCCTTTCAATAAATAACAGAATTTTCAGTTTTTAGTTTGTTTCATTGACAAAACGTGTTCTCGAATAAAAATAAAATGTTTCGGCCTAAATTCCTTTTGATCAGATTAGTTAAGTTCACTGCATTTGCCATTTTAATTATTATTATTTATTATGTAATTATTAATTATTAATATGATATTTACGTGAGTCGAAAGCGCTGTATTATATAAAATCATTAATTTGGTGATTTTTAGTGTTTGTTTAGTGTTTAAACCAAACCGACCTTCGATACATTTTAATTAAAGGAATTTTTTTACTCACTGAGTCTCGTCAATATTACGGCTTTTGATGATTCAATTTCTTTTCATATTTTCAAAAAAAAAAATTATGATTATGAGAAAATTTTCATTCCCTCCTCTAAATCTGGACAAAGCAAAATTTGCCAAAGATTTTTTTCAAATTAAAAACAAATTTCTGCGTAAAATCATTAGGCATGTTGTTAATAATCCTCATCATTTGAAAATTTGACAAGACGTCATCTCTGGCTTAGAATAATATCCGGTTTCCTTTTCCTTTCGTTTATCGAAAAATTTTTTTTATTTTTATTTATTTATTTTCTTGTCTTTAAAATGACGGAAAACCGTCAAAGTGAAAATTTAAACGAAATCAAATTCAGAGAAAATCTTTCCCTTAAATTTTTGATTTTTTTCCTTTTACATTGCTGACTCTTCCGTACAAAAATTTTTTTTCATTTCCGTAAAAATAAACGCAACTTTTGCGGCCGTTCAGATGTTTTTTTCCCATTTTCGGGAAATTTTTGAGTCGTTTTTCATTCCAATGTTGCGTTATTGTTTGAAAATTCACAGAGGAAAGAATTACCAACTGGTTACGCACCCGTTTAATGTTTCAACACTTACGTCAAAGGAAAAAAAATTTTTTAATACCGAATTCCGAATTATTAATTAACTTAAATGTATACAGATTTAAATTTCTAGGAAAAATATTAAATAGAAAGCTTTCGAAGTTCTCAGAAAATTAAATTTCTAAAAATTGTTGCTCTCATTGTCTTTTTATGATTTATTCGAACATTTCTGCATAAAATACTGAAATATATCAAAAACACAGTTTCTTTGAGAATTTAAATTCATAAAAAGGTCTGATTCACACAGTTATACAATAAACTCGAAAGTTCGTGCATTTTCATAACTCAAATAATGAAATAACATTATGGGATTTTTGTCTGTAAAAGTTGGGAATCAAAATTTCCGTATTTTTTTTGGTCCTTTAGTGTATATTTAACTCAAACAACTTTTAATTGAAACCTTTAATTCGAATAAATTTACTCAATCTCTGAATTTACTTTATTACACATTATTTCTGGGAAATGCGTTGTTTTGGACGCTTTATTGAATGAGTTTCAATGAGGGGACAGTTGATCTCAGCTCTTTTGAGGACAATCAACACATCAACGTAAATTTATACTGAAGAAGTAAATTTAGAAAAAATTTCTAACTTCGTTTTTAAAATTTTAAGTAATTTCTTTTTTTAAACGGTTTTATTCAACTTGGCTTTCGTGTCTGTCTGTCTTTCCGTCTATCTGACTTTCTGTCTGTCTGTGTGCCTGTCTGGTTGTCTGTCTGGTTGTCTGTCTGGTTGTATGTCTGCTATCTGTCTGTCTGTCTAGTTTGTTGGTTGTTTGTCTGTCTGTTTGTATGCCTGTCTGGTTGTCTGTCTATCTGTCTGACTTTATGTCTGTTTGTCTGTCTGTCTGTCTGTCTGCAAAGACCGAGAATCAAAACTTTGAGGCGAAATTTGACCCGTTTCCCTGTCAGACCGATTTCTTTCAAATCTTGCACACACTTGCGTTTTGGCTGACAATTCAAATTTCTGCAATTATTTTTTAAATTAGTGCTCAGGTAAAAATATAAAAAAATAAAGAAAATTCCCGAAGCCTAATTAATAGCTCAACTTATGATTCCTTAAAGGAGATAACCTTATCTCAGGCCGATGAATGAGCGCATTGTAAATAAAAAAAATATTCTGCTATCACTTTACAACTCAGATAAAAATAATAATAACATTCTGAGGATTGCTACCCTCTGCCGTTTTTGTCCGGAGATTACACTCCACGCAGAGTGCTTTTTTTGTTCCACACACAAGTGCAGTAAAAATTAAAAAAATAATTTCGTGATGCAAGAGTATAAATAAATACATGGGTGACAAAGAAAAAGACCAATATTTTTGTCCATAAAACCGTGGGGCGTTAGTACAGCTAAAAAACTTGTACAAGTATAAAAGCTGTACTAACGCCCCACGGTTTTATGGACAAAAATATTGGTCTTTTTCTTTGTCATCCATGTATTTATTTATACTCTTGCATCAGAAATTATTATTTTAATTTTTAGTGCACTTGAAATAAAGCCGTTTAACTTTTAAAAATATTTAAAAAATTTTTTTTTATTTAATTTGTAGGGAAACTCTCTTTTCTTGCGAAGAGAAAAGAAAAAGTAAGGAATTTAACTCCTTTCGGGAGAGACGTGAACAGCATTGTTCCAACCGGGTGTATTTCGGTTTCTGATTCTCTTTAAAATCGGCGACTATTGTAAGTTGGCCAACCTGCTTGAAAGTCGTCGTTAAAGGAAAGTACATAAAGACGATGGGGTTCCTTACCCGGAGAGGAATATTCAAGAAGACGGGTGAGATTAAAAGGTAAAAAATCCGGTCAAAGGAAAGCGAAGTCTCTATCTGAAGTAAAAAGAGCCTTTGGCTTTTGGCTGCTCCAGAGTTTGAGAATTAACAGTATGAGTTTGAAATGAAGGGCTAAAGTTTCAATGAGGGAGTCATTGTTTGACATAGTTAGTTTGAACTAAAGAAGAGAACTAAAATGAAAAGATTGGCAAGAAATGAGAGGAATGGCTTCAAAGGGAGTAAAACTCAACTTTGAGTTTACCCAGAAAATCCTTTACAAACTTTAAAAGGTGTCGAAACTGTTAATTCTGAACCACTTAAATCTGCAGGTAAAGACATCAACCCCTAAACACAACCCCCGTTTATTACAAATTTCCCTGCGAATACAACCCGAAGCGAACGGAGAGGAGATAAACACAAAGTGAAAAAAAAAAAAAATTTGGGCGTCTGCTTTGGAAATAACAAAAAAAGCGAGATTCAGTGGAAAAGATAAACGATTGAAATCTGACTTTGTCGTTTTCAATTTCGCTTGAGTTTGGCTTCCTTTGATTGACTGATTGAAAACATTTTTGTTCTTATATTCATTCTACATTTTCCTGCATCGTTATTATAACTTGGGAAATTTCTCAGAAAAAAATCATCCTCGGGGCTCTCGAAAAGTGGAATCGCAGAGGAAAACAATAGTATTTCAACCAAAAAAAAAACAGTGGAATGTTTTTATTTTGGGAGAGAAAAATTGAACCGTCGAATCTTTGCCCTTTTTTTTATAAATAAAACCCTTCGGAGAAACAATAATGTCGTGCACACACACACACACCAAAGAGGGAAGTTTTTTTGTATTTAAAATAATCCATAAGTATTAATCACGCGGTGTTATTTATTAAACGAATTAGCGAAGTAACACACAAAAAGTTTTCGAGTTTATTGAATAAATTATTATATATATTTAATTATGAATATTCCAAAATCCGGTTGAATTCGTTCGAGTATAATTATTTTACATGTTTTATAGAGAATGAAAATTCACCGCTGTGAACAATGGTCGCAACATTACCGCTTCGGTAGTTCGTTAATATAAGATTAACAAAGCAAAAAAGCATAATTCGATTTATGAAAGATTTCGCAATGGAATTTATTCTCAAAGCGGAAATGCGCTCTTACATTACAATTGCTCGGATTTAATTATTATTTGAGGAATAATGCTTAAAGTATCAATTTCCAATATTTGCCAAAGCGAAATTCGTCAGCAGTGATAAAATGTCTGCAGGAGAGAATCTGAATCGAGCGAATTAAAAAAAATGATGATGTAAACGAGGAATATATCGTCCGACAGATCCATTCTGTTTATTTGATAATGGCGCGCTCTCCCCCGACGAAAATTATTTCCCCCCCCTCCCCCCCCACACACCCCCTTCCGTATTAAAACACGGGTGATTATTTGGGATTTTTCAATCGAACCATGATTAATGACAAACGGCAAGTCTCATTTCGAGGGAAACACAAAAGCCAGATACATTCGGCTTTTAATAGTTTAACTTTTATCTCGTCAGAAAACACGGGGCTTTTGTTTAAGGGTAGCGGCGCATGAGACTTTGGAAATTTCCGAGGGGCAATTTAGATTCGACAATAGTGGCTTTTCCAAGTTTCGGAGACGTTTGTTATATTGATTTTGGACGAGTTTCCGATTACGAGTTTGGAGATACAACGTTTCATTGAGACACTGCATTACAAAACAATCTAAATTATCATAATATAAAATAATAATATCATATTCAAAAGTTGCCATATTTCAAATGACCACCAAACATATAATTTCAAATGTGTCATCCAACTTTTTGAATCGTTATATCTCAGAAACTGTATCTCTTTGGAAGAAAAGTATTAAAAACATTTTTTGTAGTCAATTTTATCCTCTACAATTTTTGTCTGAGCTATTTTTACGATAACACTTATCGTTTTATTGATAATTTTTTTGACCCTTGACCTTCCGCCATTTTTTCCCGACATCCGATTTTGTCGGGCTTTTGAAATTATATGTATAATTATACTCGGAACAATTTCATCAAGTTTAAGCTTCTTAGGAATTAATATAACTTCACCCTTCATTTTTGAGCTAATTTGACTGGACTATTTATAGTCTGAAAGTTTCAAACTGCAGTGCTAAAGAACGATGGAACTGCATTACTGTTAATTAATTGAGACTTCATTAAAGCCACATTATTCTCTAATAATGTCTCAGTGTAAAGGACTGAGGAGGAGGACGATTCTCTAATAAATTTAAAATGGAATATGATAATTCTCAGATTTTCTGGATGCCTTAAGGCAGCGGTTTCCAACCCTTTTGTATCGGCCCCCCTTTTAAAAAAAATTGGTGCGCCCCCCTTTAAAAAACAAATTGTTGCGTCCCGTTAATTTATCTAAAAATCAAATTTCATAAATACTCAACTGATATTATAATTTATTTAATGGGCTACAAAATAATATACAATACTATGTAAAAATATAATAACAGAACAAAAAAAGAGTATATATTTTTAGTTTGTATTCGAAAATGATATTTTGGAAACAGCTAAGACGCCCCCCTTGCAACAGTCTCGCGTCCCACAGGTTGGAAACCACTGCCTTAAGGAGTTTAAAATACTTAGCTAACTTTCAGCAAACTAAAAAGTTTTCAAATATTCGGTGTTCTGTTCTCAAACGCACTCTGAGTCAATAATTATACCTTAAAGTTTGCAAAAACCTAAATTTTTAACAAAATTCCTGTCGGGGTGTCCACGAAGTTGTAAGAAATGGTAAACGTCAATGTGTTACTTACCTACAACCTTAAGATTAATAAATATACTCGTCGGAGGATGAGAGGATACTTGACATTCATACAGCCCCGCATCTCTCATTTGGACGAATTTTATTTGGAGCGTCCAATCCTATAAAAAAAAAATTTTCAACGATTTCATTTGCGTGCTTTTAAGGAGAACCGATATTCTCAAGAGTTGGCAAAGGAAAATATTCGCCAGCTTTGCGCTGCCTTTGATTTAATGGGTTTCTAAAACTGCCGGGAGCATCTGTCGCAAACCTCTCTCTAATAAATTACACAAGAACATCACTCGTTAGCAGTCGATTATGCGAAATCGATACCAATTACGAGCGACGAGTGATGAAGTCTAAGTGTTTCGGATTTCTTGAAGCGATATTCAGCCAGAAAATATTACAGCTGAAGAAAAAGGAAGCAGAATATGAGAGTTAAGTCGTTTCATTTCTTAAACTGATAAAGACTATTTGAACCGTTCTGTTAACTGCATTAACTGTGATTCTCTTATCATTGGTAGTAGTTATATTCAACAATAATTCTCACATAACAATTTTGCAAATATTGTATTCTCGATTTACTCTTTTAGTATGTAGATGCTTTCAGAGGAAGAAAAACAGTTCAACTTATCACAGAAATTTAACAAAGAGCTTTGGTTGAGCTTTGTGAATTCAATTTTAAATTAAGAACCCTTATAAAAGCATACGTATGAACAATGAATTTCTCCGAAGTTAAAATCTGACCAAATGAATAAATAAAATAAATAAATAAATAAATAAAATGAATAAATAAAAATAGGAGAAAACTAAGAAAAGACAAATATCATTAATCGAAACTACAAAACTTTCAAATAAATATTTTTGTTTTATATTCGATAAATTTGGTTTTCACGCGGAAATCAAACAAATAAAACTCAGTGAGAACCAACCTCAGCTTTACTTTATTTGCCCCCGGATTTGGTTATTTACCGAAGTCAACACCGATGTCGTCGAATGGTGAATTTTTTCATTCCAGAATGTTTTCCTTTCTCACCTAACTCAAGCAATGGGCCTTAATATGGCCTATTAGGGTAATGCGAAGCAGTAAAAAAAAATTTATTTTTAGTTGGCGTTGATTTTTATGTTTCCCTTGCTATTCTTCTTCGGTTGCACCTTTATTGCGCATTTTACGCGCAATAAACCACCGGGCAATGAGAAACCTTTGTGTGTAATCAAAACGTAATAAAATTATTCCCGGTTGGCTAATTTTTTTATGGTTTGCTACCCCGCTTGTGGCGTTGGGGCAGCATTCAAAACCCTTCACGGCTTTTTCTCAATGTCATGCCCCGCTTTTTGCTTTTCTCCCGGTGTTTTTATCACTCGCATGGAAAATTGCACCCCCTTTTGCGGTGGTAGTTTTTGCGGTTGCCAAAGTCCGGAAAAGAGAACAAATCCGAAAATTTCTCCGTCCGAAATGAAAAGCCGCGATTTTCCTCGAGAAACTCCTCCGAATACAATACCCGTTAAATAACCAAAACGAAACAAAAAGAGTCATTACTTATTCACTTTTATCTAAAATAAGACAAACGTTTCGTAATCTCTTCTCCCTCTTTTTAAATTTAATTTAAATCTAAATGAAAATCTGAGCGCGGCCATCCATCGGATATTGTATCTCGAATTGGAGCTTAAATCAATTGGTGAGTTTATTGGGTGATTCATGGCCGTTGTTGTCGGGGGAGTAAAAAATTAAGTGCCCCGATTTAAGGGTTGACAAACTCGAGTGAATTTGGCCGGTGTATAATAAACATGTTTGGCGCTCAACGGTTTTATATATTTTCTAACGCCGGTGTCGTCGAAAAGCTTTGAACGAGACCGGAATGCAGATGCAAACTCATTAACAATTAGCGTCCATCAAGTCAAAAAAAGCAGCCGAGCTTCTGGTAATTTATTAAAACGGAGAGGGGAGAGAGAGAGAGAGAGAGAGGCCGACGGATGTTTTATTTAGATGAAATTTTATTCTGATCAAGTTTTAACGATAGTAAAGGACATTAATAAATTAAAAAATATTAGCCGGAGCCGCAACTAAAGGGGGAAAGTTTAGGAAATTTATAATCAATGTGGGGTTAACTTAAAGAGATTAAAACTGAGAGCCAGGTTCGAAGGCTTGTTAAAAATTTAGAGAGGTTCGCGCAAGACTAACATCTCTTGATTTATTGTCAACAATTTCGGGCAAAATTTTAGCCAATAATTTTGCAGAAGAAAAAGAAACTCGGCTCAACATTTGGCAAAACTTTTCCGAACGTGAGGCTTCTTCCTCCAGAAGAAAAATTTTGGTTTAAAATCTGAAAAGTTTTTTTTATCAGAATTTTAGTATAATGTTGGGATCGATCAAAGTCCGGAATCCGACCTTTAAACTCAGTTATTAACAGATAATTTTTCCCTCTGAAGTAGTCTTTTTAATTTCCTCTTCCGCATCTCAGTTTAAAACATTTTGTCAACTCTGCTCTCATACGTTTTGTAATTAGTCTTAATAATTGGTCAAAGGTTGAATAATTGACCTTTGTTTCTGTTCGTCAGAATGAACGTCTGACGAGAATAAAATAAAAGGATTTTGTTGAAAACTGG
>JAQIBA010000107.1:0-190553 GCA_028293925.1 Brueelia nebulosa
TTGAAAGGGCACATCTTAAGCTTTCGAATGCATTCGGTTTGATTTTGGGGAAACCGCTCTGAGGGGGTGAAATCGCCCCGCAAAAGTTGCCATTTTAATAATGGCCACCAAACAGATCAAATGTATCTTCCAACTTTTTGAATCGTTATATCTCAGAAACGGTTACTCTTAGGAAGAAAAGTATTCATACATTTTTTGTAGATAATTTTATCCTCTACAATTTTTGTCTGAGCCATTTTTACGATAAAACTTACCGTTTTGCTGAAAAACTAATTTTTTTGACCTTTGACGGATTTTTGAGGACTTTTGACATTTTATGTATAATTATATTCTGAACAATTTGACCAAATTTCAGCTTTCTAGGAATATATATAACTTTGAAAGTTTAATTTTAGTGGAGTAAAGAGAGTATTACAATAGTATCTTTGTAACTACTCTCGGATTGTTTGCTTCTTTCTTTTCCAAAGATGGCGGATGCACAGTCCCTTCTTATCACATCTGCCTCTTCGGGAGAGTAACGTCCATTGGCATTCGAACAAAGGTTCGTTATCGAGGCCGAAGGACTGTCCCCGTGGGGAGCCTCAGACGAAATAGATAAACAAATAAATTCCGTGAGGGAAAATGTCGGGTCCTCCGAGATTTTTACTCGGAGATAATCACCGCCATTTCTTTCGGTGGCATCAACGTCAAAGTGACTTCGTCTGGAAATCCGTGTCGTGAGAAATGGTTGGCCGAGATTTTTCGAAAAAAGATCCGCCAGACGGGATGGCGTCGACGGGAGACGGAGAGAGGACCCCCGCCCGGGGGGAGGGACACTCACCAATTAAGCCGCGCTCGCGATAATCTCCATTTCCCCTCGCATTATTTATGACCATCGGATGAATGATACCCAATAATTATCAGGTACTCGGCTACCGGGCCGGGGGAACTGGTTTTCTGGTCAACGCCTGGAAATATGTAAAATCAATATTTGGAAAAAAATATAATCTGAGAATTCGTTCTGAAATTCGGGTGGCGTCTGTCCGGTGATTGGTTCACCTGGATCGCCCCAAATTGATTTCTTGTGTTCTCTTTATTGTTATGGGTTAATTTATATTCAATAAATGTTATTCTGATGTCCCGGACAGGAACACCTTTCGTGTAACAAATCAATCGGGGTTGCAGCTTTTTGTTGGAACTCGTTTTCGAAACCTCCCCTCCAGGAAAGAACAGAAACTGCGAGTAATAAATTGATCGAAATTCTAATCTTTCATCTAAATATTGATGATGACAAATAATATTGTAATACAATCGTCAGTTGTCCATAATTCGCATTCCGATGGAAATGTCGTCCGATGCGAAATTGAAAAACATCCGGTGTTCTTCTTGAAACGGGTTACGAAGAACCCCCCCTCGTATGGGTGCCACCCACATCCCTTTGTTCCCCCCACTGTTTAACATGACAAAACAAGAGGAATTTACATTCCCCAACGCAGAAGGTGTAAGGAGCTGCTGACACTGATGGAAATTATTTGGGTCGTGCATTAGCAATTAAAATGTCCGTGTAATTAGCATGAGAAAAGAGGAGTGCGCGTGGATCGCACCCACAAGTACCCGATGTGGGTAGCGAAACGCTGGCGGTCATGCACCTCCCCAACTATCCCCTGCGAGGAGTGATTAGTCTTCGATGAGTGATTGCAATTAGCCTGGCCTGACCGGAGATGATTAAGATGATATTTTTCTCACGATGGAAAAGAGGAAGCCAAACTTTTTTTGCTTTTTGCGTGCGGGAAAATAATTAAGGTGGATTTGCCCCCAGCCAGTCTTTGATGAGGATGCGCTTTCTGGGGGGTTAAGGGTCGATTGGGGGCGGATTTCCACTCTGTGAAGTGATAACCTGTGGAAATGACAGATTGTAAACGGCTGTCTGATTGTTTCTCCGAATGACGGGCTTTTGTTTCTGTTCGAGGGTTTTCTAATTACGACAGGTCATCATTCCTGGCAACTGTTAAGGTTTCCTCATATCCGGAAGAGCCTTATTCCTAAGAAGTTACGACTCATGAGATGATGAAGTCATCCAATTCTCTGTCGATCGCCGAAGTGACTCATTTTTTAGGGTTTTATTTGCGGAATATTCTATATCAGTGATGGACAACATACGGCCCGTGAAGGTGTTGCATGTGGCCCGCTCTTTTATTCTTATATTCACATACGTATTTGGTGATTTTAGTCCATTTCAATTTTTAAATAAAGGGTTATTCTAATATTAGAACAACTTCAATTTGAAATTCTTTCTTAACTTTCGGGAAAATTTTAAATTTACGCTTTCGAATCCATTCGGTCATATAAGTCAAAAGGACTGCTTAAATAAAAATGTAAAAAGGGTAAAGCTGGAAAAAAGAGGCAAAGGCAATAGCCGTGAGAGCAGGAACGTAGAGAAAAGAGGGAAATGAGAAGAGAGAAATAGAAATGGGGAAAAAGAGAAAACGATAAAAAATAAAAGAGGAGAAAATGAGAAGAAAGAGAAAAAGAAAAAGAGGGAAAAAGTGAAAAAGAGAAAAAGAAAAGAGGAAAAAAAGAGAAAAGGTTAAAAAGAGAAAAGGAGGAAATGAGAAAAAGAGAAATGGATAAAAAGAGAAAACGCGAAAACGAGAAAAAGAAAAGAGGAGAAAAAGAGAAAAATGAGAAAATGAGAAAAAAGAGAAAATGAGAAGAAAAAGAGAAAAGAAGAAAAATAGAAAAAGGGAAAAGGGAAAAGGGAAAATGAGGAAACGAGAAAAAGAAAAGAGGAGAAAAAGAGAAAAAGGGAAAAAGAGTAAATGAGAAAAACAGAAAAGGAGAAAATGAGAAAAAGAGAAAAAGGGAAAATGAGAAGAGAGTAAAAACTAATTTAAAAACTCCATATTTAATTTTCGCCTTTATATAATACGTTGTGGCCCTCGAAATTACACCAAACTCAACTTTGGCCCGCACATTATGTAAGTTTGGGCATCCCTTGTGTATACTGACTTCCCACACCCACGCGGCAGAACTTCCAATGGTTTCCAATGGGGAAAGTGACTCAGGTGGAGCCGCTGCAGATCGTTAAAAGAATGCATAATGCGATTGGAAATATTCAGAGAATCCAAAAAGAGGTCCGAGGGTTATTTACCATCCATTTTACGTGAAAATAAATAAACAAGCGATCGTCTCCTCTTCTCATGCGAAACACCGGCAGTCTTCGGTGGACACCTGTCTTCGGTAAACAGCCCCTGAAAGACCCGGCCGTTAGCCTCTGGCCGAAATCACCAATCCGTTCGACAAATGGTGATTAATTAATGAAAAGGAATTTATTAATTATTGTAATTCGCCAGTTGATTAATGTTATCCAAGAGAAAAGGGAGCGTATTTCCTCTCCGCTCTGCGGTGTAATCCAATCGAATTTAAGGAATCGCCGACCCGAAATTTTCGTGGAACCTTCCGCACCCGTACGATTAATTACTACCTGCGAATCCGTCCTCGAACGGTTCCGCAAACCCATCAGAGGGTGGCCTTGCTGTCATGCAGTGATTGCTCAACGACAGCCAACAGCACTGTGCTTTCGAGACGTCTCCCCAGGCGACACGCTCATAATGCGTTGCCATGGCGATGGCTGCCCGAGACCTAATTTCGCAATTATGTCCGTGTTTTCTCCATCCGGTGCACCTGCCCTCCAGCTTCACAGGCATAAACCAACAAACTCGATTGAAACGCGGTGGAACCTCCGATTCTCACGTTGACGCTTCCACGGTTAATATCCTGCTGGAGATATTTCACGGATATCCCGGCTTTATCCCGGTTTAATGGCGGAGTTAACGGTTGATGGCGACGTGGAAAATCGATGTCGGAGTTGTCCTCCCCTCACTGAACCTTTGGATCTTTTGCTTTTCACTGAGAAACGGTGGTCTTTTTTAACCCTTTAGCCGTCGTACGTCTACTCTCAGTCCACCACAGCAAGGAACTATACGAATATATACGAATCTTATACTGTATGCATTCCTATAACAGTTTAAACTTTTCCTTTACGTTCGCAGACACACTGTAGAATTCCAAACAATATTTTATAAATTGTATTTATCAGTAATTAGACATTCTCTCTTCTTAAAATATTACTAAATATAACTAAATATTACTGAATATTATGTATATATATCCCTGCTTTTTACAAAGAAATTAATTCTGACTAATAGATACCCATACACAAATTTTATACGACCTCAAAGGGTTAATTCCGACTAAGAGATACCCATCCCCATATTTTATACCATTGCAAAGGGTTAATTCCGACCAATAGATACCCATTCCTCAAATTTTATATGACCATTGCAAAGGGTTAATTCCGACCAATGCCCATATTTATACCCATATAATACCCATACACAAATTTTGTACGACCTCAAAGGGTTAATTCCTACCAATAGATACCCATTGGCCAAATTTTATACTTTTGCAAAGGGTTAATTTCGACCGATAGATACCCATGGCCAAATTTTATACGACCGCAAAGGGTTAAAAATAAAGTCATAAACGGAAAAACTAGTTTATTGAAAAAATTAGTGAAAAATATTTAAAAGCCAAAAATGGATTTTCAATTGTAAACTGAAATGAAGAAAAAATGATAACGATTGCGAAGGATAAAATGAAAGGCACGATTTAAAACAGGTATAGTGTGAGAGGAAAAACGGGGGACCGTTGAAAAAGTTTAAAGACGTCTGAGAAGAATCACCATCCCACGAATTATCGCGTTTTGCGATCACCAGTCCATTACCACACTGTCAAACAAAGAGAAAATCCGTGAGGAAAAGAAGTTTCGGAGGACAAAGACGTCCACAGAAGCAGGTTCCGGCCAGTCGAAGCCAATTGGCCCAGGAAAGATTAAAGAGCCGGTTCCTCGTTCCCACTAAAGTTTGGATTTCGGGCCAAGGAGGCGGCGGAGGGCAGTGGCGGAGGCCGCGGCCAAAGCCTTCCGCCTCATTAGGCCCACCACCCGCAGACCGAACCTGAAACCTAAACCCCGACCGCGACCTATGCTTCCATGGCCCCTTCCCGAGATG
The DNA here is from genome assembly GCA_028293925.1 of Brueelia nebulosa. Classification (NCBI taxonomy): domain Eukaryota; kingdom Metazoa; phylum Arthropoda; class Insecta; order Psocodea; family Philopteridae; genus Brueelia; species Brueelia nebulosa. The sequence goes on from JAQIBA010000107.1 coordinate 5,052, forward strand.
AAAGTCACACCGAAAGACACAATCCATCAATCAAACGGGAAAGGCCGCGATTGTCTCCAACGCCCCAGGGGCGGGAGAAGAAACCTTGCCCCACCCGATCTTAGGTTGGAACCTACGCTCGCCAACCAGAAGTGTGGGAAAAAGTGGGCAGGCGATCCGCCCCTGTCATGTTGTTCTTGAGAATGGAACTCCTCAAGATGGTAGAAAGTGGAAGAAAAGGGAAGTGAAGAGGGAATCATCCCTTAAGTTCTGAACAACACTGTACAAAATGGAAGAAAATGAATGTGAAGGGAGAATCAGCCCTTAAATACTAAAAGAACACTGTAGAAAGTGGAAGAAAATGGAAGTGAAAGGAAAACCATCCCTTAAGTTCTGCACAAAACACTGCAGGAAGTGGAAGAAAGGGGAAGTGAAGGGGAAATCATCCCTTAAATACCTAAAAACATTGTAGAAAGTGTAAGAAAAAGGAAGTGAACGACGGAATCATCCCTTAAATACTAAAAAACACTGTAGAAAGTGGAGGAATAGAGAAATGAAGGGAGAATCATCCCTTAAATACGTGAACAACACTGTAGAAAGTGAAAAAAGAGGGAAATTAGGGGGAAACCATCCCTTAAATACTAAAAACACCGTATAAAGTGTAAGAAAAAGAAAGTGAACGACGGAATCATCCCTTAAATTCTGGACAACACTGTAGAAAGTGTAAGAAAATGAAAACGAAGGGGGAATCGTTTCTTAAATTCTGAACAAAACTGTAGAAAGTGGAAGAATAGAGAAGTGTGAAGGGAGAATCATCCCTTAAATACTAAAGAACACTGTAGAAAGTGGAAGAAAAGGGACATGAAGGGGAAACCATCCCTTAAATTCCGAACAACACTGTAGAAAGTTGTGAGAAAAGAGGAAGTGAACGACGGAATCATCCCTTAAATTCTGAACAACACTGTAGAAAGTGTAAGACAAAGGAAAGTGAAGGACGGAACCACCCCTTAAATTCCGAACAACACTGTACAAAGTGGCAGAAAAGGGAAGTGAAGGGGGAACCATCCCTTAAATTCTGAACAACACTTCCACTTATGTTCATACTGGGCCTCCTCTCCCCAACATACAGAATGCCTACAGTCTCTCCGAGGAAGAACAAAAGGCAGAAGCCAAAAGAAGGAAAATCAAAGGGCGGAAAAGCGGGGGGCGACGACTGAAATGAATAACAATAACACGAGTGTAGAAGTTAATCAAGCGCCATTGTTTTCCGTAGCGCTCATGTTTAATGTGATTACTATGATTAATCTCGGTGAGATTTTGCCTTAAATGAGATATCTCTAGAGAACTATTAATTCATGTCTTCGGACTCATGTCCTCCCGTCCGAGCATTTCCTTTGGCTTCCTTTGACGACTTTCGCGGGTTTGAGGTTGCTCCGAAAGTTACTGGGGTGGAACGTTCGGGTTTCCCCGGTGATTATTGAATTCGGTCGTGACCGCCGCCGGTTGGTGCTCACAGTTGTGTACTGTCCTCGCGATGGCGGCGGTATTCCACCGCCTGCTACGAAAAGCTAAATAAATTTCGGGGCGGTGTTTATTGGCAAACCTCGAAAATGTTTCACTAACAAATAAATAAATAAAATTGGCTTTGTTTTTCACAATAATTAAATGTTCTTCTTTGAACGGCGCGTCGGTTCTTCCCGGTGCAAACTCATAATGACGCCTTGTCTCTTTGTCTTTATACCTTTGTCTCTTCCCCGACCTCGTTTTCACGTCTTCCTGTCTCAACTCTTTTTATACTCCGTTGCATTCCGTCTGCATTCGACGTGTCGCCCACCGGTTTCCCCCGATTCATCAAAATCTGCTCACCGTCACCGGTCCGCGGTGATTGAGTAGCAACCGGTTATCCTTCGAGGGCAGGTAAAACGTCTTCCAGTGGGGGGGAGGCTCGTAAAATTCCAATTCCAAATCCTCATCTAAAAAATTAAAATATTGTGTTGTCTAAGGCAAAATCCCAATCATTTAAATAATTAATTAAAGTTAATAAATTAAGACGTAAATTTTTTTTACTTTTAGTTTTTTTATTAACGAGAGAAGAGCCGAGTGGGATCGTAAAATGCGGAGACTTTACGATTTCGGGGGGGAATTGTGTCACCGAATCTATTACAGTCGGGGGACCTTTGGTCACCGTAAACACCGCGTGGGCCCGGGGCCAAATTCAGGCAGAGGCCGAAAGTGGATTTCCGAGGGGCTCCTGCGCGGGACGTGGCCCGGGGCGCGCGGGCCGGCGTCTCGGCCCGGGACGGGCGACGTCTGCCTGTCTACCGCCGCCGCGCACCCAAACAGGTATGTGAGGCGCTATTACGCCATAAATTTAAAAGCAATAATATTAATTTTCATAAATTCTTTCCAGGTACGAGTAACTACTAATGAAGGTCAGAGGTCATGTTTGAACAGTCGGAGTTGTTAACCATTTTTATGAATGAAACATTCGAGAAAGGTTTATTCGCAATAAATTCATTAGAGGAACGGGGCTCGTGGGCACGGACATTTTTTTAGGCGCGTTCGCGGGTGATGATTTGTTTGGGAGCGAGGAGATGATTGATTTAGGGAGTGAGGCGGGGGCCGGCATTGTTTCTGGGTGGTGGGAAGGCGTGAAAAGGTGTCTGTGACGATGGAAGGTTGCGGATGGGTGCGGCCTCACGGATGGAAACTCGGAAAGAACTTCTGCCATGTTTATCGGTTACATAAAATGGAACTTCTGGGGAAAAAAAATAATTAATGTAAATATTACGTAATCGGTATACGGTAGCGCTCAAAAGTGTTTTGACAATACAAAATTTAATACTTTCTTAGTTGATAATTTTACTGTCTGATTTTATTAGATAATTTTGTATTATTTTCGTATTGTAAATACTGTATAGTACATTATTAAAAGTACTTAATAATTTTGATATAATAATTTTGTATTATTTTAATATTATATGAGTCATAGATAATTTTGTATTATTTTCATATTGTATTATTCGTAGATAATTTTGTATTATCTTCGTATTGTAAATACTGTATAGTACATTATTAAAAGTACTGTAATACACTGTATGTACAGTACTTTACACTGTATTGCAAGTACTTGCAATACTATGGTATTGTATGTATTGCATAGTATAGTATTGTATTGTATAAATATTATTGTATTAGTGCGTAACTATTATTGAGTAGTATTTTATTATTGTTGTATTATTTACTTATCATTTATATTATTTATTATTTATTTTTACTTATGTTATTTTAATATTATTTGTATTATATTTTTGAGCATTAAAATAACCAAATATACAAAACAGAAGATTCTTCTTAGAGTCTTCTACTTTTTCTTTTACACTCTCACTTAGTTCTACTTTTAGTAAATATAATTACAGTATAATTCTAAGAGTACTTCTTCGTTTCTTCTGTCATTTAATTAATATTACATTTATAAATGTTGTAAAGCATTTTAATGAAATTACACCTTCAAAACATATTACACATACAAAACAGAAGATTCTTCGTAGTCTTCTACTTTTTCTTTTATACTCTCACTTAGCTCTATTATTAGTAAATATAATTACGGTATAATTCTAAAGATAACCTCTTCGTTTCTTCTGCTATTTAATTAATATTACATTTATAAGTGTTGTAAAGCATTTTAATGAAATTAACACTTTGTAACTCTCACTCAGTAACTCTCACGGGTAAAAACCTAAAAAATTTTGTATTGTCAAAATACTTTTGAGCGCTACTGTAGGAGTTTCAGTTGTAAATTACTTCTGAAGAACATCTTCATTTAGTCCGTCAAACACCACAAGCGAAAAAAGGAAAGGAAAGGCACGAACGCGATCAAATGAAGAAAGCAAAGGAAAGCGGATTTTCCGGTGAGTGAACACAGGCCGGATTAACCGAGGAAATCTGGAAAATCAATCGACGAGGCTTACAAGTTAATCACAAACACAAGAATCCCATTGTTATTGGCAGCCGGGCTATGAAGAAGAAAAAACCTGATCGTGATGATAATAATTGGAACCATCCAAGCGAAAGACAAGAAGGCCGACAACAACCCTCAAGGCTCTTCTCCATAACCGGAAACTAAAACAGAAATGTCAAAGCCGTAACGTTTGCTCAATTCGTTGGACGAAAACCCGAAAGGGAGCCTACTTTTGCAAGCGTAGGTACAGGTGCCGTTAGGTGTGCTTCGGCGAGGATCAGGCTCCGGATGTCCACAAATCAATCAGTCCTTTTACTCTCCTCCTCCCCGCGATTTGTTTGTGGATCCTGTGCAAACAGAAGGTGAGAAAGAGCCGTTGTCTCGTCGATGGTCGGTGAACCTTGAAGGACAACCCGGGGAAAGGTTTCGCGAGAAGAGCGTCGCTCCCGACCTTAACCCAGTGCACAATGACGAGGAGAAGATGTCTGGGAAAGGTGTATGTCCCTTCTGGCCGGTGTGAATTAGAGGGCAAGAGCGACCAGGTCGAAAGCCGAAAAAGAAGAAATTCAAGTTGGATTATCTCCTCTTCACTCCCAGTAAATCTGTCCTGGGCTTGGCTTGTCATCCCAGGTTCTGGCTAACGTAGCACTGGAAATCTGATATAGGTATTGATCACGTCATAATTCTACTTAGCTATGAATAACTCCACAAAGTATTACTCTTTCCTCTCCTTTCGTGAAATAACCCAACCTTTGTGACCCTCATCTCGCGGGGGTGAAAATTCACCCCCATTTGTATAGAGATTACGAAAGGTTAAAGTCTTTTGTCGCTGAAAAATAAAAAGGGGATCGGGTGTCGTCCTTGACCTTTATCGATCCACCCCCCAATCAATAGCCAATTAACCGTCTTATTAGAAAGGACCGCTCGTTGAAAGTTAATTCCGGAGAACATTTTCCGGGGGGGGGGGGGGAAGAGCCGACGTCTTTTCAACCCCCAATTAGTGCGAATGAATTTTCCCCCCCGCGAAAACGTACTCGGAAAAGAATGTCTTCCCGTTTTAATTAATTCCCCGTCACCGATTATCGGCAATCTGAAGGTTATTTTGTTTTCGGTCGGGGTCTCGCACGATTTCTAATAATAAAAAAAAAATTGCACATTTAATTAAAATTTAGATTTGAGTCTGATGATGGCCGAGCCCTCTTCCCTCAGGGATGATTACTCCCGGAGAGGTCATTACCCGAATGGGGTGCATTGCGACATTCTGCGGTGTTTACCCCGGTTTGTTTTAATCATTTCGTGTCTGCGTTATTATTTATCCTCTCCTCCTGAACCATAAAAGTACACCATTTCGCCTTACAAAGGATTCATTTATCGATAGTTATGAATGAAACAGTGCAGTGGAAACCATTTCGAAAGTAAATCCCCCGACCGCATTGGGGAAATAACCCGCAAGTAGGTATTCATTAACGCACCGATTGTAAAGTATCAATTATGCAATCGTCCGAGGGCTTTCCCTCCCTCCCCCACCCCTCTCGAAATGGTGCACACGAACACCTCGTCCCCTCGGGTCCCCTTTTTCTCGTTTCCTCTCTGGGAAAGCAATTTGGCGAAGGTTTTCCTTCAGCCATTGTTGGTCGATTTATCTCGTCCGAGTAATTAGTTTGGCTCCCAGGTACTCCGGGGCATTTGTCAGTATCAACTACTCAAACACGAGACGTGCTCCAATTTATTGATAGCTTCCGTTTAATGGCTGCGTGCAAAATACCTACACAAAAAAAAAATTATTAATCAAATAAAATAAATAATTTCGCGGGGAATGCATTCGAATTGCATCACGCGAGCGCCTTCCTCTCGTCGGGATTATTCTGCGCCCGCGGGAATGCACTCAAAATGGCATTCACGAATGAGAGGACATTTAAGGGTGTGTTTCAAACGCTGCAGACTGAACGAACCCCTTTTTGCGGTTCGGTGAAATCACAATTTCGACCTGATAAGTCCGCGTTGGTCAATTAAGTCATTTCTTCCGTCCAATTATGTCGGAAAAGAGGGGCTCGTGCGCAAAGGCACCCACGTGGAAAATAAATTTAAGGTTCTCACAGAGCCCACAATGCGAGACGGTTAATTCAAATGGTGACTCCTTCGGTGAGACAGAGAAATTCGGGACGTTCACCCACCCATCTTCACTATCATAACACTCATCAACGCCGTCAATAACACACTGATAAATAATCATTAGGCCTCGAATATCGAGATAAATTAATTAATAATCACGAGTTCGGTTCGGTTTCTATTTCATTAAATCATCGGATTTTATCATGTAAACGTCACGCTTTATTCCATTATTTAAGCTAACAACTCGAATTCCCAAAAAAGGGGTAAAATCCCGGTGAAGGGAAACCGACCTGACACTCTCGGTAGCTGAGTGAACTTTGACCGAGGAGATCAGGTTCGTGAATTATTTACGACCTGTATTAAAAAACATGACGGGCGCGAGGAAACCCGATTGATTGGTTCGGTGATTGATTCGGGTAAAACATAACCGGTCACCGGTTACGGATTGCACTGTCGGTATCAATAGCCTTCTCCGGTTGTTTTTTTTTTTATAAAGGACGCGTGAGGGAGCCGAAGGTATCGTTCTCCCGTCGGGATTTTTCACTCTGACAGAGTTGAATTACACCGCACTTAAAAGAGAAAAATGTACCTCCGAAAAGTTCACCAAACACCACCTTCCAATTAACCAGTTTTCCCGTTCTTCCGTGACCGAGAACATGTTTAAAAATGTCAAAAAATTAGTTAAGCCAAATTATTCGTTGGCATGACATCATCAATCGGTGGTTAAATTCATCGGTGCCTTTTCCCGAAGACTTCCAATTAAAATTCAGGTACGGTGGGGAAAATAAGCCTTCGAATAAATTGCAATTAATCCTTTGAATTGTGGCCTTAATGGGCAAAAAAATCTTTTTTATGTGTTCAATATGGTCCGGTGTTCGCTCACAGATGAATCCCTCCAGCCGCGTTGTGACAACGCCGCTGGAATGGAATTTACTTTCGCTCGACGTCTCCGAGCAATAGACGGATCAAAGGAAAATCCCGCGGGGAAACGCTCTCCCCCGGCCGAACGAGGTATTCACCTCTGCCGCGTGAAACAGGTTCAGGTAGCTATGGCAGGTGCATCGACTGGGCGTAGGTGGCACCATTCTTCTGCTAAACATTTCATGTTTGTTTAGTGATATTTGTAAACAATTTTTTCTCTCAAATTATTGACTTTGAAATTAGGGAAGTCTTTTGTATGTGTTTATAAATGGCCACAGTACGCTTTGAGGGACAAAAGGGGCCCCGAATCCCACCCGAAGGAGCCCTCAACACCTTTCCCTAATGTGTTGATTTCGACATGTTTTCGTGATTTTGTTTGGCTTCTTGTTTTTTTTTTTTTCTATTTTTCTGGGGGGGGGGAATCGAAGGCGCGACATATCGGGAGAATGTTTCCCCAAGGAAATTGCTCACGTTGAGGAAAATCCACGTATGACAAGGTCCCCCTTTCTGTGACTCCGGCCATTTTGAAATAACTAAGGAGACAAAAAATCGGGCGTTGACTGCGCCGTTTTTTATCTTTCATCTACGTTATACTCATATTATATAACGTAATTTAATTTATGCACTTTGAACACCTTCTGGAATGTTGATACCTGACCTGCCGCAAGTCATTTCCTGCAGGCTACCGGCTTTTCCGACCTCGTCGCAGTCACAGAGGGCAGTGCAATTCTCGTTCGCGATCAAAACGATCGCTTTGGGGAGAAACTGGTCGGAATGCCTGTGAGATTACACTGAAAATGGGACACAAAGAGCACAACCCCATTGGTTCTTCACTGTTATTAAGTCTTTTCGATATGCATGAACGCAATTAGAAAAAAAACCTGAATCGAAAAGGGTGTGCTTATTTCCAATCAAAGGTCAACTCGAAACTGGAGCAGACAATGGGGGGTGGCGAAGGGAAACAAATGAATGGCCAGGTATTAGGGTTGGAGAAAGGAGCTCGGTCAGTCTGGCGAACATCGTCCGGGCTCTTAATAATCAGGCAAAACGATTAAATTATTAAAAAACTGCCAGACGGTGATCCGGTACCTGTTTCTTGTCTAAAACTGCTCTAAAAGTGCTGTTTTTTCTTCCTGTGAGGTCGAATTAACATAAAGCGGGTCTTTAATAATTGTTGCAATGATATTTATTTTTAATGTCGGAGCTCCCGACTTGAAAGTACATAAAATATTTTATCCTGAGACTTAAACGAAGCTATTAGAATTCAGTAAAAAAAAAAAAAGTCCTTCTGCGTGAAATCGGGGGAACTGTCGAGGGGTCGAAGGACAATCGCCGGGACGAGGTTGGTTGAGTGGCCGGGTAGTTAAGTGAGAAAACCGCGCCTAAAAACAAACCGCTTCATTACACTTTATTATCTGGGTAATAGCGGCGGGAGAATGTGCTTTTGTTATTCGAAAGCAAACAGAAAGAGCCATTAGTGTAGTACCGGTGTTAGGTTTGTGTGCCGATGAAAGATGGAAGTATCCGCGCAAATAGCGGCGTATTTAGAAGAGGATAAGGCTCCGGTGCCGCTCATGAATTAGGAAGACGAGAAATGAAGTGTCTTGAGGGGAGTTTTGTTTTCACAGTGTTCCGGGACACCATCTGCAAATTCCTTTAACTTCTTCACGTGTTGTTGGTGACGCAGCCCAACCGGTGAAAACCTTACCAAATAAAGCTTCCAACCCGATTTAACCCGCCGTTTTAGGTTATATTATGTTAGCGGATTATGATACACAAAGAGTCTGGAGAATGAGGTGCAAAATTCAAGAAAATAATTTACAGAAACACCGGAAAAACTATGATAAATATTATTATTATATGTTTTTTAAGATTTCAATCAAAATTCTACTTATACTAAATTATTATTTATTAGTATAATTCGCCCTCGTTGGGACTTCGAACTGTATATCTATATCTACACTTTAATATCAGATATAGTAATACATTTCCTGAAAAACTGAATACACCTTTTTAATCCCATTGCACTAAACTACAAAAATTATAAAAAATAATCACTACATAATCATGTGACAGTATAATATAATGAGTTTGAACAAAAGTAAATGGAAGTGGAAGAAAGTTTTTGTCCTGTCTGTATCATACTTTTTGTAGTTAAGTGTTAAGTTGTTGTAGTTTTCTTATTTGTTGTTTAATTACTTGTAGTTTAATTTGTTGTAAGTTAAGTTACTTTTGTGTAAAGTACTATCGTATTTTTGTACTGTTCAAACCGCACTCAGTTCTAAAAATTAACATTTTAAGACTAAAAAACTACTAACTAAACTCTAACTAATTTCTATCAATTCTACAAAAAATTGTCTGAAAATCTATTTCGCTTTTATCATTTTGTAATGTACCATTTTTGTAATTTTTGTAAGCTAAGAGAACACCTCTAATACCCTCAGGGCGATGTAGGGGTTATTATATTATATTATTATATTTTTATTATTATATAATTCTGTGAAAATGTAAAAAACACTGAAAAACCACTGCACTAAATCCACGCAAACTAATTACTACCAAATCTAAAAACAATTTGCTGAAAATTATGTGAAAATTAATACACAAAGAATATAATGTATTCAGTATTTGAGGGAATACAATTTCCACTTCTAAATCGAATGTGAAACCCCCGAATACTTTACACACTGTACTCAAAGTCAACCCTTTAACAGCAGTAAGGAATTCGTTAAGTTATCTGGTTTTGCTGATTTAATTATACAAATATAATTTTATTAATATACAAAGAATATAACCATGAGCAACGTGGATGCATTCAGTATTTCAGAAATAATACACAAACACACACACATGCATTCCTTTAACAGATTTATATATTAGTATATGAATATATATCAACAATCTAAAATATAAATCTCCAGGAGCTGAAGGAATCACCTCAAAATTGAATCTACTCTGTGGTTTTTGTGTACCTACAAGTGTCTTTTTCCGGGAGAGAGAAGACAGAAGTTTGAGGGCGGTTTCCTCCGCCGTGTAATGAGAGCAAGCAACACGTTGTACCAAATTAGGTCCCTCAACACCAGAATACTCAAGAGCACTCATCGCGTTTGAAGAGGCTCATACTTAGCCATTTAAGCTGCCCTCCATTCGAGTAAAAGGGAAAAAGTGGTTCCAATGAAATTACGATCTGATACAATCTCAGGTCCGGCACCACCGGAAATTGTGGGGGGATTTTCAGTACTTATGGCGTTTTATACTTTAATGCATCTCGGTGTAAAGATCATGTCTGAAGATATTAAAAAAATAAATAAATGCCTCTTATGTGGACCGGGAGGAAAGTATATGTCTGCGAGGATAATGATACATCGCTGTAAAGACTACCTGATAATGTTGCGGGTTTAACAAATCAGGTGCCCCGGACAGGTTGGCTTTTCTTTGTCCGAGAAGCCAGGAAGTGACGTCCAAATCATCTTTCGCGCCGCCCGCCATGTGCGCAACTCCCCACCTGAAATCCGCAGGACGGTCGCCCCTGGGGGACTACTGTGCCACGGAACGAGGAGTTAACAATGGTCGTTAGAGCTCCCCCAAAACTCTAATTTTCGCTGGGGGACTCAGGGGGGGCCCAGTTGATTATAAAATGTCTCTCGAGGCGACCACTCATGTGTAATTAGGTGCTCGGTAGCTCTTATGTAATCGAAGCATGGCCGAGGAGGCGACAGTCAAGCACACACCCTGCAGGGTGCTTTCGGGCCAGAAGAAGATTACTTAAGTGAATTGAAATTAAGAAATAATGGAGGCTGAGATCCCGTAGCCGCTCCCTCTCAATTCGGTAGCCTTTCATTGGGCCTTCTAAATGTATTGAAATTCCAAAGGTTTAATTTTGTGGCAACATTTCTTTTTACTCGTTCGCCAATCATATTTGAGGCTCAATTAAACGAGTCGAATAAATCTTAAGAGGCAAAAGAAGTTCTCTCCTCCCTCGGCCCTTTATCATCTTCGTAAAAAATTATCTAATTGATATTGTTAATAACCTCAATTTTTCTTCTTTCGCACCCAAATTTATAATTTGCACTCCTCAATCGGTTTATTGACAGATGGCGGCCCATTAAGGCTCCACAGGCGAATTTTATAAATATTTAAAATGTGAGCCACGCCCTGGAAATTTATAATTTTCTGCCTCGGGATTGAATCTACGTTCAGGAGAATCACATTAAATTCCTCTCTCCTTTGACAAAACCCCTTTTAACAGACTGTAAAATCTTAGTTTACTGAAATACCTTAAACCTACAGGAAAAATAAAGTAACGCCTGCGGTCAGGTACTCAACATTAGGCACAAATTTTCAGGCAAAATATTAGGCGAAGTGTAATTAGTTTTCACAATAACAACAAAATTATGACTTCAGTTTTGTCTTCTCCGCCGAATCCATAACAACTATTATAAATAATTAAATATGAATGCTAAAAACAATCCGAACATATCCTAAAACATACCTGTAATAATCGATGTGAGCCGCTTAAAGCAATTATCAACATTTTTTCTATATATGCAATACTCAATACACACTGTACACACTACAACACTTGTTTGACAAATATACAGTACACATAAATATGTAAATTAATCACAAACAGCCGAAGCCTGCTAATGGCTGCGTACCTGCTTCTGCTTGTTACCATGGCAACCAGCAGACGTTATACACTGTTGCCAACTCACTCTAGTCCCACGTTAGTAAACCATATATTATTTCATTTTTATCATATTTATTGTAATTTATTTTATATTAATTCATTTATATTATTATATTATGTTGTATATTATTATATATACATTCCATATTAACCCTTTTGGGGTCGTATAAACTTAGGGAATGGGTATCAATTGGTCGGAATTAATTTCTTTGGAAAGAGAAGGGATACATATACATGATATTCACTAATATTTAGTCATATTTTAATAAGAAAGAATCTCTAATTACTCATAAATATAATTTATAAAATATTCTTTGGAATTATACAATGTATCTGTTATCTTCAATCGATGGAGCATCGTATTAGTATATGAAAAGGTTTAATAGAAATTGAGGAAAAGTTTAAACTGATGTAAGAATGCGTACAGTATAAGATTCGTATATATTCGTATAGTTCCTTGTGTAGTAGCTGAGAGCAGACATACGACGGAAAAAAGGCTTTGGTGGCTGATAGTAGACATACGACCTCAAAGGGTTAGACTGATATAGGAATGCATACAGTATAAGATTCGTATATATTCGTATAGTTCCTTGTGTAGTAGCTGAGAGCAGACATACGACGGAAAAAAGGCTTTGGTGGCTGATAGTAGACATACGACCTCAAAGGGTTAGACTGATATAGGAATGCATACAGTATAAGATTCGTATATATTCGTATAGTTCCTTGCTGTGGTGACTGAGAGCAGACATACGACCGCTAAGGGTTAAATCTTTTATATTTATATTAATTCATATTGTTCATATTTATGTTATATTACTTTTTTATACATACAATACATTTAAGAGCTCGACTTCCGTTTAGGTAACCATAATACCTATTAATATTATTAAAAAAAAATAATTTAAAAAAAAATCCGGCGTAATTCTTGGAAACAGAAAAAGACCTGAAAGTGCGAACTTCTGAATCTATGAGATGCCATAAGAAAAAAGCGAAAGACAGAGAAGAAATGGACGAAAAAGGCGAAAAGGAATGAGAGAAAAAGTAATTAGTACAGTTTAAGACTATTTACATATCTGTTTTAAATCTACATAGATATTTATTTTTTATTTATTTTGTTATTATATTCACGTACAGATAACTTATTTTTTTTAGCTACAGATAGACATTTATTTTTTCTATTTACATATAGAGAATTTATTTTTGATACATATACATAGAGTTTTTACTTAATTATTTATTTTATTTATTTATTTATTTTTTTTCGCTTGGGCCGTCTGTGGACCACGTTGGTTTCAACTTTTTCCTCTTCTTTTCTGCTGTTCCCTTTCTTTCCTCTCCTTCCAGTACTCTCTCATCTTCTTGTTGTGTTCTTCCTTTCTTTTTTCTGTCAATTTCGTTCCTGTTTTCATTTTGTCTCTTTCCTGGAAACTGGGGCTTTCTATTTTCTTCTTCGGGGTGTCTCGTCTTTGTATATCTTCTGTTGTGAACCCTGCTTCTCTCTTAATTATTTATTTTATCTTAATTTCAACAATTCCTTATTTTAAAGTAGCATTTCCTGCATAGAAAAGGTCTCCCATGCCCGAAGCAAGTTGGAATACATTTCCGGGCTGTAAAAATAAAAAAAAATAGAAAAGTACAGTTTTAAGATAATAGAATCAGAATAATAAAAATAATAACCTTGAAAATCTTAGAATAATGTACAACATTTACAATACAATTATATTTGCATTTATTTAAAGGTAAAATTATTCGAGTTTATGAATAAATACAGTTAAGTTTTATGTAACCAACTAAAGCTACAGAACTATAACCGAAAATGTCGAAACTAAAAGCGGGGTTTTTTGTCCATTTCCGGCGAAAGACTTAAGAGCCGAAGCTGACAGATCCGATTTCCCTCTCACATCCCCGGGGGAGCAGTTAGCTCAATTCCAGTAAATCGAAACCGGTCGACCTCTGCCCCTCAAATATTGATGCTCCGCTCCACCTCATTACCAGATGATCAGTCCGATAACGGCGTCGTGCATTTTGGAGATCCCATCTCGACGCGGTTTCCATCAGAGACCGGAGATCACGACGGCCCGCTCACGTGGGCCGGCCCGGCCCGGACGGCCTCCCGTCCCGGACAGATACCATCGGAATGCGTCGGCTCTCGCCTCCATTCCCGGCGTTGTGGGTGGACTCCATTTTGTGTTCTCATTCCCGGGTGATTTATATTCGGCCCCCGGGGTAATTAACGGGAGCCCGGGGCAGGCCGGCTCTGGAGGAGGATGAGATGATTTATGTGGCTTCCACAGTAGTGGGTGAAATTAAAATTAACAACCAAATTATTCTGCCCACGAATTTCGTCTGATGGCCGAGAGGTTCGGGAACCACGTATGAGGTCTGGATGCTGACAATTACGAAAAAATGCCGACGGAGCTAAGAAATCCATCATTTGGTTTTTTCTGTAATTACTAGAAAATTAATTAGAATTTGGTGAACGGGAGGGCGGGACTCGGTCAAGTCAACAATTTTTGATACTCGCCCGAGGGGTTTTGCTTTCTTTCTTCCCGTCGCACGCCTGAGTGGATGTTTCAATTTTCTTGAGAGCCTTTCCCCTTTTTCTTAAAAAAGTGCGACCCCCCTAAAGCTCATCAATCATTTTGGAAAAGCGAGAAAGTTAAACTTTCAGAGGGGTTTTCTTGCTTTTTTCTTAATTAATCGCATTAATTTCGAGTTTTCGGAGAGTATGTGGTGGCCGTTTTTGTTGTCACCCTGTTGCGCCCCAATGTGTGTTCGGGTAATTCATCGAAAAGGCACAAAAAGTTGATTGAAGTGCCTCACGAGTACCCCAGGCGTTGTCCTTATAAGGCCCATTCGCAATAGACGATCCGGCCACATACCACTCTTTCTTTGCCCCGGTGCTCTTTGTTTGCTTTCGCATTCATTCTGAGTTGTTCTTCTGAGATATTGTTTCTGAACAATTCACAAGCCTTTTCAAATGAAAATGATTTATAACTGCGATAATGGATAGGGCAGAGCGAAGTTCGACTCGTAATGAGCTTCTTGAAGGGCTGCTGCATTGCGCCTAAGTCTCGCCTCAGACGGACACACTTTGGGGTGGCGATCCCTACCCTGTTAACCCTTTTGCGGTCGTATGTCCACTCTCAGCCACCAAACTATACAAATCCTATACTGTATGCATTCATGAATTTCTATTAAACCTTTTCATCAACTAATACGATGCTCCATCGATTGGAGATAACAAAAGCTGTGCAAGAGGTGTCGTCTTTTGAACGTAACAAAATCGACAACGTTCGCAGATACAATTGTATTTAGCAGTAATTAGACATTCTCTCTTCTTAAAATATTACTAAATATTACTGAATATTATTTATCCACTGTGTTATGTATCCCCAAATTTTATCCGACCGCAAAGGGTTAATTCCCACCAATAGATACCCATGCCCAAATTTTATACCACCGCAAAGGGTTAATTTCGACCAATAGATACCCATGCCCAAATTTTATACGACCACAAAGGGTTAATTCAGATCAATAGGTACCCATGCCCAAATTTTATACAACCTCAAAGGGTTAATTCCGATCAATGCCCATATTTATACCCATATAATACTCATGCCCAAATTTTGTATGACCGCAAAGAGTTAATTATCACCAATAGATACCCATTCCCAAATTTTATCCGACCGAAAAGGGTTAATTCTCACCAATAGATACCCATGCCCAAATTTTATACCACCGCAAAGGGTTAATTCGCACCAATAGATACCCATGCCCAAAGTTTATACAACCTCAAAGGGTTAATTCCGATCAATGCCCATATTTATACCCATATAATACTCATGCCCAAATTTTGTATGACCGCAAAGAGTTAATTATCACCAATAGATACCCATTCCCAAATTTTATCCGACCGAAAAGGGTTAATTCTCACCAATAGATACCCATGCCCAAATTTTATACCACCGCAAAGGGTTAATTCGCACCAATAGATACCCATGCCCAAAGTTTATACAACCTCAAAGGGTTAATTCCGATCAATGCCCATATTTATACCCATATAATACTCATGCCCAAATTTTGTATGACCGCAAAGAGTTAATTATCACCAATAGATACCCATTCCCAAATTTTATCCGACCGAAAAGGGTTAATTCTCACCAATAGATACCCATGCCCAAATTTTATACCACCGCAAAGGGTTAATTCGCACCAATAGATACCCATGCCCAAAGTTTATACGACCACAAAGGGCTGATTCAGACCAATAGATACCCATGCCCAAATTTTATACGACCGCAAAGGGTTAATTCCCAACAAATAGATACCCATACCCAAATTTTATACGACAGTAAAGGGGTAATTCTCAACAAATAGATACCCATACTCAAATTTTATACGAACACAAAGGGTTAAATCCGACCAATATCCATATTTATACCCATATAATACCCATACGCAAATTTTGTAAGACCGCAAAGGGTTAAATTTCGGGGAAGAAACCCTTTACTTTGCTTCGTGACTTCAAACTCACATCATTTCGAACATTTCAATTCATCTTTTATTTCATAACCATAAACATCATTCGGACGCGGGTTCACATAAAACAGAAAAAGATAATTAATTCCGAGAATAATTTCTCATGGTAGCCGCGAATGAAAGTGTAACGGCTCATAATTAAAGTGGGCACCACCGAGGGCCGAATTCACGCTCGAATGGGATGTTATTTGCTCTCCTGTGCCCCCCGTTTTATTGATTAATTCGCAAGAGTTCGCCTGTCACGGATCATCGATGCAGGTAATACCTGACGATCCGCAAAATTTTCATTTCGTTTATTACCCCGAATCCTCTTTCGGGAGGAAATATTAAAAATCGACCGCAACGGACCCGTGGACCATGAAGGGGTCACGAACCGATACTCGGGGGATTGATCCCACCCGAGGGATGACGCCCACCCGAGGGGCCCATCAAAATCGGGTGACGGAAGCGCCCACTTAATATTCCATCAGGCGCCAACGCCCGATTCGAATCGCAGCCCCTGACAATCATTCTGCCAGCTTTGATGCGTTTTTTTTCTAAAGATGATAACACCTCTCCCCCCGTGCTCCCCCATCGAAAAGTTATTAGAAAAGTCAGGTTTGTCATTGTGGTACCTGAATAAATATAAAACGAAATTTCATCGTCTAATGAGGTTGTCGTCGGAAATGAATTCAAATCCTTTTTGTCTGGAGTTTATCTGTGCGTTGGCGTGCGGGTCGCTGTCTTCTCTGGCCGTGGAAATCGGCGAGGGGTTTCCTGGGGAGGGGCAGGGGAGCGGAAAGTGGTCTGTTATTTGGGAAAGAACGAGATGGCGATGCTATCAGGTCTTGACTTGCAGAAAAGGGGCCCCTGCACCGGAATGACAGACTGACCCGCGAGCTGCCAACCTCCGACCAATGGCCCATTGTAAATATTAGATCACACTTTTGCGCTCGGCATTTTCCGACCAGTTTCATGACAAAAGACGTCGTCGCAGTTGTTGCTGAAGTGATTAAAATCAAATTGAATTTGCTTGTAGCAGTCGTGCAGCCACGATTAGCCAGCATCTTTTACATGGCTGCCTTTCGCAGTTTGATCGCCAAATAACATCCTAATCATTAGACTTAATTAAATTGTTTGCGGCGGTCCTTGGCTATTTTTCGTTGCTGATCGTCCAGTGACAGTTGTCATTGACACCATCATCAGGGATCCGCCTACGGGAAGGTATTATCTACGGCCTACTTTTTCTATTTAATTATACCTTTCCGAGCGATTTCATTCGCACTCTCTCTCTCTCTCTCTTTCGGGAGTGATTACAATTATTTTGACAATACAAAACTTTTTAGAGTTACATACAGAGTTAATTTATAAAATTATTGAAAACCAGAGAAATAAAAGATGCAGTTATTGCTTGTATAAACATTTAAAACAATGAAGAAGTTAAGAACAAATTGTAAAAAGGGATTTTTAATTTTAAATTATATATACAGTAGCGCTTAAAAGTATTTTGACAATACAAAATTTAATAGTTTCTTTGTTAATTATTTTACTATAAGATTTTGTTATGGTTGTGTATTATTTTAGGGTTGTATTTGTATTATTGTATGAATTGTACTGTATTATGTATAAGTATTATTCTAAGTGTATTATTTAGTTATTACTATAATTAATGTTATGGTATAAATAGAGTATAAATACTATAAATACTTACTATTAATACTATACAACTATAAATTAGTATAAATAGTATAGTATTATTACTATAAGATTTTATTATACTTGCATATTATTTTAGGGTTGTATTTGTATTATTGTATGAATTGTATGGTATTATACATATGTATTATTGTACGTATATTATTTAGTTATCAATATTATTGATAATATATTTTTTGGTATTAAAATAACAATGTGATTATATATGAAATAACGAAACAATAAGTACATACAAAGTGAAATTTCATTGGTTTCATTAAAACTTACTACAAAATTGTCATATTTATAAATATAATATTAATTAAATGACAGAAGAAATAAAGAGTTTACCTTTAAAATATATGGAAAGTAACAGTATAAATAATAAAAATAAATAACAGTATTAAGACAGCTTCAAAAAAAAAAACAGAAGACTAAGAAGAGTATTATACTTTGTATAATTTGTTCTTTTAATACGACAACCCGTTAAGCGGATATGCCGTATATATACGGATAATGATTGTTCTTGGTTTATTTAACAAGTAAGACGATTATATACTGGTAATAGAGTGACAGTAGGAGCATTGCAATATTCAACTTGTTTACGCGGCGTGTTGTTTATAACGTAGATACATAAAGTGTCATTCATTTTTTCTCTACTCTTAAATGTGTATAAATTACTTTCCTACTTTTATTTCAATACTTTATAAGCTGTAATAAACATAACCTAAAGTAATCATAAAGCTAAAATAATATAAACAAAACATATAAAAATTATACAATGTATTTTACGTATATATACGTCATTTGCAGGAAGTACAGGAATGACCACTACAGGAACCACTACTCGTAACATACAGAGCCGCTTAACGGATTAATAGTACTGATAACTAAATAATACAACCCTAAAATAATACACAGCCGTAATAAAATCTTACAGAAAAATAACTAAGAAACTAGTAAATTTTGTACAGTCAAAGTACTTTTATATATCGCGTTTCGGCTTCAACCCTCTCTACTCTCTCTCAGTGGTCGGTGTCATCTATTATTTCTATGACAGTTTCAACAACAGCTGCCCTGTCGGTCACAGAGCAGACATAGAATTCTTCGAGTTGGCAAAATAATGTGCAATAATGGAAACGGGGTAGCGTTACCTCCGTTTCTCCCCTCCGGTGCCTCATGAGACGCAAAAAGAATTTAACCTCGGGGACATTAAATGACAAATATTTTTAAGCCAAAGGTTACATCGACCTAAATCGCGAGATTTGTGGTGTGTCCGCGCGAAAAGTCAACTTTCCCTCATTCGGAGATCTTTCGATAGAAGAAATATTTTGATGGATGGCGTTCGCAGCGAAAAATGCCAGGTTCACCTGACCCTCGTAAACAATTTGATTTGGCCTTTTCTCCGCGCTGGCAGGAGGTGTGACTCCCGATAGGAGAAATTGAGGAAAGGTCGTTGTGACTGGGCGAGTCAGCTTATCGGGCCGAAGAAAGACCGACCGACTGACCGCCCGGGGCGCCGACTGCCCCCGAGGGAACCCAAAACACTTAAACCTAACCTTCGGTGCACTTTCTCCCGGGCATTAGTATTCCTTAATGAACGTGCATTTCTTTTACATTTTTCTGTCAACAACATTAATGTAAGTATCACTTTCAGGTGTTGATTGCAGGGGGCTAAATTATACCTGACGGCCTGGCATTAGTGCCCCTGTTCGGAGACAGCTGTCAGTGAAAATTCCCATTTCGAAAATTGTTTAATTAGCATGAATAATAGTCTGGCCGGGGGTGGCAGAATCAGTGGATGTTGAAAGCGGGGCAATGACGAGGACGTGACGAAGGCCACGAGAGCGGACATCTTTCCTTTCCGAAGGAGAGAATAATAAAAAAAATTTAAAAAATATTTTTAAATAGTTTTATTTCAAGTACACTAAAAAGTAAAAAAATAACTTATCAATTTTTTGTTTATAAAACCGTGGGGGATTTTACACTTTCTGCAACCTCTACAGTTTTTATACTGTATAACGCCCCACTGTTTTATAAACAAAAAAATTGACAATTTGTTTTTTTACTTTTTAGTGTACTTGAAATAAAACTGTTTAACTTTAAAAATATTTTTTTTAATTTTTTTGTATTTACAATGCGATCATTCATCGGTCTGAGAAAAGGTTATCTCCTTTTTATATTAGGCGATTAATTAGGCTTTTTGAATTTTATTTATTTTTTAATATTTTTACCTGAGCACTAATTTAAGAAATAGTTGAAGAAATTTGAATTGTCAGCAAAAACGAAAGTGTGTGCAAAATTTGAAAGAAATCGGTTCAAATTTTTGTCAAAAAAGGGTCAAATTTCGCTTCAAAGTTTTGATTCTCGATCTTTGCAGACAGACAGACAGACTGACTGAAATAAAGGCAGACAGACAGACAGAAAGACGGAGAGAAAAATAGAAAGACAGACAGGAAGACAGACAGACAAACAGACATAGAGAAAAGCAAACATGCAGAAAGACAGAGAGACAGACAGAAAGACAGATAAACAGGAAGACAGAGAGAAAGATAGAAAGACAGACAGACAAACAGACATAGAGAAAAGCAAACATGCAGAAAGACAGAGAGACAGACAGAAAGACAGATAAACAGGAAGACAGAGAGAAAGATAGAAAGGCACACAGACAGACAGAGAGACAGACAGACAGACAGACAGAGAGAAAAGCAAACATGCAGAAAGACAGAGAGACAGACAGAAAGACAGACAAACAGGAAGACAGAGAGAAAGATAGAAAGACAGACAGACAAACAGACATAGAGAAAAGCAAACATGCAGAAAGACAGAGAGACAGACAGAAAGACAGATAAACAGGAAGACAGAGAGAAAGATAGAAAGGCACACAGACAGACAGAGAGACAGACGGACGGACGGAGGGACGAACGGACAGATAGACGGACGGACAGACAGACATACAGATATACATACAGACAGACGGACGGACAGACAGACACGAAAACCAAGTCAACTAAAACCGTTTTAAAAGGAAAACGGATTGCGCTAAAATCGATCGGCGGGTAACATTAATAAAGTGTCAATTAGTGTTGCCCACGACTAATTTTTATTTATTCTTTTCTTGTGATTCGTGACATGCCAAAAAATTTCACCATCACCAATAGAATTTCAGTAGGCACTCCCAATCCCAGGAATCCGCTCCCGATCCCCCCGTCCTGCTCCCAAAAGAAAACCGGACGACTTAAGAGTCGGAGGAAAGCCCGAGTCTTGACATGTCCGCACACAAAATGTCAATTCCTCCAAAGAGTTTTATCTCTGGCAACGTCAAATTGGCATTGTGCTCACGGTGATACCTAAAAGCGAATATCCCCTCCCCTCTCCCCCTCCCTTCCTCCCCACCGGGGGGGGGGGGACGCCAACAAAAATCCTCCCAAGAATTAAAGTTCCAATTTAATTCCGAGATAAGAACGAGTTAATTATAAAACAAGGACGAGAAGGTTTCGAAAAATCCCAAACACGTCTGACCTGATCGGGGGCCCCCATCGATCCCACACAATTCGATCGTCCTGTGGGTGTTTTGACGGGGCCACATCACCTCGCGCAGCCTCACAAAAAATACTTCAATTTTAATTAAACAAATAAATCAAAATGCAAATGAGAGAGGACAAAAAAAAATTCAAAGATTTGAATTAATTCGGGGGAGGCGGCGGAAGGACCGCTGATCGGGAAAAAACAAATTTTGTACTTTTTTCGACTGTTTTCTCCGGGTTTAATTAAATTTGTTGACACGACTCAATTAATTCGGGCCCCTCTCGAAAAAGATCTCGATTAATTACCCGAAGCGAGGGTAATTAGACATTTGTAACTACTTTTGGAGGGGGCGGAGGGGAGGGGAAACGACTACCTACACCGCCTACTTCGCGTTTGTCTCTAATGGATGAAGAATTTTAATTTCTATCGATTCGACCGGGAACACCGGGAAAAGTTGTTTCGGGAATTGCGTAACCATTGCCTGAAGTGGGGCGGAACCGGAGAGGCCTCAGGGTAAACCACCCTTTGAGAAGCAAAAGAGAAACGTGATTTTCAACCCTTCCGCTTGTATTATTCACTGGAAAAACGTACAGAAGATGAATCCCGGTGCACTTGGCATTGACTTCGGACAGCGGCCCCTCCTCCCAATTAGCTTCATATTCTCCAGCCGGTAACGAGCACGGCTTTCATTAACATCGTTCACCGGGTGAAGTCGGAAAAGGGTGTGGAGGAGCAAAGGAAAAAAGGAAATTTGGCCCCGAGGACCCCAAAACACGATCGAATACTTATTAAAAGTAATGCGTGAAACAGTTCGGGCTTTCGGTGCTGGTGTAAAATGTAGGAGCCGCGTTTAATCGTCACGGTCTGTTCCTCGACATTTGATGTTTAGCTTACGGGGAGCCGAAGTCAGGTATCCGCGATGTAATTAGTGTACCAGGTTTAATAACAAGGTTGTGGTCGTCGTAGCTCCGGGCCGTGTTACTGGCTTTCGTTTGTATTTTGAATAAGTGGTCGACAAACCGAGAATCTTCTTCGTTTTGTGGGTTCCGCTCCTTCGGTTTCCCCTCCTCAATCAAAGGTTACTCAGTTCATTGTCAGCATAACTCTCGGATTTTATGTCACTGTCCGCATCAGGAAAGGAAAAGCGCCAAAGGAAAGCGAACGTCCTCCGCAGCGCATTCAATGGTAACCCCTAATTTGAAACGTTTTAATTGTACCGTCTCACACCCACCTGAAATTACGGAGCCCAAAGCCGAGTTTTGTGCTACCGGAGCTCCTACTCATGGGTTTTGACCCCGGGATGTGTGTCGGAGGGTGTATTTATAAAAATCTACATTTTTCCAAGCGGTAGAAATTTTCGAATCAAGGTCAGTTACTTAATAGCTTTCCACCATGTTTGAAATCCCGAAGGGGGGGCGGTTTGGTTTCTTATAAAATCTTTACGCCGCCACTGGGCTTTATTAGCGGCCGATTTCGCGCTAGAGTTTTATATTTATAGTTGATTATAGCAACGGAGCATGGTTGTGGAAATTTTTTTTTGTTTTTGACAAATTTATGAGTCTCCCCCATTTCGGGAACTCGTCACGGAATTTGCTTGCACAAATCATTTTTCTTTTCTGTCTCTTCGTCAGTCAGCGTTCCCAAAAAGAGTTATTTATTGGATTCGCATTCTTTCTCTGACTCATTCAATGAATTTGTTTTTTTTTTGGGGGGGGGGGGGGGAGAAACAATCTGGCGGCATGAAAGGGAAGGTGAGGGTGGACACAAGGGGTGAAATGTCATAATGGAAGAAGAAAATCGACGATGAAAAGTTGACAAATTACACGACACTTTCTGATGCTAATCGAATGTTCCTTATTTAGAAGGAGGCCATTAATTTGACATAACATTACCAATTCAATGCATTCCGATCGACGATTACTAATTTGCCTTATTAACCAGCCGGTTAAATTCATTGTCAGAATGCAGATTACACTTCAGTGGATTCCCCTCAACCTTTTTTGTTTTACCGAACTAACAATCGGGGGTTTAATTTTGTCTACTGAATCTTTCGCCCAATTTTTTTTTTGTTAAATCTGCAAAAGTTAATTACGTCGAAAGTGTTTTTTTTTTATCGGGTCAGACAATGCAGTAATAAAGGCGGCGGTTTAAGCCAATGCCCTCACGGGGCTAATGTCCCTCTTCACGCCAAACGGCCATTAGGATGTCATCAAACGCACTAATAGGAAAGCTACCTTTCTTTTTGCAATTCGCGTTTGTGTCGCAAAAAAACAATGTTTGACAACCGGCGAAGAGATTAGTGAGAAACATAAAGAAGAGCCAACGTAACACTTCATTAGATGATCGTCTCGGCGGTTTCGGATCCGATAATTATCGCGTAATATTTATGTGATTTAATGTTATCTGCACTGTATATTGTCTGCATTGACAGTTTGCTTATTCATTCTTTTTATTGGGCTCGGGGATCATTATCCGCATTACACTACCTTTATTTATCTGTTGCGACCACCGCCTGCGTTGTTTGGCTTCGAATCGCAGACCGAATGTTCTTTTATCTGGCAATTGACTCCGCCCGAAACAGAAGCTGTGTTTTTCATTCATGTTGCTTTTCTCTGGTTTCTGCAAATTGCTTCCTGTGGTTCGTCTGCTGGTTCAACCCTTGCGCGGGCGTTCTAGTACAATTGCACTAATTTTGAATTTTCATTCAATTCTCTTCCTTACTTTTGAAGATATCGGGATGAGCTTGCATTTTTGCTGAAAATGGAACAAAAAAATTGTGTTAATCACAATAATGAGTTACTTTATTTCGCGATAAACATTTTAGCAGTGTAAAAGAACACTATCACAACCCTCAACCCAGACTCTATAGCTGACTTTCATAGAAAAACCGGAAAACTTTTCGTCCAACGAATTTTCCTTAACCCTTTGCGGTCGTATATGTCTACTCTCAGCCATAACAGCAAGGAACTATACGAATATATACGAATCTTATACTGTATACATTCCTATATCAGTTTAAACTTTTCCTTTATGTTCGCAGATACATTGTAGAATTCCAAAGAATATTTTGTAAATTGTATTTATCAGTAATTAGAGATTCTCTCTTCTTAAAATACTACTGAATATGTATATGTATCCCTACTCTTTCCAAAGAAATTAATCCCGACCAATATATACCCATGCGTAAATTTTATACGACCTCAAAGGGTTAATTTCGACCAATAAATACCCATGCTCAAAGTTTATACGACCGCAAAGGGTTAATTCTGACCAGTAGATACCCATCCCCAAATTTTATCCGACCGTAAAGGGTTAATCTATTTATAACTAAATAATACACATAAATAAATCTTATATTAAAAAAATTAACTCAGAAATTATTAACTGTTTTATTGTCAAAATACTTTTGAGCGTTACTGTATATCTTTTATTGAGTAATACCATCACAAATCCCCAAATTTTATACGACCACAAAGGGTTAATTGAAGATATTTCCTCTGAATCTCTGACTCACACACAGAATAAGTATGAGTTTTCGAATCACACCCACCAAATACAAATTCCGTATTTGGTAAGTTTGGATGAAATCGACACCTCGCGTATCCTCGATAAATAATTGTTCGTCTGAGATTAAGCTTCTCATTTAAAAGAAGCCAAAGTTCTGATATGGGAGCCGCTTTATCTGTTAATAATCTCTAAGCCAGTGCGCTAGATTTGATAGTTTCACTTTCAAACTATACCGAAATGATGGACATTATAAGTAATCAATGCGTTCAGATAAGACGCCAACTCTTTAATCAAGAAATTTTGATTTACTATCGGTTCCTTTACTTATTATACGTCCTCCCTTATAGAATATAAATATTAACCCTTTGCGGTCGTATGTATACTCTCAGCCACCACAGCAAGGAACTATACGAATATATACGAATCTTATACTCTATGCATTCCTATATCAGTTTAAACTTTTCCTCAATTTCTATTAAAACTTTTCATCAACTAATACGATGCTCCATCCATTGGATATTACTGTATCTTATTTATACTAATATTTATACTAAATATCCGCGACCCTGACGGACGGGCGGGTGAAGAAAACTCAAGTTTATACTAAATATTACTGAATATTATGTATATGTATCCCTGCTCTTTCTATAGAAATTAATTCCTACCAATAGATACCCATCCCCAAATTTTATACGACCACAAAGGGTTAACAGAATGAAAAAAGTGGGTGGAAAGCAGAAGACAAAGCATAGAAAAAGAATGAAGGAATGCCTGGAAAAGAAAAAGAATAGTAAAATGTTGAATTAGCGTGGTCTCAAGATGGCCGCAGACAAAAAACAGAATGAAAAAAGTTTTTTTAAATTTAACGATTTAAGCTCGAATCAGTTCAGTGTGCAGAGCTTTCTAGTATAAATATACCGCACGCTTTCACCAAAAAGAGGCTTTTGTCGAATCCGGAATCGGACTCATTTATGTATTCCACTTCCGACAACGACACTGACCGAATTGTCAACCCTCAAACAATGAGTTGCGGTTTCCTCCGTTTTTTTCTGCATAAATCAAGTGAAAACCCCAGGAGAGAAGTTGCGGTAAAGAAACCTCCTCCAATCATGGCAAAAGTCTACTCAACCGAGAACCCACCCGCCTAAAGCAAACTCCGTTTCCGTCAACCCGCAAAAAAAAAAAAAAGATTAAAGAGGGCGGTGAAACCGATTGAATCCTTTTGAAAAGAATAAGAAGAGAAGGAAGAAGTTGTCGAGATTCACCTGCTTCGATCACGAAATCAGTTATGAAAAGAAAGAATTCACTTCATCTATAATTTTGAAAATTTGTTGCGTTTCAGGGGTGGCCAGCGGGGGCGCGCACTCGCCACCCCTCGGCACTTCCATGGCGCGATGGGCGTCCTGGCCTCCCCTGACTCTTGATATTGTGCATCTGCGTAAATGGCTTTTACTTAATCAAATCAAGATTGCAGACAACACCCCTAAAGAAGGACCCTTAGGGCAGGTGCGTTCGACGCTCGAGTGTAATAAAATGTAACTTTTTATTACTCAACAAAATTGGGGTATGAATCCCCCCTTACTTTTACAACAGACGGATTGTACGAACATTAATGTTATTGTAAATTGATGGTTTTTATTAAAAGGCCATTTATGTACTCATATATTATTTTAAGTTATTAATTTTCGATGTATTGGATTGTTCCAGACAATGAGGAGGCGGTGCGAACGAATAGAAAAGGAAGGAAGGAAAGAAGAGAGAAGAAAATGGAATTGATTGGAGGCGAAATCTAGATTCTGAATAAGGACCTGCCCCGGGTGTAATGCTGATGATGATGTTGATGGAAATTCTGCCATTGTGCCAAACCGAAGAACAAACTTCCAAGCCATAATTCGAATCGTGGATAAACCAAATTGCATTTAAACACAGATTCCTTCCAGATAAAATCTCTTTCTTTGGTCAGAGCGTACCTGAGAACGAAATCGTGGGTGTTTCAGTGGAAGCTACTCCGGGACGATAGCCGCAGGACAACACGACGAGGCTTCGCAATTATGACCCCACGACTTAAGCTTTTACTTAATAAATTCCTGCGAATCTTAATGTAAATAGAGCCGGTAATTGCCCATACTGGAGGCTTTCCTGCTCGATTCTGCAAAAGTCTTCGATCGAAATAATTACTTTGTCAGAATGGCCTCCGGAACAGGGTGGAGCATCCCGCTGGAAAGAATTCCTCAGAGATGGAAGGCGCGTGCTTGGAGCAACACTACCTGCCAGACCTTTACCTCGCTCTGCGGAAGCCCTTTCCACCCTTCCTTTGACCGCAAATGTCTAAACGTGCCCTCCTCCCTTCCCTTCACTAATTTACTAACAATAATAATCAATGTGCGCCCATTATTTAGTGTGTAATTTCTCGGGGGTAACAGTTATGGTACTGTCCGATTGAGGGTTGCGTGCGAGTTGGAATTTTTAACCTGGGGGCGGAGGGGATGATTTAGCCTTTGTGCCCTTCGATTTGTGGCCCTGGTGTATACATCTGCAGGACTCTTCGTGTTCAGATACGTATCTGATCCCATTTATTTGTCATCCACTTAACCCTTTGCGGTTGTATGTCTGTTCTCAGCCACCACAGCAAGGAATTATATGAATATATATACGAATCTTATACTGTATGCATTCCTATATCAGTTTAAACTTTTCCTGAGGGAACGTCACTGACTGATAAACTAATACGATGCTCCATTCTCCACATATTGAAGAAAATATAATTATACATGTATTTATAATTATAAATTGTATTTAGGAGTAATTCGAGATTCTCTCTTCTTAAAATATGACTAAATATTACTGAATATTATGTCTATGTATCCCTGCTCTTTCCAAAGAAATTAATTCCGACCAATAGATACCCATGCCCAAATATTATACAATCTCAAAGGGTTAATTCCCACCCATAGATAGCCATGCCCAAATTTTATACGACCTCAAAGGGTTAATTCCGACCAAATAGATACCCACACCAAAAGTTTATACGGGTGCAAAGGGTTAATTCCCACCAATAGATACCCATCCCCAAATTTTATACGACCCAAAGGGTTAATTCCGACCAATTCCCATATTTATACTCATATAATACTCATACCCTAATTTTATACGACCGCAAAGGGTTAATATAAAAAGAATCGCACCAACGTTTTGTTTTGTCGGCCCGAAAAATCTTCCTTAACTTATTTTATACTTTTCATAGTTTACTTAGCTTTTCATTTATTGTTTTTGCTACTTTGAGTTTTTATTTTTGAATTGATTTTTTTCTTTTTCATTTTAACGTCTTCAATTAATTTTTTATCGCTCAAGTTTAATCATCTTTTTTTTTTGATTAGGTTAATCTGACTTCGGCACAACTTTTTGCACTTTTAATATTTTGTTTTTCCTCTGTCGATTTTTTTTCCGTTGCTTTAATTTAAATTTTTAATTCGTTCTTTACGTTTGTCTTTCAAAAGGTCTTATGTTTCGCCGATTTTCCTCTTGGGAAATGCTTACGTTTGTTTTTTAGTATTTATTTCACATTTTTGAATAAGTAAAGGGGAAATTAACCCTTTGCGGTCGTATTAAATTTGGGGATGGGTATCTATTGGTTGGAATTAATTTCCGTATATATAACACTGAAGTTTACGATGGATAAACAATATTTAGTACTTTGAGAATTTTTAGATATATTTTAGATATCTTTATTCAATACAGGCATCTAGTGATATAAAAATTAAGTGATATAAAAATCTAATGTATAAAAATTATGTTTTATAACCCTCCATCATGTTGTGTATTTCAAAGCACTCCCCAACATATGATAACTTTTGTTTAGATTGTATTTCATTACCTCCAATTGATGGAGCACCTTAGAAAAAGTATAAACTGATATAGGAATGCATACAGTATAAGATTCGTATAGTTCATAGCTGTGGTGGCTGAGAGTAGACATACAGTAGCATTCAAAAGTATTTTGACAATACAAAATTTAATTATTTTACTATAAGATTTTATTATGGTTGTGTGTTATTTTAGGGCTGTTTTATTTAGTTATACTAATACTAATTAGTAATGTATCTGTCATTAAAATAACAAAATATAATTCTTCTTAGTCTTCTGCTTTTTGTTTAATACTCTTACTTAATTGTATTTATTAATATAAACTCTTTGTTTCTTCTGTTATTTAATTAATATTATATTTATAAATGTTGTAAAGCATTTTAATGAAATTTCACTTTGTATTTAACTCTTACGGGTGGAAAACGAAACATTTTGTACTGTAAAAATACATTTGAGCGCTACTGTACGACCGCAAAAGGGTTAATAAGGCATCGTTGTTTCACTGAAATACGCGGGAAGTACAACACTTCGACAAATGAAAACATTCCATTAAAACAAAGAGAACGAAAAAGGGCAAAATAATGATATCAAATTACATTAATTGCTGCCGACAATAAAGTTTCGGCGGAAAAAAGGTGCCAAAAAACCGAGAATCGTGGCGTTAAAACGGATTAGAAACGGTTAATGGAAGGTTTCATTATCCTTTGATGGCGAATTTCTCATCTCCATCAGTCAACAAAAAACGTGTAAAAAGCATTTTCTTATTCATTAAAAAATCACTCAATCTCTCTCTCTCTCTCTCGGAGGGGAAATCCCGGGAGTGGGTGGGCAGGGGACCGAAATCAGGTCTGAAAACAAAAAAAAAGCAAACACCTCCTCAAAATGGCGGTGGGATCGGCAAAGTGAAAAATTAGCGCACGGTATTCAGATTCCTTTTCGAGCTACTATCATTACGAAAACAATCGCAGGTACGCGGGTACAGTTTTCCTGATGGTATCGTTGTAAGGAATAAATAAAAAGGCAGGAGAGGAAGAAAAGAAACGGGCCATTGTCACGTCAATAAGGTAATTGCTTGGAGTAGGCCTGGCAGGGGTTTGGGGGCGTTCCGTAAGCTAAGCATGAGTTTGGGGAAACGTGAAAAGATTCCATCACCTCGAGTATTGTCCAGTTATCACAAACCTATCAGCCATTTCCAATCTGGTAATCATCATTATTATTATTTCCCTTTTTTTCATTACGTATTGTGTCGGCCGGGCTACGCTCGTTTCGTTTTCTTTTTTAATTAAAAACATCAAAAAAATGTTACCGATGTGGATTCAGCTCCTGGTAGGTGTTCGAACCGGATCGAATCGGTACAGGCCGAAAACGAACCTCGTCTTGCTTCCCCCCAGCCCCGTATAATTGCTTAACAAATTGCAGAACGCGTCCGCGGGGACAAAATTCTCGGAAAAGACAACCCCGAGGGGGGCCCCGCCGTGGCCTTTTAATGGCCGAAATATCCTAAACGTTGTTTAGGCTTAATTGCCCCAATCAATCTGGCCGGGTTAACATTTACGAGAGGTTGTCATACGATCGGTGGTCCCGTGATTCGAGGAATTTCAGGGCAGAGATGAACCCCCGCAGTTGACAAGGCTTAATGTGATTATAACGGGGAAGAGCGGTGGGTGGTGGCAGGAGCCACCGAAGGAATGCCTCCATGAGGATTTGAATTAATAACGGTCTATTAACTCAAGACGGTTGGATGTTAATCCCTTAATTCCCCGGTGGAGGACATTATTTTGGTTTCTTGGAGAAGTGTTCCTCCCCTGCACCCCTCTTCAGAACGGCATCTATTGTTGGGATGTAAATGCAGGATAAGATTATATTACATTCGCATCGTTTTTATTAAACGGTTTTATTTAACTTGGTTTTCGTGTCTGTTTGTCTGTTTTTCTGTCTGTCTGTCATTCTGTCTTTCTCTCTGTCTGTATGTCTGTCGTCTTTCTGTCCGTCCGTCCGTCCGTCCGTCTGTCTTTGTGTCCGTCGGTTTGTCTCTCTGTCTGCCTGTTTGCCTTTCTCTCTGGTCTTCCTGTTTGTCTGTCTGTCTTTCTGTTTTTCTATTTTTCTCTCTGTCTTCCTGTCTGTCTGTCTTTCTCTCTGACTTTCTGTCTGTCTGCCTGTCTGTCAGTCATTCTGTCTGTCTGTATGTTTTTCTGTATTCCTGTCTGTTTTTCTGTATTCCTGTCTGTCTGTCTGTCTGCAAAGACCGAGAATCATAACTTTGATGCGAAATTTGACCCATTTCCCTCGAACCAATTTCTTTCAAATTTTGTACACACTTTCGTTTTGGTGGACAATTCAAATTTCTGCAATTATTTTTTAAATTAGTGCTCAGGTAAAAATAAACAAAATAAAGAAAATGTATTTATCAATACTCTTGCATCACAAATTATTTTTTTAATTTTTAGTGCACTTTTAACTTTAAAAAATTTTTAAATTTTTGTTTTGACAGACAGAAAGAAAGAAAGATAGACAGACAGACAGGTAGACAGAAAGACGAACGGACAGACATGCGGACGGACAGACAGACAGACACGAAAACCAAGTTAAATAAAACCGTTTAATAAATATCAGCTTTTCCACAAATCTGATCAGTCAAAGACATTAAGGTTGTCTTCCATCCAAAAATTAAGCAGTAAGACAAGTATGAAAAAAATACTAATTAACAACAATCGGAGATGCGAAGTTTTACATAGCAAAAAAACACCCTCGAATTTTAATATTCCAGTCATTTTCCGCATAATTTCCTTTGTGAAGAAATTGTTTTGAATGAAAAGCTGACACGACACAGGTGGCCGAAATAAGCAAACGTACTCTCATACAAATAATTCATATTTAAGTATAATGAACCTGAATTCCTCCTCACGAAGCTGCCAGGCGGATATACGTCTGGATGCAAACTTGCAAAAAAAAAAATCACGCGAAATCTTCGGTGACGCCTCCCACAACATAACGGGTTTTCATTCGCACAAAAAGAAAGCAATTTAACATTTGGACAACCGCAAATTAGGCTAAACGCGTACACGAAAAAAAAAAAGGTTTTCGAAAGTCGGGTAAGGCATGCGACCTCACATAAACACGCATGAAAAAAATTTACACCTGTACCTGTGTAAAGATTCTTCTGTGCGAGGGGAAAAGGTCGTGAACTTTGCCCGCGGAGGTCAACATTCACCACAAGAACTCATGAATGTCTTTTATGGGAGTTTCTTTATCTGAAACGTGAGAGAGAGTTTGGGTGCAAGTTTGAACCGTCCCTCGGAAGTACCCAAAGTGTGGACATGCAATCCGGGAGAGGGAGAAGAAGAATGAATGGATGTATTTCTCCATCTCCAACGTCAATAAAACACGTGAAAATGATGGGATTACACAAGGAGGAAGATGTTGGAGAGGAAATCGCTCATTCCCATCAAAAGAGAGAGAGAGAGACTTGAAAGAGCAAAAAACAAGGAATGAAGTGGCAATGGGTGGGTAGCGGAATGACCAGGGGCGAGGGGTCGGCCGCAACCGGTGCCTCTGCAGTCGTCGAGAGACAGCAAAAAACCGACTGTTTGAAAGCCCTTGGTCATTCCATCTTTAAAATTATAACTTAGAATTAACATTTTCAGATTGGAGACCGTAATTTCCGCTCGGGGCACTTTGTGGGATGGATACCATTATTAAGCAGCCGGAGATCGAGGGGGAGACTGGGGCACAACTCCTCGTGTTTTGTTATTATCGCTAAGTCACGAAGCCTCACCTGCGAAGACACCTCTCTGGTCTGGTTGGGATGACCCGACAGCGCAGCAGAAGACGATTTACTATATTTTTAATTAGCCTTTAATCGGTGTGAACCTCGAATCATGACGAGAGGGTCATCCATCATAATTTAAAGTAGAAAAGCTCACGAAGTGTGAAAACCTGAACAATTTTCCAGATAATGAAATTGGAATTAAACGAATATACTCGGGAAGAATATTAATGGGCAGTCGTCCCACGTCCCCCTGGAAGAGGACACATGTTGCAGAGGAGCCCCCGGGGCGGTGTGAAAAATGTCAAGCCAATTACACTTCGTTTTCGTGTTCTTCGGAGCCGACCGAGCTGACAAACTGCTGACTTTGTAAGAAACGTTTTTCCGACTGCTGGATTAGCATTGAAAAAAAAAACACGGAGGATGGGAAAAGATGAAAGAGAAGTTATGTGCAAAGATAAAATAGAATGCAAATGAGAAGACATTAAGGAATTCGCAGATACGTAATTAAATTACGCCATAAATTGTTAACGTTAATTGGTAAAGTGTAACTGCAGCCATTGTTTCATTAGTATATGTTAATATCTCGTTGCAGTGTCAAAAACCAAACTTATCCGAATCCTTTCAAAATAAATGACAACAAAATTATAAGTTCCCTCTGCAAAAATAATAATATCGGAGTTCAAAATCTTCGTTTTTATTAAAAGAAAATTAGTATGTTTTTGTATTTTTTTTTGAGTTTTAAATATCTTGAATTTCAATATTGTGTATATGTTACAGTGAAACACCGAAATCTGGAGAATGTCGACTTTCACCGGTGAATGTCAATATTGACCATATCTGTGACTGTCCGAATGCACAACAATGTAATGAAATATTAATATTTGGTATCTGTTGACATTTGCCGGTGAAAGTCGACATTCTCCAATTTCTGTCATTTACGGTAACATATATTTTATCTGCCTTATGTAATATTTTATTGTATACCCGAAAAGTTATTTATAAATAGCCCTGTATATAAATAAATAAAATATCTAGGCGTGTGAATATTTATAATATATCATACTAATATATAAATCTGTTAAAGGAATTTGTGTGTGTGTGTGTGTATGTGTGTGTGTACTCCTTTCTTTGTTACCTAAGATCTAAGGAACCACCGAACCGATTTCGACCGGACTTTTTCCAAAAGACGCGCATTTTTCCAAAGAATCATCAGCACTATGCCTCATTTCTCGAAAATCAGCAAAAGCCAAGAAATCTTCAGAAAACCTGTTTAGGTTTCGGAGAAAAACCAGATAACTTTACGAATTCCTTTCTCATGTTAAAGGGTTGATGTTCTTTTTTTTGTGTTCGGGGCCACTTTGAGCACAATGGCAAAGGGAATTAATGGAATTTGGGATTTGGGAACCAGGAATTCGGGATTCCACATTCGATATTATTATTACTGAAATTCTGAATGCATCCACGTTGTTCATGGTTATACTGTATTTTTTGCGTATTAATTTTCACATAATTTTAAGCGAATTGTTTTTAGATTTGATAGTAATTAGTTTGTGTGGATTTAGTGGTAGTGGTTTTTTAAATTTTCAGAGTATTTGTTGTAGAATTGATAGAAATTAGAGTTAATAGTTTTTTCAATGTTAAAATTTTAATTTTTAGGACTCAGTACGATATGTACAGTAAAAAAATGACACGACCCCAATAAACTTTCTTCACTGCCATTTACTTTTGTTCAAACGCATTATATTCCACTGACTCATGATTATGTAGTTGTTATTTTCCATAAATACAGTAAATGCACTGTTTGTTCAAAAACTGTACATAAATTTAATGGTTTAGTGCAACGGGATTATCAAGGTGCATTCAGTTTTTCAGGAAATGTATTATTATATCTGATATTAAAGTACAGATATAGATATACAGTTCGAAGCCCCAACGAGGGCGAAGTCCCCTTGTTACATATAAAATAGATCTGATTGGGTTTTGAGAATTCCGAAACGGCTTTCCAATTCCGGAAGGACCGGCTCAACTTAACCATACATAAAATAAAATTCAGAATAAGTTTCGCGGTTTTTTCGAGAAAAGAATTGCTTTTCTTATCTTTACAACAGTTGAATCCTCGTCGGGAAAAGATTTATTTGATGATACAAACATTTTAAAAAGTTTTAAATGATTTTAGTGGTCCGTTAGGGGGCATTTCCCGGAATAATGCATCGGAAGAACAGAAGAGGTTCTCACATTATCCGCAAAACTCTTGCAAAAAAGCATCGGTCAAGGCAACACCTGTTTCCTCCCATGCTAAGGTCTCTTTTTGGGCCATATGTTACGGTAATTACGCCGTCAAGACTGCTGATCCGACAGATTGATTGATGTCTTCAAATTAATAACTTCACAGGTACGTCCGTTGACTCCGGGCTGGTAACCCGAGTGCCTGGCCGTTCCCGTTCTTTCTTCCCGGCAGTTAATTAGCCGGCGATTAATTCCCACAGTTGCCAAAGCTCACCGGGGGCGGAATCATCGCCCACTCCTCCTCATCTCAAACACAATTACGCATACTTGGACACACACGTAGAATTAATAATACACTTGTGAAATAATGATAATAAAAAGAGAGAAAAAATTCGATTAGTTCAACCGTCGTCAATTGAATAAATAATTAGACTTGCTAAGACATCAAGGGCCTTATTAAAAAATAACTCCCGATCGTTCGCGCGGTGCCTTTCCATGAGAGCCCCGCGCAAAAACTCATTTTCACCAGTCACCGCCACTCGTTTTCCAATTGGGACAACTCATCTTGGATCCGCCTGAGAAACCGGTGATAGGCTGCACAGAGGCGCTTCGGGGGGATGTTCTCCCCTCTGCCCCTTTGGAGTTGTATGAAGAAGTACGTGGCCAAAGGAAAGTCGAGGCTAATCTGCGAAGGGATCCATCACGTAGGCGAAGATCCTTTCATAATGACAGGTAATCCTCGGTGAGAGTGCGAATATATATATTGGAAATCATGTTTGACTAACAATTGAGATTTTTATCACCTGACAGAAGAACACGAAGGTGAGAAGCAGCAGAAGCACGTGTGAAGAAACGTAGGTGGAAAAAGGGCAAGGGGCATCCCCGACCTTAAAGGTCGCGCTGGAGTCGGCCTTGGCCAAAACCATAAATTCTTTAGCAGAACCATGTGACGTCTGGTGTTGTATGGCTTTTAAACGGCAGTAAAACCGACCGATGGAAGGAGTGTTTATTGCCTCATTGTCGGGGCTTTTGGGGACATTGGAAAGACTCGGTTATACACTCATTTCATACGTTTCTTCACTGTTTCTCAAAAAAAAATTGAGCTGAGGAATTAAAAATCGAGCACCCGTCCGCTTATGTACACATTAAATCATTCCTTCCCCGTTGAAAACACATCCAACCGTAAAAA
This sequence comes from Brueelia nebulosa, assembly GCA_028293925.1. Taxonomy (NCBI): domain Eukaryota; kingdom Metazoa; phylum Arthropoda; class Insecta; order Psocodea; family Philopteridae; genus Brueelia; species Brueelia nebulosa. The sequence continues at coordinate 41,014 of JAQIBA010000107.1, forward strand.
GCGAAGCGACTGCTCTCAAACATATGCACAGGTCCTCTTATATTGAAACAGTGATGTGGCCACGGACATGACCATCAGGCACTCTATAAATCAGATTAAAAAAATAACAGTGACACTCAGGCACCAAAGTGCGTTGACCAAAAGATGCACCAGCTATTTATCTTCAAGGTGCCACTTAAGAAGTTTTAAAATTAATCCGAGATATTATTCGGGAGAGAGAGAGAGAGAGAGAGAGAGAAGATAATTAAAACGGTCGGGGAGGGATTTTAAGAAGTTTTCATCGTCGGTATAAATCAGAAGAGGGGGACAATATCACATCGGTTAATGGATACGACACAGACTGATTGTTTGATACAGATCGAGAAAAGAAAGGGCAGACTATTTGTAGTCGGGTCGGTTCGGTCTAAAAGTGTACCGTTGAGGACAGGACTTCCATGAGGACATTTTAACTACTGCGGTGCGATTCTCTTCAGCAATAGAAAACCCGATAATACAATTGCAACTCTGAGTTGTATAAAAAATATTAAAAATATATTTTTAAAGTTAAACGGTTTTATTTCAAGTGTACTAAAAAGTAAAAAAATAATTTGTGATCAATTTTTTTGTTTATAAAACCGTGGGGCGTTATACAGTATAAAAATTGTACGTGTAATAACGCAGACAGACAGACACACACGAAAACCAAGTTAAATAAAACCGTTTAATAAATGGAAGTGTGTTTTCGACCACTTCAACAGTGATGGGACATTGAAGACACGAAGTTTCTACAGTTTCGTAAACAAAAGGAAGGTCTTCACACCGATATTAATAAAAACAAATAAAGATAAATAAATTAAAAGCGATAAGGACTATAGTATTTAACTAACTGAAAAAACAAAAAACTAAAAAGCACTCTGTGTGGAGTCCAATCTCCAGACAAAAACTGCAGAGGGTGGCAATATCCAGAATTTTATTTTTGTATTTTTATTTTTATCTGAGTTGTAAAGTGATAGCAGAATATATTTACAATATATTCATCGGCCTGAGATAAGGTTATTTCCTTTAAGAATCGTAAGTTGAGTGATTGATTAGATTTTGGGAATTTTTTTATTTTTACCTGAGCACTAATTTAAAAAATAATTGCAGAAATTTGAATTGTCAGCCAAAACGAAAGTGTGCGCAAAATTTGAAAGGAATCGGACAGAGGGAAATGGGTCAGATTTCGCCTCAAAGTTTTGATTCTCAGACAGACAGACAGGCAGACAGACACGAAAACCAAGTTACAAAATTTCCCTTCGAAGTTTTGATTCTTGGTCTTTGCAGACAGACAGACAGACAGAAAGTCAGGTAGACAGAAAGACAAACATACAGAGACAGAAACAGACAGACAGACGGACAAACGGACGGATGGACAGATATACAGACAGACAGACAGACACGAAAACCAAGTTACAAAATTTCCCTTCGAAGTTTTGATTCTTGGTCTTTGCAGACAGACAGACAGACAGAAAGTCAGGTAGACAGAAAGACAAACATACAGAGACAGAAACAGACAGACAGACGGACAAACGGACGGATGGACAGATATACAGACAGACAGACAGACACGAAAACCAAGTTACAAAATTTCCCTTCGAAGTTTTGATTCTTGGTCTTTGCAGACAGACAGACAGACAGAAAGTCAGGTAGACAGAAAGACAAACATACAGAGACAGAAACAGACAGACAGACGGACAAACGGACGGATGGACAGATATACAGACAGACAGACAGACACGAAAACCAAGTTAAATAAAACCGTTTAAGAAAAACCCCTGCAGAGTAGAGTTTTTCTGTACTTTGACAAATCTAACGCTCTTTTCGAGTGTCACCCCATAAATGTTTTGGTAGTCTAATGGGGCCCTGAATAAATATTGTGAATTGTAATAATTTCGCCTGCAGTGGTGGCCTCGCCTCCCGTGAATAGATTTCAGCCTGAGTGAGAAAAAGTAAAAGAAAAAATGATTTATAGTGAAAAGAAATGGGAAGTGTATATAAACGACTCATTAGAAACTATTAAATAAATTAAAAGGTTTTAAAGAGGAGAGAGATAGAAGAAAGAGAAAAAACTAGAAAAAAATGACAGGTACGCGGTTCCCTCCAGCAACCGGGAATCGTTAATCAAAATGTTTTTTTCATTTTCCTCCCAGATTTCCACTTCAGCCTGTTTCGCGGTGAAAAAAGCGAAATCATTGTTGTGTTTCTTCGGATGTGCCACGTCATTACCCGGTCACTCTCTCTCTCACTGTCTCACGGTTGTCTCATTTTGATAATTGGTAAAATTCCTCCATCGCGGGGGGAAATTCGGAGAGCTTTCAAACCTTGTTAGGGTTGTGGGTGTTGACTTGTGGCGGAAACCGTACATAATACGAAATTACACGAGCGCGCATTAAGTATCGAGTGGGTTATTTCTCCTCTGATCATCCATCATTCACATACAGCCCCTCAAGGTGCATTAATTTTACGACCTCGATTTAATTCTGACAGTTAAAAAAAAAGAAATTTGAGGTTGCAGTGCTATTTGAAAGTAATTTTTTAAATAGTGCATTGGAATATTCCATTTAACATTGGGTGACACACTTCGGTAACAGATTAAACAACGCCGCCATTTATTTACAGTCAATCGATTAACACAAGAGTTTAATCCGACTGAATCAGCAGTTCATACAAACCCCAATGATTGTGTATTTATAAACCGTCAGAAGTCTTTTTTACTAAAAAATAGCCCCGTTTTGTTCACAGGCTACAGTTTCCACTATACAGTGGACACTATCCACTATACAGTACACACTATACAGTGACAAAATACTAATTATACAGTTCTGTTCAAAACTGTCAAACTTCTGATCTCTGACGGTATAATTTTCCCTCAAAAATTGGCAATCAAAGGGTTATTTAAAATTCTGTACCCATATTTCCCCCCCATAATAGCATTCAGCAGGACATGAACTGTATATATATATTGAGATTCTGATCATATTTATCAGTATAAAAACTAATTTCAATTATTCGTTTTATGACTCAGTATAACCCGTTAATTAATAACAAACTGTAATAAAATCAAAAGCAATATAAAAAAGCTTTATTAAATATATATATTTATATATATAAACTTTAGCATGTCTTTATTTTAACCCCTGTATGAGCTGTTTTGTATAACAAACACATTCGCAACCTGTTTGTTTAAATAAAAATTAACTGAATCGATGTTAAAACAAAAGATCTCATTTGTTAATTAACAAAAATATTTATTAAAAACGGATTATTATAAAACGAAACTTATCACAGTTATACAACTCAAAGCATTGATACACATAAATTGTAATCATTTTTAATTATGGAAATATTATTTATGGGCGACTGTTATTTCCGGTAACTTTAAAAAGCCCAAAATTATATTATTTGCTCACACAAGAGTTATATTAAATTCAGGAATCGCGAAATAATATACAGAGAACATAAAAACGATTAAAAATTTGAGTAAAATCGAAAATAAATTTGTGAACTTCCTTACATTATGAAAATTAATTTTAAATTATACGACTGATTCCCAGAATTTTGATCCAATAATTAAGTTCGATATATTAATTTGATTTACAATCGAATATAATCAGAAACAAAGCAGAGTAATACTGTTCTGTTCGAGCGAAGCCAACATTTATACAAAAACTCAATGAGAGCTCTAATTAATCATAATTAATTTACAATAAACCTTGTTAAAAGAGTAAGGAATATTTTTTTTTATTCATCCAGCTGAATGCTTTCAGGTTGACTCCCAACATCCGGATAACATTAAACTCATCGCCCACGTTTCGATGTTACAATTCAGCGTTGAGCTGACGGAAATTCATAACAAATTAAAAATAATCCGCACAAAAAAAGGATTAGTTGGTGAATTGCCAGCTCAAATATTTTATCAGATTTTACACCCCGAGTGATGTCTTAAGGGTGTGTGTGTTTTGATTGTGTGATAATTCCCTGCGGTGCAGAAAGGGATACAAAAACTGTCAAATTAGTATTTGAAACAATTACCGGATCGAAACGAAAAAATTTTAAAATGTTAATTTAAACATACAAAACTATGTAAAACGAAAATTATTGTTAAAAAAAAATTGAAGCTACATCTAAAAAAATTTTAAACGAATCGAAAGTTAAAAAATTAATATGCGCTTTTTTTTTCTCACTTTCAGGTACGGGTCAAATGCAAAGCCTAAAAACGTATTAAGCTTTCATCTCGCTTTAAAAAAAACAGACGGGAACTGATTCAAACCGATCCCAACGATTTATGAATCGTTTGTTCTCCCTTAATTAAATTAATGTTAATTTTTTTTTAATTTTCTGTAAGTTAGAAAGAGATTCCGCGAACGCCTCTGCCCAAACTGTAGGATTTGACTAGATGACGACCATCTCATGTAAATGGGCAGTTGGTGTCTCCTTTCGAGTTGAGTTTGGTGTCCTGAAAGTAAAAGGACGTCAGGGTTTGAACTTTCCATGAATGAGAACTCATTCTTTTTTTACCCTTTTTGAAGGATTCGTTCAAACGGGAGGTAACGCCCAAAGGGTGCAGGTTTTGTCGGCGCTCGTGCTCAGGAAGGAGAATTCGGTGGGGTGCCACCTTCCGGATATAACTTTGTCCTGATGTTGGGCGACGACGACGCTTGGCAGAGGGAGAGTCAGATCACCTGAAATAATCATTTATATTTCCACAATCTGAATTCAAAAAGAACGGGAATGTCAAAAAGTAGCGACTGTATTAGGTTAAAACAAAATACAATGAATACAACGTTAAAAAACCAAAATAAATAAATTCGGAAATGCATAAAAACTCTTCAGCAAGAAAATATTAAAAAATTAAGAGCAACAGATAACAGAAAAAAATGCTTCTGAGTGAAAGTGGACATCAAAATAAGGGTAATAAAAAAGAAGAACTACAGTTCCAAAACCAAACCCCCCGGACACTAAAAATAAAACATCAATACAACAGCGTTCAAAAGTATTTTGACAATACAAAATTTAATAGTTTATTTGTTAATTAATTTACTATAAGATTTTATTATGGTTGTGTATTATTATATGGTTGTATGTGTTTTATATTGTATTATGTACGCGTATTATTGTATTACTATACGTGTATTATTTAGTTATCAATACTATTAATAATATATTAGTCGCCTTTCGGCATTAAAATAATAAAACATACAAAACATAACATTCTTTTTAGTCTTCTGCTTTTTCTTTAATTCTCTTAATTACTATTACCATTATATTATTCTACTGTTACTGTTTTTTATTGTTTATTAATATTATTTTTTTCTCTTCTTTCTTTTTAATATTACAAAAGAACAATGGCTGTTAAAAAATTTTAAAAAAAGTGTTAAGTACAGTGTATTCAAGTGTTAAAAAAAACCTTTTGTATCTTTTAATCCTGCCGCAAAAAAAAGAAATATATATATTTTTATTTTATTACTTTTATAATTCTACTGTTGGTTTTAAAGATAAACTCTGTTTCTTCTGTTATTAATTAATATTATATCTACAGTAGTGCTCAATAGTATTTTGACGATACAAAATTTAATAGTTACTTTGTTAATTATCTTAATATAAGATTTTGTTGTTTTACAGTTGTATTATTTAGTTATGAATAGTATAAATAATATATTTGTCACATTAAAATAACAAAATATTCAAAACATTCTTCTGCTTTTAGTTTAATACTTTTAATTAGTCTTCTGTCTATTATTAGTAGTATTACTCTTATTACTATTATTACTTTTAAAGATAAACTCTTTGTTTCTTCTGTTATTTAGATTATTAATTTGTTTTTTAATTAATATTATATTTATATCACATTTATAAAAATCTTTTGATGAAAGCCCATTACATTTCACTTTGTGTGGAATTCTAAAAAATTTTGTATTGTCAAAATACTTTTGAGCGCTATAGTATATAGTATATTTTATAGCGCTATGTATATTGAGAGTATACATGTGAGGAGTGTTATAAAGCATTTTACTGAAAATTAATAAAATTTTACTTTGTAACGCTTACGGGTGGAAAATTGAAAAATATTGTATTGTGAAAATACTTTCGAGCGCTTACGTTGAATCAATTTTGGCACTGCTCCAAACCAATATTAATAACAATGAATAATGCCATAATCAATTAAATGAATGCAAAGAGAATCGCATATATTTCATTTCGGACGGAGAACCAAATTGGTTGGCGGGCGTACCTTGTAGATCGGTCAAAACAAGTTTATTATCATATCCGCCGGTTAATAAATAGTAGGCGCTAGGAGAGAACCTGATGGACCGAATGTCAGCCGAATGAGGTTTGAAGCACTGAACGTTTCTTCCGCCGCGGATGTCGTAGAGGACGCAGGAAGAATCTTCGTGACCGGAAACCAGCAACCGTCCCGAGGGATCGACGCAAACGGCTGCAACGGGGGAACCCTAAAACAAGACTCCCCAATTAGCTGACACTCCGATGATGCAGATTGCTGAGTTGAGTGGGACTCACCCTGTTCCCGGGGGCTGTCACGGGGGTGACCATGTTCACGCACCCGCGAACTCTCAAATCCCAGAATCGGACCGTTTTGTCCTGACTTCCGGACACGAACATGGCCCCGCCCCAGTTGTACAGAGACAGCACGTGTCCTCCGTGTCCCCCGAACGCCTGATACGGGCTTCCGGTGGCGCAGTCCGTCACGTAAATTTTGCAATCGCCCGCGCCCCCGCTGATGAGGAGGCTCGACTTGTTGGAGGTGTCTTCGAGGAAGCAAAGATCGCGAACGGTTCCGTCGTGCATGGTCAGTTCTATTTCCTGACCCTCGAGATTGGACGTTTCCGGGTTGAACTTCATGAGTTTGACGGTTTTGTCGTTGCTTCCGGTCGCCATTAGATCTCCGATGGGTGTCCAGGCGAGACAATAGATGGAGCCTTTGTGGTGTCGTGTGCGTTTGAAAAGAACTGCTGGTTGATAGGTCGAGTGTTCTTCCCTGAAACGGAGAAAAAAAAGGAGTCAGCACTACATAATTAGGTACAGTCAGAATAAAACTCCACACCAACTACATAATATACAACAAGAAGTTGTAAAACAGAGATGGGTTACAATTTTACCTAAAATCGGGAAACCATTAAACAAACCGGAAGAACAATGACTTTCACCGAGTGGAATGATTTTTGGCTTAGATGACCTCACGAGACTTACACACTTTTGTTTGGCCATTTCTTTCCCTCGCCATAAGAAAAACAATTCTCCTCTGCTTCTTGGTCATTAAACTAGACAATTAACCAGTTTGACTGGCGGGGGAAATTAAGTAAAAATTGAGACTTCACTGGATATAAATTAAAGTGTTCCTTGATACTCTTGATGTTGTACCTTCAAACTGGCGGACTGACCCCGGCGACCCTCGCTAATTAATCCGACGAATAACCGGACCGTTCTCCGATGTTTAGCTTTCTCCGCGGACCGTCATTGCGACTTACTTTCCCATTAAAAAAATGATTCCCCGTGAAACGGGTATAATGGGAGGAGATCAATCGCGAGACGGCCGATTTTGTTATCTCCCAGGTTTATGCCACTTTCAGGACCGTCTTCTGAGTGCGTCCATAAAGGAGAAGATAAACAAACTTTAAAATAAAAAACATTTCCAAGGCGGTAATTTTCGAGATAAGCTTATCTTCTTCCACGACTTCCACCAAAGGAACCGTTCGAAAAGCCCTTAAACGGAATGAATTTTACCACGCATTCCATCCCTGTTGTTAATTCAAGATAAACAATACCAGATGAGAATTATATCGGCCTCCAGAAAAAAGTGCAAAAGGCAAACTCGAGGTGAAAACGAAGAGATCCGGAAAATTGTGCCACCATCCATGAATGAGAGCCGCATTAGTAACATTCATTGATCAAGTAATCCACTGAACTGAGAAGTGGTGGTTGAAACATTTCGAAAGACCGAAGAAGAAGATTTTTAATAAATCTTAATTATCTCTCACGAAAAATGTTTTTTTACCGTAATTTATTACGCGTCCACTCTAAACGCCATTTCCTTACCATTAGGTAACTCCGTTGGGAAGTACCGTCTCTTTTTGGGTGCTTCTCGGAGTGACAACGTTTTTGTGCATCGCCTTTATATTTCAAAAGGGTTTGATTACCTCAAGTCGGTGAGTTTGGGATAGGCGCAAATCCTCAGCGTTTTGGAATTGGATCCGATTGCGTAAACTTTTCCGGAGGGGTGAAATTCGGCGCAGCGAACCGCCTGAACGTCTTCCAGTGTCGTGACGGCGACGAATTTCGGGCGCCCTGCTCCATTTTCGGTTTCTAGAGGTGCAGGCTGTAAAGAAAATAATTATCTCATTAATTTTGCAAATTTCCGGTGTTATTTAGATTTCCGGAATATATAAAATTCCGCTCTCAAATTATATTTCCATATCAACTGACATTAAGTCAATAAATTGCACTTCTAAAATAATTGCAAATATTTTCGATCTCTTTCTTTGACTCAATTCTGCATTAGTGGTTACTTCCTCTACATAAAAGGTTTCATTATACCATACTTAATGCCCCAATAAGAACTCTTGGGAAAGTGCACTCTTACCGAATTGACAATGACTGCTTCCATTAAAGTTTCCCCATCTCATTGACGCTTTCGAAAAAAAAATACTCCCGCTCGGACTTATTGTGCACCCGGTACCCAAAGTCCTGACCTCCAAAATCAATTTCGTTTCATTGGAAAACCAACGCCCACCTCATGATCGTAATAAAACCCTGATTACGACGTTTTTATACCTTAATGGACCCGCCGCTATTTATTTAGGTTCAATAATTGATTTCCAAGTGAAAGTGGAATTGTACTAAATATTAAAATAATAATGGTTCATCAGTTGTCTATTGCATCACTCTAAATGAAAGAAAAAAAAAAAAGGAAAGATTTTAAGTGGCATTAAATCGTTGGATTTTATCTCGGACGCACCAAAAGGAAGGCGCGCAGAGAAGACACTCAACAAAGTCCGTACCCATTGGGGGCTAACCCCATCGCCAGGCAAGGGCATTAATGAAAATTATCCACTTGGGGGGAAACCTGATTTGGCGTGGAGCCCCCAAGGGAATAACAGGGGGAGGGGCATTTCGCCCTAAAGCGAAACACTCGTTCTGATGGTAACGTCTGACAACCTGCCAGCCTCTTCCTTGTCGGTTGGGAACAGTTTGTCTGCTTGAGGAACACCTCGGGCACGTTCAAATTAACGGGTAAATCCGAGTTAAAAAGACAATGCGACCTCAACGATGGCCCAGTTTGACTGCAACAGCTGACACTCTGTCTGTCCCGGTGAGGTGTACCTTATGACTGCCGGTGAGCCACGCTCGGATGATTCGGGGCAATACAACGGAAAACGGGTCGTCACATCCGTGGCTCTGTGGCGAATGCGAGTCAATGACATGCAAAAGATTTTTTCAACTCGGACAATAATTGCGCAACCGAAGGTCGATGGAGACAAGGACGTGAAATGCATTATATTGACATGGGGGATACAAATTGGAAGGGAAAATGTCACCTAAACGTCGGGCGCCACCCCCTGCCGTCAGATTCATTCAATACTCCCTCACAAAACGCGAAAGTGCACTTACGTCACATCGATGTGGGTTCACTGCATGGAACCCCGTGGGTGCATTTCGACTGCCAAACTTAAATGTCTTTGTGAGGGGCCACTCCGGAAGCGAACTGGCAACCGGTACAACGAGAAGAAACCACGGGAGCCGGAAGTACGCGACGGACGAACTCATTAACGAAACTGCATCCGAGATGGCTTCGGTATGTCATAAAGTTTAGCATCAATCAAGGTGTTATATAATCCACATGGACAAGAACTGGTCGGCGTCGGGGGACAAAAGACGCGGAAGACACCGAAATATCGGAAAACCAAATCGAGAGTCGATCGTGATCGTAATCAAACGGTCAATGGCGGGTGTTTGTTGTTTTGGCCAGTCTTTCTGACTGAACTGTCTTTTGTCGGGCCAGAAGATTGACTCCTTTCAAACCTGGTAATTTATCTGGGAGACCTCGGGCAATTGGTGAGTTGACATGGAAGACCGGCATTTTCACCGAGGAGAGAACGCTCCTTGCGGCTGAAGACAATAATACACATTAACCCTTTTTCCAGTTCGAATTTGTACGGGCCCAAAGGTAAAATGGCATCCGATTTGGCCATGCAAATTTATGCATCTTCGAAAGCGGTACTCCCTCTTGACCACGTCAAGTGTTGAGATGCGAAAGCTACAGCCTAAGTGACCTCTGCCCCGTGTTGTCGTAAATGTACATGATTTTCAGCTGAGCTGACTTATTCTCCATGTTTGCAATTACTTATCTGCAGGTTCGCAATTGCAGTTTTAATTATAAACAAAACCTTTCAAATATTTATGAATTTTTTTTATAGTTTTCCCGCATCTTTTTCGAGCTTTTTCCTTTTCCAAGGAGAAACTCCACCATTCGTGGATCTCTTTGTAATGCAAGAGCAGCTCCGGGCACGATCACTGAACCGAAATGATCGATTCGAGTCTCGAATGATTGTCTTTACCCAAATGCCAATTGTTTCGTGACCATTTTTGACGTGGAACAAGAGTCTCATCGTGATCTTATCCGGGATCGCTGAGGAAGACATCTCCGCGAGGACGTGAGAGGAGAATGGCGCCGTCCTTTCCGGAATGGAAATTCCGTACGTTCCGCAAAAGTGTTCACGACTATGTGGGTCGATTGAGAGAAATAAGTAATTTCGCCACGTGTTCATTTATTATTTTCTCCCCGGGGGGGTGGGAACATCATCCGAAAGTGAAGTTTTTGACAAAAACGTAAGAGCGTTCGGAGCCTCACTTGACAATTATCCAATTAAGTGCCTCGGGGAGAAATAAAACGCGCGATTAATTTCCCAGAGCGTGAATGGGTCTTAATGCGCGGAGCGATTAAGCCTACATTGTCAACGAGTTCTGAATTTACCAAGACAATAAACGCGGAGTTAACACTTAACAAAATTGCCAGGCGGTGGGCATTTCGGTACTGAATTGCCCTACTGACCTGGGGGGGCGCCTGAGAATGAAAGTGTGGAGGAGTTAAATCGGGGGTGTTGCAGTTATCGATGCGTGGAGGGGTTTTACCCGCAGAAACACCGTTTTCCTTTTCAATTATTATCAATCTCATCAGATGGGCCGCCATGTCAGAAGCCGAACAAACAAATACCCCCGTCATGGTGACTTATGAAGAGTGCAGAAACGAAAACCGTCCTTTTGACCAACTTCACTGCCGTCAGCTGGCGCATGTGTTGCCCCTATTGCGCACTATCATCTGTGTCGTCCAATCATTGTCTTGTTCCACCGGAGCGAGAACATTCATCAGCAGGGGGATGTGGAATTTCCTGCGGACATTACGACAGATCGACGCGAGAAAAGAAACCGCGGAGAGGAGGAAGTCACGCGATGCCACGCATCCTTGAACCCGGCGGGGGTTCTTTTATAATTTAATCGAGGGCACGTATAATTAGCGCTCGCAAATTTTTCTATACACGAACACGACGTCCGAAAGGGAAAGTCGACAAGTGCCAAACACACGCGAAGGAAATCCCGCCTTTTCGCGACTTTTAATTTGGACTTTTTTCCGAACGGGAAATCGGCCCGATTGAACCTCTATTTGACCATACTACAAGAGGCTGCAGGAAAGGAGGCAGACACCGGGGTTGATTGGAAGTGTAGTGTAGTAGTAGTAGTGGAACATACAAACCGTAAAAAAAATAACTGTAGAATTCCGTTAAAACGCATACTGAGACAAAAATTGGGTCGTAATTAATTAACAGGCTATTGTATGAAATAATTAGCTGCTCTAAAAAATTCCGCACATTAAACTTATTATTTTATATCTAAGAGACGAAAAAATCGTGATTTCCTTTACATTCTTAGCTGGGAAAAATGACTATAAATCAATACAAAGTAAAAGTATGTAACTTTTTCAAGAGGAACGCCATATGATATAAAACCGCAGCGTACGTGCATTAGAGGTAGTTGAAATAAAACTATACAATTAATTGTTTAATTAAAAAATTAACCCGTTCTCCAGTTCCCTTTCCATTTCCTCTTTCATATTCCTTTCTAAGTAACGCTTTCTGTATTAAATCAACACTCCGTCCTTTATTATACGTCTTAAATGTAACTCAATCAAAATGATTTTGTCTTCCGACTGTTTTAACACGGTTGATCCAGATGGGAGGGGAAAGGGTGAGAGGAGGAAAGGTAATGACAGTGCCTTTCGAATGCGGAGATGTTTTAATGATGGATAAAGCGCCACGGGCTTTTCCGACTCATCATGCTTCCTCCGACATGCACACCAAAGGGACATACAACGATCACTCGGACGTATATTAGAAAGGATTTGAATAGTTGGAGCGATCCAAAAGCCGTATCTCTTCAGACTGCATCTTGGGAAATACAATTATACCACCAATTCTGTCCATTGTAAAATTGAATTTAACGGAGAGGCAAAGTTTTAAACGTAACGATGCATAAGTTATTCTTAATTGCACCCGGTTGAGTTTTATCGAGAGCTTGAGTGACCGTAAAGAGAGTGATTAAAGAAAAGGAGATAAAATAAAACGCCCTGAGCCGGAGAATATTGCGACAGCCACTCGAATTACGCGCGTTCGTAATAACCGACCAGTTTTTTAGGTTATGAAAACGCGCGAAATAATTACAGGAGATGCGATCCTTACCTTCGGCCTTCCCTTCCTCCGAGCGTCCAATTTAACCGAATCGTTGAAATACCGCTGGCTTTTGACGAAATCCTTCGGCGGGGACACCTCGACCACCCTCCTGTTCACGAACCTGTACCCGTTCGACGGGAGTTCCTCATCGCTCCATTCGGAATTGATCTCGGATTTCACGTCCTCGAGACTTCTCGACCGGTGGAGACAGGGGCAATCGTTGAAGCACTTTTTGGGGTGAGGGTTGACGAGCATGACCCTTCGGGGCGGACGGAGCTCGATCGGCTGCGGGGGCGGCGGCATGGCGTTTCTGTAGAGCGGGGCCAAATAGTAGTACTCGCGCCCCTTCTCGCGGTAGCCGTTCATTCTCGGGTACTCGATCCAAGGGGGAGGTTCCTGAGGTCGGAAGTAAAAGCTCGTTCGATTGATGTTGTTCTGTCGGTATATGGGCGGCCACGGACGCTGAATCGGTTTCGGAGGCATCGGGCAACCCGTCATGAAAACGGGGAGGTGAAAACCGTCCGGTATCATCATGGAAGGTCACTACAACGCGCACCGTACTATCAAAACATTACACACGCGAGATTTTAATAATGAAGAGGCGAAAAACGCGGTAAAAAGCCAAACTCCTGTGAAGTGGAAGTGAAATGCGCTCGACAGATTCATAAACACTAATTGGAGACTGAGAGTGGCAGAATCCTCGTGGACAGGGAAGGGGCACTACTTTCCATTTTTCGGTTTATCATACTTCGCTTATGGGTGTTTATCAGCGCGCGCGCACACACCGTTGGCTGATAACCACCGTGAGATGTGCACTACGGGACCTTCCTCCGTTTGGGAAACCATTTAGACTTTCAGGCACAAAATGAAGAAAAATTCAAACCAAATGCAGCGGAACCCAACTTCTTCATTATGAAAACTCCCGAATAATTAAACCAACTCTCGAATTCTCGCACGTGTCAATCTCCCCCCGAGCGGAAAAATCGTAGGTGGTTCCCATCACCCAAATGAAATTTAATAATTGACCGCTAAACGTAAAATCGGTTAAATTATAATAAACCAGAAGGTTTAGGTACCTTTCGGTGATCACCCAAATTCAATCCAAGCCCTAATCACCGCATTTAAACGCAAAATGACGTGTTTTGGCGTACAATAAAACCGATCGATCACCATTCTTTTCTTCGAACGGCTATTATCACTTGAGGGAAAAAAAATTACAACCTATCATTCCGTTAATTTGCGGATGATAACGGCGACGGTATCTTCGGCGGACCGTGAAGAAAGTAAAAGTGTCCGATGAGACGGATAAAAGCGATCGGGGAGAAAAAACCCGCAGAAAAAACCGGAGTGTAAAGAAGAAAGGCAGAAAGTGCAAGCGCAAATGACTTCGTGGAAAGATACGATTTTGCAAAAGGATTTGGTCGAAATAAAATGCGACGTTTATCGGCATGTGCCCCTGTAATTCCCATCAAAATGAATTCGTGGAGGCCATTCCGTGTTGTACACCTTGTCGGAACTTAGCGGGGTGCTTCGTTAAACGCTTGCATAACACCGAAATCCTGTTCGGGTAGTCGCTCGGACTTTTCGTCGAAAATACTCGCTTTTCTCTAAATGTGACCTCTGAGCAGTTAACAACCCCTGCCAGTGGCAAGACAATCAACCGGTAAGTTCGACGTGTTGCTCAATAAAAGCCACTCAACTTCAGTATACATCCGACAGTTAAATTGATGGGAGCATAGTTTGCTTTTTCGGTTTCGCAAATGGACGGAAAAGAGAGAGTAGATGTCTTTCTGACCAACAGCAGATCTCCTCTCTGTTACCGCAATACAGAAAAGGAAAATTCATAACAAAATCAGATCCATTTCAACTTCCGCGGTCGGATATTTTAAAAAGTGAAAATCTCAATGATAAGGCATAATAAATCGATTTTGTGCTGGAATAATAAAATCATTTGCTGCATCATCGTCCGCTGAAATCAAAGCCCTCCATGAAAAAAAAAAAAAAACACAGCCGTTATTGAATGGACAGCGAAAGAAAATATCTCGCCCGTGGGTCGCTAACCCTTTCCCTTTGTTTGGGTATCTCCATCGGAGCACCCTCACGCACTCCCGTACTCCCCTTCCTGGGAGGTAGGAATTTGGCACGATTATCTCGAAGGATGTTGGCACCCTTGTAGGGCGTTATTTAAACGGCACGCGATCGTGTATTTCCCAATTGCCGATATCAATTTGGTCGTTGCCTTTTTCGAAGGATTGGAACCGTTTCTCGATGTGCTCTAAAATCTTCGATATGTTTTATAACGACGTGTTGCAATTTGTACCCGTTCAATCGTTTACTTAATATGATTTTGTACTTCAGTATCGACTCTCTCCTTTGAGTGTCGCAGTAAAACTTTAATAGCAATTAATTTTCGCACAGTTTCCTTCAAAATCAATTACTGATCGTATTACAGAAGCCGTCAGTATTTATTTGTAGCGCTTAAATATGAAATAACAAACATTCGGATAGTTATACAGATTTAATTATTACTCGCACGTGAGACTGCAGAAAAACGGGGGCTTTGAAAAACACATAGAGCAGTGGTTTCCAACCTTTTTGTACCGGCGCCCCCCTTTAAAAAACAAATTGTTGCGCCCCGTTAATTTATCTAAAAATCAAATTTCATAAATACTCAACTGATATTATAATTTATTTAATGGGCTACAAAATAATATACAGATACAAAAATAATATAAGAAATATAATAACATAACAAAAAAAGGAATATATATTTTTGGTTTGTATTCGAAAATGATATTTTAGAAATACCTACACGCCCCCTTTGCAACAGTCTCGGCCCACAGGTTGGAAACCACTGACATAGAGGATCTAACCAGAAGGGTAGTAATAAGCATGAAGAGCATATGGAGCATCGTCGAAAGACTGTTCCCAGGGGACTTCAGCCAAAGATGCTACATGTACGATTCATTAGTAAGAAGCATTATGACATGCAAAAGAGACAGGATAAGTGTAGAAACAGGAAGAAGAGCGATAAAATTCCAAGAGAGAATAAGGAAAGGAAACAACCCACTGCTGAAGGAATGAAAGAAGGAAAGAAAGGAAGAATCGAACTGGGAGAAAACAAGAAGAACATTTATAGAAGCGAGAGGAATTGAAAGAGGAGAAAACGTGGCAGAACAGTTGGTGAGAAGAGGCAAAGAGATCCAGAAGCAAGAACAGTATAACAGAATTCAAGAATCAAGGTATAAGGAGCTCATAGAAGCGGGACTCCCTGTGTACCTTCAGGTACGAGGGAAAGGGGAAGAGTTAAAAAGAAAAGCAAAAGACAGATGTGAGGGAAAAAGGTATTGGGAGAAATAGAGAAGTACAAAAGGGAAAATATGATGTGAAATTTATTGTATATTTTTGTTTTATTTTAATGCCGAAAGGCGAAAAATATAAATAAAAAAAAATTATAAATATTATTACTAACACGTGACAATAAATTTTATTTATTATGGATTTATTTGTTTATATCTTAAAAACAAGTCATCGATGATGTACTTTCTGTCGGATAAATTTAAAACTCACAGTTTCTGCATCTGACTTAATTTTCCAATATCTTTTATTGTCATTGCGGCGCACTACCAACACCACTACACCGATGTATACAATATACAGGTCGCCGTATACATAACCAACCCCGATTTCCGCACTCTCATCCGCCGTGACGAAACGCGCACGGAGTGTTTTAGTTTAACTGCCATCACGAAAGTCTTCTCCGGGTGTCAATTGGTTACCCCCCGATTTGGGATTTAGGAAACGGAATGCGAAAAAATAAGAGCGTGTTCTGGGTGGCATAATTTAATAACATCCTACTTTTTGACGACCCTTTTAATTGAAATCACGTTTTGAATTATCAACGCCACAAAAAATTAAAGAGTTACATTACGTAACGGTAGCCAAATAGCGAGTTTGGTCGGATTCGAACGAGGCGTGATTAATGGGG
This sequence comes from Brueelia nebulosa, assembly GCA_028293925.1. Classification (NCBI taxonomy): domain Eukaryota; kingdom Metazoa; phylum Arthropoda; class Insecta; order Psocodea; family Philopteridae; genus Brueelia; species Brueelia nebulosa. Next base: position 57,760 of record JAQIBA010000107.1, read on the forward strand.
TGGGATGATCAGAAAAATGCTTATTCCTCTTCCTACCCCTGTATTTTTGCCTTTTCCTGTTTCTTTGAGAGGAGATAGAAGAGGGATTGTTTCTGATGCGCTTCTAAAGAAATATTTATTCAATAGAGAATCAATAAGTTTACTTTCTTGCAGACACCCAAACATTGATTTTGTTGCTGAAGATTCTTTCATGTATGGAGTAAGTTTTGGCTGATTTCTACAATCTACAATAAGACCACCCCAAAGTGTAAAGGTTTTCATTTTGATAAGAGCCAAGTTATCCGACCACCAAAGATTTATACACCATTCGAAAGATACCGAAGAATTCTCTCCGACGCAATGAAAAAAAAAAAAATAATGATCCAGCGAATGATGGATGAATTACACTTTCATTACAAATATTGACTTGTTCATCCGGAAAAGTCAATTTTTATTTTTTAACTCAGATCTCCGGCACTTAACCAACGAGAATTTGCTTTTGCCCTCTCGAGGAAATGACTGCGAATTCAACGCTCTTCACGTTGTGATTCATTTAACAAATGGCGATTCTTGAAGGACTTACGTTCCGTTGAGAGCAAAACGACAAGTTTCGCGAATTAAGGGACCGGAAAATTAATATTGTAACCGATGTGAGTACTTTCTAATTACCCGAGGGCGATCGATTAGCTGTGGCATCCACTTGAAGTGACCCGCAATTAGAAGCTATGGGACACTTCCATTTGGTTAACCTTAAATTAATAGTCTTTCAAGGGTAAGAGAATAAAGTGTTTTCTTGGTAAGACCTTCCACAAGTCCCAGGATATTTGCTGAAATCAGGACCTTCCTGTGGAGTGTTCAGAACATTTCGCAACTATGATTGGGTCTTATTTTGAAAAGAGAACTCCACGAAGGGGAAACATCCAATTAGAGAAAAAAAAAATAGTAATAACCATTCGGAAGGCAAAACGGAAATACATTCATCTCGCAAGATAAATTACTTAAAAACAGGATTTTACAACACAATGCCCCTTCTCGGTGTTATCGCCGTCATTAAAGCGGCAAAAACCGCCCAAATATTTGCGTAAAACAACTTACAATTAAGATTAAAAACCAGCAGAATTGCCGGGAGGTATTCGTTTCTTCCTCTTCTATTGGAGGCAAAAAGGAGAAACTCCGCATTTTGGAAACCGTTTATTTTTTTTTTCTGCTTTCGCGACAGTTTCCCCCCGCATTGATCGATTACCCGGAACTTCCGCCGATCGATTAAAAATCGATTTTGACAGTAATAAATCCCCGGTTGATTGAGCCGGAAAATTATTCACTGTCACTTTAAGGATTACGTGAAAAAGTGAAAACCTTTTCTGGAGAAAACAAGGAAAGATTGAGAAAATGCTCAGAGCAAAAAGACCAGGACCATTGTTGTGGTCGAATCTGGAAACCAAGCTCCACGAATCGATTAATCGAAAATAAAAACTGAGGTTTTTGATTAGTTCCAGTCTCAAACTCGATCATCCATATTTGAGCATTTTGTTATATTGTATTTTTTATTTTAAACTCTAAACTCTAACACTAACTTCAACTATCAAATCTACAACAAATTCTCCGAAAATCCGAAAAGCACGCTGAAAAAACTACTGACGCTAAACCCACGCTAACTAATTTCTATTAATTCTACAACAAATTCTCTGAAAATCTGAAAAATACTCTGAAAAACCACTACCACTAAACCCACACAAACTAATTACTATCAAATCTAAAAACAATTCGCTGAAAGTTTGATAAAAATTCTGAAAAATGCTTAATTCGGACAGAATATAACCATGAGCAACGTGAATGCATTCAGAATTTCAGGCAAATAATATCCACTTGGCAATCGAATGTGGAACCCCGAATTCATAGTTCCCAAATCCCAAATTCCCTTAATTCCCTTTGCCACTGTACTCAAAGTGGCTGAGAACGCAAAAAAAAAGAACATCGACCCTTTAGCATGAGAAAGGAATGCGTATAGTTATCTGGTTTTTCCCCGAAACCTAAATAGGTTTTCTGGAAATTTCTCGGCTGTTGCTGAATTTCGAGAAATGAGACATAGCGCAGAACCTTCTCTGGAAAAATGCGCGTATTTTGGAAAAAGTCCGGTCGAAATCGGTTCAGTGGTTGCTGAGATCTTAGGTAACAGAAAACGGTGCACACACACACACACACACATTCCTTTAACAGATTTATATATTAGTATGATGTGATCTAAACAACCGACCTTTAAATATAATTAGTGACTATTTTCTCGGGGAAGTGAAATAACGGGGTGGAGAGACTCGGAAATTATTAAGAATATTAAGAAAGTCGATAAATTAAAACTCTTAAAACGGGAGCAAAGGTTAATGATAAAAGAACCCGAACCTGAAAATAACCTGGCGACAAATCGCGGAACTAAGCGCGATCGACGTGGTTGTGAGATTCCTCCACAGATGGAACCACCTGTTCGGGACGAAACTCAGGTACAACGGACCGAACCTGACTTAAGTTTTGGCCGTTCCGTTTTTGTTTACAATTCTGGCCACGCCTTGAGCACAATGCGAAATATAACTGACCCATTCAATGAGATAAGGGACCTGAAGATAACTTTTCAAGATCAGAAGAACTTTTCGACCTGAGAAAAAGAGACCGCAACAACGACTCAGTTGAGGTAGAAATGATTTACGCACACGCGTTTGTAAGTGACCGTGAAAATAATAACTTATTCGGATGGTCACATGAAGGGATGGGCTGCCCACGACAGAAAAGTGGCCATTAAGTGTCATCTTTATCCACGTCACATCATCCATCAGAAGCATCGACAATGTTCTACTTTAATATTTGTGTGTGCAATTCGATCGAAACAGTGACTGAGGGATAAATGGTTTATTTTTCTGATTTCAAAATAGTCGGCGATATCGGCGAAGGCATTAATATTCCCTCTCGCCCTTGACCAACCCCCATCACTTCCTTTCGTCGGAATAAACGACCTCGTTAATATACTTTGTCTCGGAGCTTTTGAATAATCAATTCTGTTGTTATTGTATTCATCGACACTTCAAGCGAAATTCGGGGTGTTGTTTTTGCGACAAACAAAACTCATAAAAGACGAAGATGACGGCATTTTCCATTGACGTAAGACTCCCATTTTCCAGCTTTTGTTTTCCGATTGACAGACAACTTCTGAAGAAGTCGAACAACGAGGGCGGCCAATACGAATTCTTTCCATGGTGGAATTTGCGCTTCTCTCGTCCCGGGAGGAGAACCACGCAATCGCTCCAAAAGCACTACACACATTTCGATTCGGTGCCCACAACGTTAATCTGCCAACCTTCAATCAAGCGCACGCCAACTATCGGCAAAATTGGACCGACGCCAATTCGATCGCATTTTCTCAAATTGCACGTAGGTTCGAACCTAATGTGTCCCATTCGCATCAATACGGCGTCATTCATTGCAGTTTATATAAACTAATCCCCCTTTCCTCTCCCCCGAATAACCGTTATTAGTTCTCATGCATTATGAGACTCGGGTTAATCATACAATTAATTACATATGAGAAAAACATCTTGTTTTTAACATCGCGAAAGCGATGATTAGTTTCAAATATCCAATCGATTTGAATTATTATTAGGTCGTCTCTATTATGATCAGGCACGACCCGAAATACAATTTTTCACAAATTTATAATAATTAAATTTGATAACCGGCTCACCGAATTGAGCAATTGGAGGAGTTCTGTTCGAGTAAAGTAACATATCAACGTTCTATTAATTTTTTTTACTGTATCGTCTTAATGAAATTTTCTGAGTTTATTGGTCAGGTGGAGAAATGCAGATGCGGGTGAACTAAGGCGGAGTTTTCTCTTGAGCCGAAAACACCAATATTATTACCCTCAAAGGGGAACATAAATTTTAATCTTAGGTTCGATTAATCTCGAATGAATTATTAATGTAAATATTTTTTTTCTCGCCACAGAGTGTAAAGATTTCGTGGTAAAACCTCGGGCGAAAGAATACAAAAAAACAAACGTGGGAGTACAAATAAGAAAATGTCGAGCTTTTTATATTTTTATTAATGTCGGCTGTGTATTGGAGTGTTGGATTGTTAAGATTTGCACCTCGCAATGTCACTTTTGTAGTTTATCGATAATTAACATCAAAATTTCTATTATTTTAGACCCCACCACAACAAAAATTATGAAAAGACAAAGTACTCAAAATAACTATACAAGAAAAAACCATATTTTTGCCTTTTTTATGATTGCACTCGCATAAATATCCACTCTTAGAACACCCCTTCGCAGTTATCACCCTCAAATTACAGTCCCGGTAAGATTGGTCACTCCCTCTTTAATCCATCTCAGAAAGTTTCTAATCAATCTCGGTTTAGTCTTTCTTCCCTTCAGGTTTTAACGAACTTCGTCTCTTCTCATAAATAATTCATCATGTGCGAGAAGGGTTGAAAATGGCAAATGTTTGCCTCCCGATTGGTAAGTCGACGTGCCTTATCTGGATGAACTGAGAGCGTAAAAGTGTTTCACCGTATTTTGTCTTCTTGGAAAGCCGATTTCGTTGCGGTCGCGATTTTGTGTTCTGATAAAGGCCTTATTTGACCTGAGCACGTCAACCATAATTTACTTTTTTCCTCTTTTCTAATACAAACTTTAAGTGAGTTTTTAAATTGGTTTACCACTAATTCTCGGGGAGAGTCTTTGAGACTTTCTCAAATTACCGGGAACATTGGAAGCACGTACACAATGTCTCACGTGTCCTCGAATCTTGACGAGAAAATCTGTTAATTAACTGATCGACGAGAACATCCACTGCTGATCCCCAATCCCCATCCGAGTTAGCTCCGACTTCTATATAAGCACTTTCAGGTACGATCCTGAGTTCGGAGAACAGTGCGTCACATTTCCCGTTTTCTTTTACAATCAACAACACGGTGACACACAGTTTGTTTGCCCACCCGGAAGAAAGGACTTACTTTCATTCAATTAGAGGTCGCCGGGATTTGGGAAAGCGCCTTTTACAGCATCACTCCGCGATCTCTGTCATGTTCGCTTCAGATCCGACTGAACCCCAACTCGACACTTCAAAATTCTCGTGTCGTACTTCCTTAATGAAAAGAAAAGAAGAAAACGGCAAAAGACAATTCGAGATTTATCTGGAGGTCATCGGAGGACTAAATAGTTGAAAGACTTCACTCGCTTCAATCCGGTTTGTAGAAACTTTTTTCTCAGAACTTGTTGCACAACGTGACATTCTTCGCTCCCTTTCGGTAGGGAACTGCTGACCGCAGAAGAATGCTTTACCACCAATGTCACAATAAGTAATAAATTGTTGAAATGAGTAAAGCGAATACTTAAGTTATGCCCTTCTGCTCATTTGGAATATATGTGGGTAATAAAATTGAAGGTTTGGTTCTTCTGTAAACTAAATGAGAGAAGAACGACTAATTGTGGATTTTTTGTAGAAAATCAAAGACAATGTTTTCGTAGAAACAAATAACTCTTTTCTATAATGTATTGCCATCTTTCTGTTGTACTGTGTTTTACTGTGACGATCCGAATCGATTATTCCTTTGATTAGGGTGTCATCAAGTCCAACTGGACGACCAGTGTTTGTCATCTTTGAGTAAAAAATCAATTTTGACATTGTCTTTTTCTTAAGGCTTTGTCACCATAAACAGCACATAACTTCATATGAGCGACGCGTTTTCCCTTTGGGGAAATAAAAAAGCAGAATGGAAAAGTCACCGGGAAATCCAACAGATCCGATCCTCTTCCGCTGTTGCGAAACTCTCATTCAAAGAGGTTATTCAATGTCAAGGATGAATCAGAGAGACCCGATTTTTCTTCATCCAAGGCGACAAAGTAGGTGTCTCTTCCATTTTCGACGGCCGAGTTATTATGTAGCGCTTACGGAGTCTCGTCGAGTGGGTTAAACTTGTAATTAATTTGTTGCTTTTTTCGTTTTCTCCCTCCCAGGCGAATTCTGAGGGAAAACAAAAATAGTCCTGCTGCCCTTCACGAATCCGATCGCTCCCCTCTGATGAGTCGGCTGATTGTCAGCGAAACCGACCAATTGTAATGCTCCCTTTCGGGCTATTTAAAATTCCAACCAAAAGTAATTCGAAACACATTGTTACTCTATCGCTACGGAGTCCTCTGAGGTAAGCGAAATGTAAACGTGAGAGAATTTAAAACGATAATTTTTCGGGATTACCGATTAATTCCCAGTCAGCTGAATCAGGTCCCAACATCAGTAAACAAACCCTTTGCTGACCAATTTTATAACCTGTGGATATTGTGAACACTTAAGTCTTGGCTCTCCGACTGGACGTGTTTTAATGACCGAAGTAATTTCCTCTTTGCTGCCTGTATGAGCGCTTAATGAACGGAATGTGTTCTCATGTCAGGTGCAATTCGCACACGGAAGGTTCTTGACCATTTTGACCTTCCAACCGATCGAAATTGTCCAGTTATTAAACTGAAATTTCCCTCTGGCAGGATAATAATTTTTCAAATTGGACTGTTTAGGATGTTAACGCGTTTGTGCAACCGGACAGACGCAGTAGGACGAACCAACTTTGGTAATTTCAAAACGGGTAGTCCGACCCTTGAACTTCTAATGCTAAGTGTAACCTGTCTCGGGTTTCGATGAAAATAATTTGTTTTGACATCTCAAGTTTTGATAATACCAAAACGAATGCGAATTAATTAACAGTATCTTACCTTTCCGTTAACAGATCCTTCAAAGATGGTTTCGTCCAAACCCCCCGAAGAAGAAGATGAGCCTCTTCTTCCCGCGTCCCAAGAATTTCTTCGGTGGTCTAAAGAATCTGTTGAGAATCTCCTTCCCAAAGACGAATCTCTCCTCCCCGAGCCCGAAGAGTTAATAGAATCCCTTCTGACGGTCGTCCGGAGGTTACCGGTTGAAGCCCCGGTCGAATCCTTTCGGAGGTTACCGCTTGACGTACTGTTCGAGTTTTTGCGAAGGCTCGATGGAAACGATGACGGGTGCACGAGGGGGTCCTGACTCTTGGCAGGAGGGAGACCTAAACCCCCGCTGTCTCTCCTCACGAGGGGAGGGTGGTTGTGAACGACGTGTAAAGCCGGCATTGAATCCCTTCTGGAACCGATCCCGCTGGGGAAACTCAACCGTTTGGAGTGGAGGACGTTACCCATGGATCCTCTCCTGGTTTCGTGGTAGTTTTTCTTGCTGTCCCTCCCGTGTATGTCGCAGTTCTTGTCGACTCTTTCTTCCATTATGGCTCTTTCGAAGAAAAACTGACCGCTGTGCCTTTTTCCCAGTGGGCTTTTCCTTTCCGTCGAGGCAGATTCATCCTCTTCTAACTTGACGTTTTCGAAAAGAGCTTCCAATCTTCTCAAAGCCGAAGTTTCCGTCGTCATTTTTCAAGCGGTAACACCCAAAGTCTTAAGTGAATAAGAATAAACGGCGCCGACAAGGAAGAATCGAAGACTGTATCAATAGTCAGATCTATTTTCGGTGGTGCTTTTAAATACTTGGGGGAGCGTTTCGGATGATTTATCTGTAGTCAATGCCGAAGGCTTTTAGATTTTTTTGTAATGTCACTAAAAAATGCACAACATAAATACCGGTTTAAGACACTTATTTTCCTTACTTCGGGTGCGAATAACCCTCGACCACCATTCTACAGAAGCCCCCCGTTTATGGTTCAACACTCAGTCATTACCCTTATTCTTTTATTCGAAATAACCGAACCCGTTTCTTGGACAAACTAAGCGGTCCCAGCGACCGAACGAGAACAAAAAAAAGAACCACAAGCATTAGCACCAGCGAAACAGAATGAACTACCGTGGGACTCGCCTAAACGTTATGGATATACAAGTTTCACACAGCATTCAAGGGCAGGGCCGTAGTGCCACAATTACGGGTGAGCGTAGGATACGAATACGACTGGGAGAGCAGATGAGGAGATTCCTCTAAGCTCTTTAGGTTTTCGGGTGGGTTTGCAGCTGACAAAAAGGTGGTTTTCGTTTTAATTTTGTTTTCTTGCGATTGGACTGATTGAAAGTGATCAATAATTCATTGGTTTAATTATTAAATACTCTGCATGTTTATTATAACTTACGTCAAGAAATTTTTAAACTTGTTTTCAAATCAGGAACTAACATTTGTACGAGTCATCCCTTTCCTGAATGGAGGCAGTGACTAATGGGGAGCACCAAACTTCAAAAGTGAAGAATTGCAATGAGAGGACTCATTTAAACTCGGCGTAACTACCTTTGGGGATAAATGAACGGCAAGTGATCTTTGGCGGTTGTTAAAATACCCTGCTTAAATCGGTTTCCACCATGGCGAATCGCTCCGACAAAGCTCTTTCAAAATAATTAACCTTTCACTCTTTGATACGAAAATAAAAAGGAAATGTCTTTCTGGGGAAGGTAAAGCACCCATAAATGTGGAACGATTCAGGCGGCTTTCGGGAACTGCAACAAAACGCATAACATCCGAAGGCATTCACCTCCACTTATCTATCATTTTATGGGCATCTACCGTCCTCTGAGAATCCCACCACTCCCACCGGTTTCATCAGAGCTTATCATTTTTGGTCATTCTGCGCAGAGCGAGACCAAAATCGCCGCCTTCATTCGCATGCTTCTGCCCGCATCGAATCTATTTTTCTATGGCACGTTGGGGGAAACCAGGATGAGGTTCTACTAGGTGGCACTGACGATCGCGGACAAGGCCCCTCCCACAAAATCGGGTGCTTTAATGAAAGCCGGCCGAACCTTGATTTTGCCTTCTTTAGACTAAAATTAATCTTGTTTATTGAAACAATTAAAAATAATATAATAAAAACAAATGTAAATAAACAAATAAATCTCTTGGTGGCCTTAAAAAGTGTTTTTTTTTTAAGGCAACGATAAAAATAAATGTATCTCCCATTAACCTTCTCCAAATTATTTTCAAACGAACCCGAAATCCTCCAGTAGCTCCAGTTCGGGCAATTCATAAGAATATTCATTCACAGTGAATCTTTTAATTCAATCTCCAATGAAGAAATTTTTGTAGCTGTTTTTCCTCCAATTACAACAACTACGTAAAAAATTCCCTAATCTTTATGCTTAATCACTTTCCTTTAATTGTTTTTTTTTAATTTTATTCCCCATTTATTATCTTCTTAATATTGCAATTTCTGTTTTTCCGTTGGTCACTTAAAATGCAAAACTTTATATTTATTTTCTTATATTTGTTTTTATAACTTATTTTAACTAATTAAATGCTTACTCTCCAGATATATTATTTCTTTCAATCCGATTAATATTAGTCAAATGATCGAGGCAGTGTTTGATGATCTCGAATATCGATAAAATCAAATTATAAATTAGAAACGCTTGGGAGGCCAAAAAAAATCATGCAAATCATGCCGACGACACCTATCGGAGTCAGATCCAACTAAATTCAAATCAGGTATAGGTATCGGTATCGATAAAACACCTCGCCGAGATCAACGGCATCGAAACGCCCGTGACTGAAAGTGTGATCGACTTACCTTTACAATCTCGTATTGATCGTCGGACGTTCCCGAGTGCTGATTCCGACCCCCGGACACCCCGTTCACAGGTACAGAAACTTTGGTAGAAGACCCCGTTTTGGATAGGCCGGGGTTCTTGTTCGAAGATAACTCCGCCGGCTGTCTCGAGCTGGAAAGGCAAAAAAAAAAAAAAATTTCACATAACCGTTTGGAACTTTGCTAAGTCATCACTCAAACATATGCGAAATCATCTGAGCATCATCGCCGGAGTTTTGAATCAGTCACAGTACTCATTAGCACTTCACAGCGGGTTTTGATCGGCGCAATTACCAGAGAATCTATGATTGAAAAGGTGCTGAAGAAGCTCCATGTTGTATGGACAAACCCGCACACAGAAAGCTCAAAAGATCGCGTAAGACTTTTTAACACGGAACAGGTACCAACAAATACAGATTACTGCTTAAAATTTAAAAAACCGTACAATCGTTTTTGATGCAATCTTTTTAATTCTTCCTATTCCTAAAAAGGGAAACAAAGTATTAAAAAAATAGGGAAAAATGAGAGTAAACATAAAAGACAAAATCCAGAGAAAAAGAGTACAGTAGGGACAAAGAGAAAATAAGAATAATGAGACAGTCAGACACGGAAAATCCGTGAAACTTATTAAATGTAGGAAAGTATGTATCACTTCTACTCAGCGTTAAGAGAGCAGCGCTGAATTGCATCACGAGGTCGTGGGAAAGACTTCCGGAGTCATTTTTCACCAAAGAGAAATTGATAAGCAATATCGGGCGTGAGCAAATGGATTGAGCGATCGCCTTCCTTTACTTTTCGTGTGTGCCTAGGCCGCCCATTCCCGAGGAAAGAGTTACGCCATTACAATTCAAATGCAATACAGCAGATTTGCAGACTGCCAATGAGTCTCACCGGCAAAAGCGATTAAGGGTCACAGACTTGGGACGAATAGTTTTTGCGTAGCAGTTTGTCAAGCCTTCATATAAAACAGTCCGGCTACCATTCGAGAATCGTGCCTCGCGTTTGCCTTTATTGTGAACTATTTGCAGCGTCATTTCTTCGACATGTGCGTCCCCATGTGCATAAAAACTTCAACGGGACCACAATAAAAAAATTACTCAATTGATTCTGGAGATTAACAAGCCAGAGAGGAAATAATCCGTTAGCCGTGAATTTCAAGCCTGATGTCCAATTAAAAATGTTCGATTGTCCGCTAATTTTTTTCCCTTAAATTTGATTAATTTTAAAATCAACGGCGCCATTAAATTTTTGTTTTTTTTTTAATTCTTCAACGGTGTTTTGGGCTGAAACAGGTTCGAAATTATCACGCGAAACATGCCCGGCTGGAAGCTCTGGAGAAACGTTCCACCCTGGAGTTCGCTCTTAAATGGCCAATAAATCAACCTCCCGAAGAACACCCGCGAACACCATCAATAACCCCGATCCAAGAAACATATGTAAATACCACTTGGTGAGATGAATAATTTTCAATAAAACGGACAACCTTTATGAATGGTTCGAAATAATTTTAAATATTATTTCCACTGCTTTCTTGTCTTTTAAAATAAATTATGTCGGTTAAAAAAATCACGATTTTCTCCGTATGATCCCGTGAATGTTACTCACCGTAAGGACGTTCCGGACGGCGGCCGATTATTGAACAATGCTTTGAAACTATGAGAGCTTTGCAGACTCCAGTTGCTGTCGTTTAGAGACATATAAGACGTTGAAAGCATTTTCGGTTTCGAAAGCCCCCCGTTTCTGCTCTCCTTCATTAAACTGCTATGAACACAACATGTACTCGGATCCGTTCTCACTTCTATAACCGAGGTTCTCGATCCCTTCCAATTTGACAAGTTCGACAGACTTTTCGAGTTTTTCGAGCCTAAATTGAAATTGATCGATGCAACCGAATAATTTCGAAAGTTATTCGAGTTTTGAAACGGAGACTCATTTTCGCTAATCCTCGTCAGGTTCGACATGCTTCTCGACGATGACCTTTTCGGTATGGGAGGGGCTTTTCCTTTCGTGTGGTTTTTGCTGCTTCCTCTCGCTCTTGTCTTCTCCGACTGGGAGCTTGATTTTTTCCCGGATAAACCGCCCTCCTCCAAATTTAGGCTCGCCATGCTCCTTGCCAAATGCTTCGGGTTGGTTTTGAACACTTGAGAATACTCCGGGTTGTGGCAGCTCGTCGAGAATTTCGTCCGCATCCTGACAGGAGGGGCGGGAGCCCGCATGTTCTCGTACATTTCGCAAAGTCTCAACGCGAAAAACCGGGTCAAGGTGAGGTGTTACACGTTTAGTTCGGAGCTGTTGCTGTTTTGAATGTCATGACCGTAAATGGAAAACATTCATAATCCACTTCTATCTTTATTTTATTACGCGAACTGTTCACCAAATTAATTTCTGTAAGATAATTAATTAAAAGACTTTTGGAAGTCGCCAGTGCTGACTGCGGATTACAATTATGGCGACTTTCTATACGACTCTACGGTTTATTATATTAATATTTTCACTTAAAAAGTGGAGACAAACCGGGAAATAATTTAGGAACTGTTAAAAACGACCTCGAGGATCTGGGATTTTCTCCACGGAGCAGAGAACATTTCGCCATGGTCAAAGTTGACTATTAATCACGAAAAAGAGCACACAATTTCCCTTCCAAGGTTTCCGGACATGCCTGGAACTTCCATTTTCGGAAAAAACCGGCATGAAAAATTTAGGGGGGAAATAATATTAAAAAAGCAAACGAAAATTATTTGAAAGAAAAGGCATAAAAATAAAGTGTTTGATACCCAGTCACAGTTGTCTAAATAACGAGTGCTTAATTATCTAAAACGCTTAGACTTGCATTAACCCATTCGAGGAAAAACATAAAAAAATAAATGGTAATAAATTCGAAAAATGATAACACTGGTCAACAAGGGGAAATTTCCTCAGAAAGAAAGAAAAACTCTTAAAAATCATAAAAACTTAAGAGTTCCTCCAATTCAAAAAAGTTTCTCCAGTCGTAAAAATCCCCGAAAAATCCACCACAAATACTTTGTATTGACGTTAATGACTTAACACTCTTTCGCGATGCTTTCGGTTCCCGGTCTGACACACCACCACCACCGGTAAAAATCGAACCTTAACTGCCGAATCTCTTGAGCAAATATAGTAGCTAAGCAAATACTCCTCCCAAATTATTATTCATTAGACCCATTCATGGATTAAATCCGTCAGCCAGCCACCATATCCGTAATAAAACTTAATGACGACTTTGTTCGGCTACGAATTATGAGAGAATCAGCCTTTTCTGTTTCACTCCTCGTGAGAGCCCTTACACAATCGAAATGTTGAAACACCGATCGAAAATTTGAAACCCCAACACTTACAAAAAAAAAACCACTCCGAAACGTTTCACCGAAAATTCTCTACCCATCGCACGTATGTGAGTTCACATTTTGGAAGTGGAAGGAAAACAACAACAAAAACACGAGTACGGATCGGTGGCCGGGTACCACCACAACCTGCGCGTACGACGGCCACAAGAAGAATCACCTTCGCCTGATTACATGACAACATGAAATTTACGGTTAAGACTTAATATGGTATGTCGAGTACGTGGTTCAATGGGTGCTCTATGGAGTTTTCGCATTGCAATAAAAAAAAAACTGCAAGCTGAAGACGAAAAGGGCGGGAAAGGAATCTGCCCAACCCTAATTAAAATTTTTAAATAATACCCTGAGACGTGTTGTTTTCTCCATATTATAATATAATAATTTGAATTTTTCTTATTGGAGGATTTCTATTAGGGTTTCAAACGTCTGGCAAATTTTTCCCAATTCTTATTTTCAATTCAAGTCATGTTTGCAAGGCTTCGAGCAATTTTATCAAAGAAATATAAATTCGCATGAAAGATAATACTTTCTACAAATGTGGATTTGAGTATTATGATATTTGAATTAAACACAAGGTACGTTTGTTTGCACTAACTTCTTTTGACTGCTCCAAAAGAGGAAGGAAGGTCGACGAGCAAATTTGAGACAACATGGGTATCCTCACCTTAACCGTGTTTACGCATAAGAGACCTACAGTAGCAATGACATTACACGTAAATGCACACCTATACCAAAAAAAAAGGACATTATGCGGGCAGTGGAAAGGAAGAATGAGAAAAACAAATTGTTATTCGTATAACTGAGATAATTTTCAAAACGAGAAAATAATGGAGACTAACAGATCATCAAAACAATGAAGAAAGCAACTGTCCTGTAAAATTGTTTTTCAAGACAAAGCATTCTCCTGGAAAGGGGTTCCGACTCGAAATTCCTTTCACTGAACACGCAACTGCTCTGAAAAAATGTGGGTCCCGTTCCGTCCGGGAATTAAAAGAAAAATTAAGGCTTTTCTAATTGGATCAAATGTAAATGACTGGCTGTCTCTCAATTTAGAATACTCATATAGGGCAACAATCATTATTAGTGCAAATGCTTTATCATTAATCCGGACTTTTGATGAAGCCGTGGGTGCAACGTCGCCTTACAATCAGACGGACACTCTCTTAAAACAGGACTCCCAAAGCATAGTCGTCAGGAAACTTATGCCTCTTCTAAAAGTGCGACTTTATGAATAAACTCACTTCGGGAAAATAAGGTACGGTGGAAACTAAACTCTGATTTAATTATAACATTGCGTTAACAAAGTTAGCCTAAACTAACCGGACCACAACTTCCAGTTACTGAAATTCTTGAGGTCAAATGTGAGAAAAAGCTCATTGATTGTATGCTAATGAGGGCAACGGTTTGATTACTTCACTCCTCTGAAGGAAGATTGTTTAGTGACTGCCCATCTCCTTTGAAATGCCGGTTAATTCCTTTGAAGTTATGTACATCTCGGCCGGGGGAAACCCGTTTCGAATTCTCAGCTGAGCGTGACATTGTTTTCTTGCTAATCGAAGCTCGCTAATAAAAGCAATTAGGGGAATGCATTCGAGGCAAAAAAAAAAAAATAAAAAAATAAGAGGAAAATAAGGCATCTCCGAACTGAATTGAATAGTCGGCGACTGGAACAAATTGAGTTTTTTTTTCATCTCATATTCCGCACATCTTAAATTTGAGGGAACCGGCAAAGATTTGTCGAAAACCAATTTTGCTAACCCGTCATTAAGAAAAAAAATAACGGGTTCGTATTTTGATACTTCAAGAACTGTTCCAGGACCTGTTGCATTACTGAATGCTTGTGACTGCAGAAAAGAAGCTGTTAAAATCACTGGACTTTTCTATCATCTCAAAGTTCCCCAAAAAATTGACTACCGTTATCAAATGTGTGTAAATTTAAAGGGACAAAAATGCAGTTCAAAAACAAAAAGGGAGAAAATCTGCACGTCACCTTGTTTGGACTGTATCTTGATGATTCCTTTCGCAAGAGGATGAATTTCCAAAGCTGAGACTTCCATGAAAACCACCATGAAAGAATCTGCAAGGCTGTGCAGTCATTGTTATTTCATTAATCTTCTTGATTAATTAAAATATTAATTACTTTTTAAGATTCATAAGAATTGAAGATGATGAGGTCTAAAGCCGAGTTTGACCGCGGTCGAAAAGGCTTTTCATTGAAATTCGTCATATGTTATCATAATCCCACGCCAAAAAAAGACAGAAAGGGCAGTGCATATCCTTCCAATAATGACAAATCGAAGAATGACATTTAAAATGATTTGACAGAGAAGTTCCTCCAAATTATGACATTTCCTTTCGACGATTGTCCATTAAAGTCAGTTTGCGTGAGTGTGGAAGGGCAGAATAAGTTTCCCCAGCCACCCACTGCTGAGGTTGACCTTTACCTGCATAGGCAATTAATGCAAACGGGTTTGACCAAATTTTAAAAAACAGAGTCCTAATGGCTTATGAGGACATAAAAATTGATATTTATTGCAATGATTTCCCGTGAAATCATTAAGTATTGGAAAAAATCATAGTGTTCCCACCATTCCTCTTAAAAATTCTAATAAGGTCGTATCAAAATACTACGAAGCACCACGATAATTTATATGAAGCACCATCTAATATCACTTCCTTAGAAAGACTTGCTAAGAACCAGTTGTAGTTCATAAAGATCTCGCCAGGTGCAGCACCTCCGCAGGTACCTGCTGTTTTATCAACTTCATAATTACAATCAGTTCGGCGTTTAAGATTAATAACTACGTTGAATTGTGCAGGGGCGTTTCTGGAAGGAGACTAATAGTTAAATTATAGGAAAAATAAAGGGACTCACCTGTCTTCCAAAGCCCGTGATTCGGGCTCCTGCATTTGTCTCAGCAATTCTTCCCTCTGTTTTCCCCTCGCTATCAGAGTTTCCTGAAACCTTCGCTTTTGTTTTTGGAACTCCTTCATGAGATCACCCTCGAAATTATCAGGATTGCGACTGGGATCGCTTATCCCGTTTCCGTTGACTAATTGATTTGGTAAAACTATGTTTTGTATTGTTTTATCGACAAGGGAATCCCTTCGAGAGGATCTCGCCGTGGACGATGGGCTTTCCCTTCCTCTCTGATCGGGAGACGACGCTGTCGTGCTGACATTGGAACTCTTTTTCGATTCGGGGCTCTTGGACTGCTTCCTGACTACAGAGTTTTGCTTCGGGGTACTCGTTTCGACGACAGAGGCCTTCGGCTGGAAGTCCGCGTAACTCGTGCTAAGGAACACTTCTTCATTGTCATTTTCGAACAACCTGTCCACACTCGTGTTCATTAATTTATTGTTCTTGAACCCGGTTAGATGAAAACTCGCGAAAGAGCTCCTGGTCATGAGATGAGGGTTAATCTCTCCCGTGGAAAGAGCCATCAAAAGGGGGCTGCCGTTCCGACTGGGAGCCAGGCCCTGAGCGAGGCCTTCGAAAGCCGGTAAAAGGGACCTCGACATCACGTCAGCAGCACTGCGGGGTCTCGTGAAAGGCATCGCGGAATGTGGGAAAGTTTTTGGCTTGATAGGTGTCACCAACATGTGCTCCGTCCAGGACGTTTCTAAAGTCGGCTTATCCAATTTTTCCACGTCCACGTTTAACGTCCTTTGCTCGAAAGGTATGGAAAACACTTCTGAAGGAACGCACTGCAACCACGATATCAAACTCAAATCCGAATCGCCCAATCCGACGTTCCCATCCAATATCCTCGTGAAATTAATGTCTTGGCATTGTGTGTCCACACTGCTCGTCGCTTTCGACTGACAGTAATTCACGCAACTTTCATACAGAATGCCCTTAATTACCAACTGAATGAGTCTGTCATTTTTCGAAAAACTACACCCGTGATCGTGACTTGTCTTTTTGTCACTGGGTAAAAATTTTTCCACGATGGGCAATATCTCCCTGAAACACTGCACCCGGGCATGACTCGGATTCCAATCTTTATAAGATAAATGATCGTTCAACTTGGGCAAAGTCAATAACAAACACAAATGAGAGTACTCGTCTTTGGATGGTACAACTTTTTCCAATTCTCTCAAGACTTTAACGACCTCCTCCACCGCATTGTCGACGCTGTTACCGGTTCCGGAGAGTAAAGTGGCCTCCGATTTGATGCACAAAAGCTCCTCGTACTTTCTTCGAAGTATGTGATATTTGAATTTTTTCATGTCGAACGCCGGAAGGGTTTCCAGGGGCTGGATGAACTCCAGCACGTCATCCCATTGCCCATCGAGAATGAGCTGACGAAGGAACAGGACGTCGTCGGAAAAGCTTCCATTTATCACGCCCGTCTCTCGCTCTAAGGACAGCTGGGAAATGTGCATGTCCCTGTTGTGGAGAAATTCCAGTGCTAATCGCACTACATCCTCTTCTCTTAATGAAAGGTGCGAAGACGGCATTACGTACCGTAGGCGCAATCTAAAAATAAAAAATAAATACGTCAGAATCAATCAATTTCAATCAACAAAATTGATTAATTACTTCGGGAGTATTAATAAACTTAATTAAAAAAAGTAAAAAATACCCAAATTCTTATAAAAATAACTGTTAGCTTCCCCAGTATTCATAAATAGCTTAACGAAAACTTCATTCTGAAAATTTTAATGCAAAACCGACCGTAGAAAACCAAAACACTTCGACTGCATTGGTGAAGATATAATAAATCAGCACAACAATGACAAATTATGATATTTTCATTGTTATCTCCATGAATGCAACGAAGGAGACATGTTAAACAAATGTTACATAGGAGACACATTTTAAAAAATCAAACGGGTTTATTATTAACAATCCAGAAGTAATAAAGTCCACTGCAACAGAAGAGAAAAACAATAAACAATATCAATTCCACTTTTGCAGAAAACTTATTTTAAATTAAGCATACAACTTTAATTTTTGATGTAAATTTTATTTGAAATCAGGCAATTTATTGAATATTTTTTACTCGGTATTAAAAATCTGTACAATAATATTTAAGCTGCTTATTTATTTAAGTGTTGAGTATTGACTTATTTATGTGTTACTTATTTTTTACTTTGGTATTTGTGTTCCATGTTTTTTTTGTTGCTTCACCTTTGTAAATTACGTACTTAAAAACACATATTTTTTCCACTTATTTACTTTTTCTTTAACGTATTTGTTTTTCATTTGAACTTCTCAAATCCGAAGGTGAAGAAGGGTACAAAACGGGCAACAGCATCGATAACTTCATCGGAAGTGAGTGACAAAATCACAAAAATCCAGACGGCCATACCTTGCGGATAAAATCTGTCTTCTGCAGCAGAATATCCCCATAACTTCCTCCATCGGCTACATACTGATTATTTTAACGGATTCGAAAATATATTTTTAACCAAAGAAGTGATGCTTGTCTCTTATTTTGGCCGACTGAAGATGTTATTACTACCGAAGCGGTTTGATGACCACAAGTGAAACTTGAATTAATAGCAAGGCAAAGAAAAAAAAACCATATTTATTTTCCATTATGAAACCTAAGAATTCCGTTTCACCGAAATCAAATAAAAATGAAAGGCAGTTGCTCCGACTCTCAAAAAAAGTGGAAATGTGCGAGTGAATATCAACTCTGATGTGTTATTTTTCACTGTCAGACCAAAATTTCCCTTGACAAAGGTACAATGTTGCACACATGACGAGAAAAACAAAATAAGAAGTGATATACTACCACTTAAAAGAATTAGAAAGAGAAAAATAGGGGTTATTGCGGAGATTATCCCCGAGAGAGATGGCAACCTTCCTTTGGTGTAGAATAAAGAAGTAGATCTGACCAAGGCAGAGCTTCGTTTCTGGTTTACTTTCAATGATATACAGTTTTATCAGAGAACGACTCATTAAAAAGTCACTAAAAATGTTTTATTACAATTAATTTTTTCTACAATAATTTATTGCCAAAAATTTCACAGATGAAATGAGAACTGCTGACAATTAACAGAACCATTAAATACTTTTAGAGTGGCATCGCGATGATATTATTCTAATTTATTTACAGGAAAATCCACCTGAATCATAAATAAGAAATAAACAAAGAAACCGCAAAAACCCTTTGACCTTTTGAACTGAATCTCGAGACCTTTTACTTGTCCTCATGAAACCCATTGTCGATTTTTTCTACCATTTTCTTTTATGTGATATGTATCACTGGAACTGGTGATAAAATTAAAACATTTTATCGATGAAGTATGGTTTCAGTTTTAACACAATGAGTTTGGAACAAATTTCAAACAAAAGAAGCGAGAAGTGAGACTTCAACGGAGAAGACAAAAAGGAAATGCACAACAGGCATTGTGAACTCCCTTAAAAGACCTCACCAAATTTCGTCAACTTCAAGTCTAATTATTTAAATTAACAACTAGCTCCTGCATTTACCAACACGAAATCAAGTTTGACCTTAAATGGTGTACTCGTCTGCTTAATACCACTCAGAAACATTTTTCGGAAGTGGACGGTAAAAATATACGTCAACTTGTCATATAATTACGACGGCTTAGCGAACAGAGCCCAACTTTTTTACACAGATTATTTCTTTCCGCAGACTCATACGAAGACTTTTCAAAGGCATAACTTTTTTACTGCTCCGTTTAGGGAAAGAAATCGGTTAATCCCAAGGCATATTTGAAAAGTTTTTCAAAGTTTATTATGTGGGAGGATTAGAAAAAGCTCAACGGCGATGGACGATAATGATTCATTTATTAAGAGTGTTTGCTCCGACTGTTTGCCGATTTAACTATTTAGACGTAAAAGGGGCTAATTTTCCCAAGTTCAATTCATTGGTGAAGTCATGGGAGGCACAAATCCTAACCAGGATTGAAAATAACAATTGCACATGCTGCTAATACCGTTATTCCGTAAAGGCATTTGACTACTAAATTTTATAATATATTTAAAAGAGTAGTGGTAAAACAGAAGCCACTAGCAAGTGGTGTAACAAGCTCGACAGAAAAAAATAGTGAAAAAGAGAGTATAAATTCAAGAACTGCATTCCCCGACTGAAAGAAATATCTACTTTTACCTACGTTTTATACAAAAGCAGTACTTCCCACGGTGTATATGAAAGGAGTTAAGAGGCGTTGCGAAAATTAAAATTAAAAAACACCAACGGCACATCGGGAGTTAAGCAGAGCGAGGGTGTAGGAAAACTCTATTTAACTCGTTAACGTTTGTGTGTAATTGTACTTCAAGGCGTCAAATACAAATAATTTCATCTGCCGCTGTCTTATCTCGAAAATGACTCCGTTGAAAATTAAAAACCTTGTTTCCGCGATCCATTAATCAATCTTTCGCTTACTATACTTAATCCCGAACGTAACTCGAGTTTTGAAAAATTATCCAAATGAGCAAGTGAGATTCAGCCGGCGGCTAAGCCAAAGAACCAGTCGGGATGCTATAATATCACAGTTCCCGTTCCGATCTTAACGAAATCAAACTCCAGATAAAATTCTACGACTTTTTCCATATGCGTGAGAGAATGCGTGTGCGTGTGCACAATGTATAGCATGAGGTACCCTAAACACAATCCCCACCCCCAACGATCGTGTTTCTCAAGCTGAGTCCGCGCTTAGAACTTCTAATGACAGCGAGATGATTAATCCTTTATGCCCGGCCGTCAATAGAGTATTCTTGGCCTGAATCGGGAGCTTCCTGCTAATGACCTAATAAAGGAACATGCGGGCGACATTAACAAGCTGAGACCGAGGCCAGGTCCAATCCTCAAAGACGAAAGAACTCTTCTGCCGGAATAATTTTGAAAAAATTAATTGTTAAATTCCACTCACGGAGTACTACGTTCGAATGCCTTTTTCCGTGCTAATTGGTTCCAGAAATGAATTCCTTAAGCAGGCACTGAACTCATCTTTTACAACGCGTAGCTTATACATCTGACCAATCTTTTGACTTAACTCTCAATTAACTTAATTATTTACATAAAGTCACGGCATTGGTTGCCCATTACTTCGGTTTTTGAACTTTTAGCTCGGCTAACTAAATTTTTCTTGGTTCTATTTAATAATCCTAAACTCAAATTTCACACGAGAAATTTTCGCATTCATTTATTCCCGGCAATTATGCATTGTCTTACTGAGATTTCTGAAAGATACGATTATTTTTATGAATAAAATAACCGGCTCGATATTTTAATACGAAACACACGTTAAAGAGTTCTTTTTCCCTCTGATGCGGAATTTTAATCGCAAACAGGCCCGAAAAAAAATTTGGATTAAAAATTCTCAACAACATCACTGCACAAGTCTTCGACCCTAATCCGAGTGAAGAGTACTCCAGGTAGTTAACTTATAGACTTGGCATCCCACACGAAGTTTTATTAAAAATCAAAACCATAAAATTCCAGAATAATCAAACCTTTATTGCTTATGACTTCCCCGGATTAAAACTAAACTCTTTTCATCTCCACAGCTCTTAGGTACCTTCTTTGGTGAGAGCACTCGTTCCATTGTAACTCATTCCAATTTCTTCCAATTATAATTGCATTAAGTTTCGCATTATACAGCACATTACCGTTTCGTTTTCTGTTTTCCATAGAACCAATCATTTATACTGGTAAAGATTTAATGGGGTTTTGCAAGGAGAAACTTTTATTCTTGAGCTTTTTTGAGCACCACAGCCTCATCATCATCACCGTGAAAACCTTATTCCAGAACCCTCTACAGAGTATTATCTCAAAATCACCCTGCATTTTTCTTCGCATATAATTTAAAAAAATATACATATTTATTTTTCAATAAACAACTTCACTAACTCCAGCTTTATATATAATGAGACTGCACTAAACAAGTGACAGCTTAGGCAAATAATTTATAGTTAAAGAGGATAAGAACAAAAAGTGATAAAAAAAACCTGAAAGCGTATTTGGAATTGATGAATACGAGTATATTATCATCCTTTAAGCTGATGTAAAACCAAATTAAGATCGAATGAAAAAAAAAGGCGATTTCTCAATTAACAGATATTCTAAAGCGTAAAATTTCTAAAAACATTCCAAAGGTTATTTGAAAAATGCACAGTTTCGTATCCAACACCGAAAAACACAGTTTTCTTAATGTGGTTAAATCCATTCCTCGAATTGCCGGCATCATTTTACAGAAACAAACTTACACTGTGTGATAGAGAAATCTCAACAACAAAAAAATTTCCAAAACTAAACTTGTTTTCTTCTCATTCAAATGTCCGGTTATACTTTACAAGAAAACACAACATTTTCACAGCCTTATGATTAATTTGAATCCGCATGTAACACCGACAGATATATAACCCTACAACTTAATAATGTGAAGAGTGAACACCGAAACCACTTAATCCTTCAGACTATCAACTTCACAAGGATT
This sequence comes from Brueelia nebulosa, assembly GCA_028293925.1. NCBI lineage: Eukaryota > Metazoa > Arthropoda > Insecta > Psocodea > Philopteridae > Brueelia > Brueelia nebulosa. The sequence goes on from JAQIBA010000107.1 coordinate 80,097, forward strand.
CAAAAGTTCAACAAAACTCCGGCCAAACTAGTAAAGGTCGCGGCCGTTCATGCCTTGTCGACTACTTCACACGACCCACGACCGCCAAATTCGTATCAAACTCCTCCCGAACCCTTTGAGTACTCCCTTGGACGGATCCCTCGGACGAATTAAACGCGGATTTAGTCCACGAATCGTTGCTAGAACGAAAAAACAATTCGAGTGGAACGAAATGAAACCTGTACGCTAACATTACAACACAAAACTAGAACCCGATTAAAGCGCATATATGTAAAACTATAAATGGTGTGATGAACGCATTAAAGAACGAAACTGGCTTTACAACCGTCAGACACCCTAATTTCGAGTAAAAATAAAAAGAAACCTTGGCAATCACCTGATAATGACCTCTCGGAATGTTTCAGTCACATTCGATTGACAGTCATTGTGAGAGGAGACGCGAACGGGGAGGCCCCGAACCGATGAGCAGACAATCCGAACGGAAATATACGACAGAAAACACTCCTCTCATTGAAAAAGCAAAGGGACCGGTGCCAAATCTCAAACATAAAATCTCTCGCAAGTTACTGACGTAAACTGAAAGTTGCATTGAAGAAAATCTGTGCCCGAGTGTGGGTCTGCGCAGAAAGGGAATTACATCATCGTATGTAGTCAGCGTTCGGGGTAGTTTTCTCGTCTGCGAGGATTCTCCCCGCACTTTGACCTTTGAAAATGTTATTGTTAGACCTTCGAGTTAATTTGATTAATTTTAGTTATGAGTGTCGCTCCAATTATTTCATGAGCCGTGGGAAGTGAGAATAACTGGCCTCAAGCCAGTCTTCCCAAGGCCAACAGTATGAGACAATAAGAAAACAGCCCTGATGAAGTTCCTCCCTTCGATGGGATAACTGGAGTTACTACAAAAGAAAGCAAAACAAACCATAAATCGTTCCTTTTTGTTATTTCCAAAGAAAAGTATACAATTTTGGAATACAAAAATATGAATTTCATATCTGGAAAAATTCATCCCTTCTAAATCAACATAAAAAATCGATTAAAAGACCATTTAACCGGGAATCGTCTTCCGAAGTTTATCCTGTCAAACAAAACACATTAACGATGAGCTTTGACCTATCCAGAATCGAAATAAAACAGAATTAAACCTTTTTCACAATACACGATAAACTTTCTCTTGGAGATCCTACTCGCATGTATGGCATTCGGTCAATAAATAAGAATTACCGCGGAATTTAGGAAGTTATGATTTAGGTGAAGCCACACGAGGACTCGCATATCAATAAAAATTAATTAAAAATGTTAGGTATCGACCGACCATCAATGGTTCTTTTCCTCCGGAACAGGTTCTTTAATTTTTGTTTAAAACAATTTTCAGTTTTAGACAAATTCCACGGTTTCGCCTGAAGTATTACGAGTGAAGGGGCAAGTCAATAAAGTATATAAAAATGTTCAGACAGGTACAATATCGACCCGGGTCACTGACTAACTTGCTTAGAAAGACTCAGAACTTCTTCCCCATATTTACAAGAACGTTAAAATTTCCATTTTTAAATTTTGAGGTCGCCAGACGTGAAAACTATTATTTTGATGCATCCTCAGATTAGGTTAATGTTATAAATTTTATATAAACTAAAAAAGTCCAGTCGCGAAATAGATAAAATTTTCAGAGGAAAAAAAATTCGTTTCTTATAAAACTAACGCGGTTTGTCAACGACTGCATTTATAGAACACGTTCAAATTAATTACTGGGTAACGAAAAAAAAATCATTAAAAAAAAGGAGAAAAAAATATTCCGAAAGTGCACTCGTACCTGAATTAATTAGAGAAACTAAATGAAGAAAGTCTATGCACGGACGAGTGACACAAGAATAGAAGATTTACTTTCCAGATAATTTCGGATAGCGGCATATATATAATAATATCGGCAGTTAATAATAATTAACTGCTTAAATGATAGGAAAAAATTAATTAGAAGCTTAAGTGGCGCTTTAGGGCTGACTAAAACCGACATCTGATTGGGAATTCACTTTCCGAGAGAACATTTCACTGACACTGCTTATTTTTTTTTTCATTTAAGTCATACTTTTGGTATTCACCATAATTTGTTCTATACACTCCAGACTGAACCATATTCTTATTTTCAACCCTTTAAATAAACCAATTAAATTAAAAATATTAACATTTCTTAAAGCAATAAAATACAAAGTCACATAATATTTAGTTACGCCTTATTAATGTAATATTAATTTAAACTTAACAACTAAGAAAGTATGATTAACCTTCAATTACATGGTTTTTGTAACTCTCGTTAAGAGTAAAATTAAATAACTATAAATAAACCCTTCGGGCAGATAAACATTTGGAGCCTCTTTAAAGTTACGTGGGTATTCCATTAGGGAGCCACTTAAGCGAGCTTTCTCGGTTTTTCGGGACAGTATACCCCTCAGTAGAACGAGAACTAGTTGCAGTAGAAACTCTGGCGATCTGTTCAAGGTGTGGGCGAAACTTTTTTTGTCTCCATCGCCTTGTAAGTTTCTCTAGTGTTATTAAAACCGCTGCGCACTGTCAGCCACAGGTCTCCGACCGGAACGCATCCTTATAAAAATCATATTCCCCCTCATGTTGCAGGGTCTTGCTCAACCATGGCGGGGTCTTAATAACCGTGCAGCACGCCTTGAATTAAAGATTAATTCAAAAGTGATTGGGTTAATGAAAGAAGGTTTGGGTTTACTTGTCTGAACACTCTTTAATTATTTTGTTTCAGTGTTTACTCAGAGTAAATGCAGTTATAGTTAATTCACTTCTTTTTTTTCAACTGATATTTTACTTAAAATCTAACATGGTTATTCTTTTATATTTCTATACTTGCAAAATTAGTTGTGCCTAAAAATTAAACTTTCTTTAAAATAAATACTGATATGTTTATTCAACTTGAAACAAGTTCAAAAGTAGTCCTGCATAAATAAAATAATTGCAGTAAATTATCATAATTATTTATCAATAGCAGATAATTTATACATATTAGGAAGCAGATTTTTATGGGAGGGGATGGGCTACATTGAAAATAATTTCCCTTTAAATCAATTTGAAATCCAATCACTTTTAAGAGAAAAAGAGGTACAAGTAAAACAGCAATAATTATAAAAAAAATACTTATCTTCCAAATACAGAAATAACAATGCTGGAAAATCAAAGTTTAAACAAACTCTTAATGTATCACAATTCAACAGTCACTCAGAAAAAATTTTTAAGTTTCAACCTATAATTATTCACTCTGACCATTAAATGATTCATACCACAAGTTTAGAATCTAAATACACTCTTAATTTAAAATTGGAGAGCTTATTTATACCTTTATCTGCAAGACACAGTTAATTAAAGTATACATAAGCAAACTAATATAAATTAAACTATGAAGCAAACTAATATAACAAAAAACATAAATTTTAAAATTTGTTATTTTATATTTTTCATTCTACATTTTAAGGGAATCCCACTTTCAATTTTATTTAATCATAGGAATTAAGGCTTCATTTCAAACTGGGGTGAAATATTAAGGTTTATGTATATTTTATTTCAACTTTCATAACTATAAAAGCATTTGTATAAATGACATGTTATCATTTTTAATAGCAAGTAAAATCCAATATTTCTGTAATTTTTTTCTCAAATACAATAAGTTCTTGAAATATGTCTTTAAACTCTGATATTTAAAATTGAAAACATAATAAGTTCTCATAAAAATTTAAATGAAAAATCATTTGCAAAATCATATGCAAATCCATTAAAGAATACAATGAAATCAAAAAAGCAGTGTTTCATTCCTAACTTAAAACAGTAGGAACGTTTACTGGCAACTAATACTTTACCCAAATTCATCTATCTTCAAAATTTTAACAATATTACTAGACCCCTTAGCAAGAGCACTTTACACAACGATTGTCAATAAAAATGACTAATTCAATTGCGAAAAGCGAGGGAAAGGATAAAAACATCAATGACATTATTATCACAGCCTTTCCCTAAACTAAAAATATTGAAAACTCTTTCTTACCTTTATTTGATAAAGCAACAAATGCCACTTCAAATTTTCATAAAAATAATTTTTCAACGACCAATTTTTATTTCAAAAAAACTCATTTCAGGAAAAAAAACACCGCCTTAGCACTGCATTCGTTTCCATTGGTTAAGAACAGAGAAATTAACAGAACAGCGACAATTGACGTGGCAGTAGAATAAGAAGCGTTTTGATTACATGTAAACAAACATGGAACGGATTTTTGAATTCTAACAAATTTAAATTCGTCAGATTTTTTTGATAATTTAATTTTTTTGAAAAATGGTAAACCACAGAAAATCAGTAATTGTATTTCAAGGTTTTTTAAAACTATAACGGCGAATCCACTCGCATTGCTTACGTTTATACTGTTTATTTTTTTTAGCGCGGTTTAAACCGTTTGAATAAAGTCGTTGTTCTTGTATTTCAGGGTGTGAAATCTGTTCGAAAAAAGCGCTCAAGAACGATCAGGTTTTTGCTTTCCTGGATACCTGAATTCGTATGGAAATTTTTGATTCCGGAGACGCCAAGAATGTATATTAGTTCAAATTTAGTTCAAGATATTTATGGATTAACACAGAATTCACCCTACGATGAGTCCGATACTAGTTTCTGCAATATGAAGTAAGACCACATTTAGTTTTAATACATAGTTTTATGATTTTAAAATGAGGGCTTAACTCTCGGAGCGTAATTTTGTTAGTAGTTTTTACTATGCCAACCCATGGACTCGTTAAAAATAAATTTACATCATTTTAAGACACTTGTTTCCATGTGGTGGGTGATCCTTCTGGGGTTGCCAGGGTTTCAAAGTTCAACAGAAAACTATAAGAGTTGTTTCTCGGATGCAAGCTTAATTATTGCATTAATTAAAGCCTCTGAAATAAAACACCACTTTCAGAAACTTAAAATGTATTTTGTTGCTCGAAGGTGTTTTGAAGGTTATTTACTGCTCAAAGACATCTTATAAAAGGATACCTAAAATATTGTCAAATATCTTATAGGGATTATTAGTAAAAGAAAGGTTGGAAACAGAGTTTTAAAGAAATTATCAAACGGAAGTAACATAAGTTTAAATAAAATGTAAGAAATAAGATGGTCAGCCATAACATTTACAGAAAGGATGTCTTGTATGGTGGAATCAGTTCTATAAATAAATCTAAAGTAATTCATTATATTTATTTCATACAACATTTGGGGGAAATGAGGGGTTGGAGTTGCTTATTACTGTTTTTGAGATAAATCTTTTTTTTTTCAGGCCAAATTTTCAGGCAAGACCACTGCAGCACATGTATAATTCTACACCCAAAAAAGGTATAGGGATTGAAAATGAAGAATTAAAACCAATACAACAACAGCTAGATGAAATTAAACAATTAGTTGCTAGATTAATAGAAATGCAAAGTGAACAGTGCTCTGGTTATGGAACTTTAAGCTGCCCTTCAGATCATTTGCAAAAGTCATTTGTACCACCACCACCTCCTCCTCCTCCTCCACCTCCTCCACCTCCAGAAAACTTTTCATTACCAGTAAATAAGCCAGTAAAAGATCACACTGTACCTAATAAAAAAAAGAATCAGTTTGGGTTACCCTGTGGAAAGGAACTGTTGAAGGAATTAAAGAAGGTGAATCTAAAGAAGACTGAAAAATCTCCTGGAGGAGGCCCTCTAAAAAAACCTCAAATTAGAACAGATGATCCAGGAAGACTTTTAGCAGAAGCGCTAAAAAAGAGATTTGGAAGATTACATAATTCTCCAGACTCTAGTCTTGAATCAGGTTCTATAGAATCAGAAAATTCATATATTTCAGGGACTGTAAACTGTTAACTGCAGTTATGAAACAATAAGAGTGCATTTTATCTCCTGACTAATCTGTATTGTAATTAAATTTGTGCCACAGTATTTGTTTATACAAATTATATCGATAGTCTAATGTTAAGATTATGTTGCCATAGTAAAAATTTTTTAAAATCTCATGTTACTTGTAAATGTTCTGCTTTTATATTTTGTAACTAGATATATTAAATTTGTGTTAGAACTTTGCTCAATAAGAGTGACATCCAATTATTACCATTTTAAATTATATCTTTCAAGTGTAAACAATATATTTTATTCAAAATATTGCTCACTGAATTTTCTTCATATGCAAACCCACAGATAAAAAATCCTTCAAAATTTATAAGGAGTGCTTATGCGTTAAGAAATTCTTGTTTCAGCAGTAATTCTCGAGAAATTAAAAATTTTTCTGCTTAATTAAAATGAGCAAGGCCTAGAGTTAATGACATGATGATTCAACCAGGTAAAAAAATATGATATGCTGATCTCAGCAGTGAAAACATTTCTATAAAAATTATTTCACGTCAAATCAGAATCCATTTCGAATTATTTAAAATATTGTGTAGTAAATTAATTCAAAAGCGGTTTATATTTAATCGTTAAATAATTATTAAAAATAGACAAGTATTGAATTTTCAAGTCCTGTTGTCTCCACTGCTGAAATGTAGAAGAAAATCGATGCCCGCCATTTTGCGACGGCCTTTAATACGCGGGCGCTCTGATATCGATATCTAACAGTTCGTTCAGTATCCTTCTCAGCGGACTAAAGAGAGCTTGATTTTACCTGTCGTGTTTAGGTCGTTTTGTTTTCATTTCATTTCAATTCATTTTAGCAACGAATGAATTCGCCAAAAGTGAATGAAAAACCAGCCAAGGGGCAAACCTCGAAAAGACTGTCCGTTCTTTTGTCGCCGTCTGACAGTCAGGAGCAGATAAACGAGGATGAATCAGTCCCTGTAAGTGAAATTTTCATTTTTCCTTTCGTTTCGTTTCATCCCTCGGGGTTGTAAACACATTTTCAAACCATTTTTGGGTGATATTGTGAAAAGAAAAAACATTCCGGGAAAGCTTTCGACTGGAAATCGAGCTTTTTTGTCTCAATCCGCATTGCACCGAAAATTCTTTCACGAGACAAAGGTTTTTTTCAGATGGAAAATTTTATATTTCGGGTTAATATTTTAGTTTTTCTTTTACTTTTTTCATTATATTTAAAATTTTTCACTGATTTGTTTTGCAAAATTTTCACCTTCCACCCGAAATTTTTATCCTCACGGATGAAAAACTGGAAAATTCTATGCAGGAAGACAAGAAATGCATTTCAAAATTTATACGTTTAAAAATACCTAATTATTTTTCCCCCGAAAATACTTAAAATGTGCAAAAATCCAAAATTGTTTTTAGAAACCTCAGGACTGTGAGAAATTCCATGAAGAGTTTAATGTTTATGCAGATGGGAGGTGTGTTTACAGATGGGAATAAAGAGGCTCAAATAACCGTCAAAAGTGCTGATACGAAAATTTGAATGAAAAGGCATTTGCCTAATCGTCAATTACAATTAAACGCCGACTGTAAAGTGTGCGATTAGGCCTGTTTATTTTTTTTTTATCAAGGGAAATACGATGTTTTCATAAATATCTACTTTTTATATATTTGATTTCATAATTATGAATATAATTATGCATTTCCAAATTCATTTATTCCATAAATTTAGATATTGAGGCGTTAATACTAATTAACGACCATTATAAAGGGTAATTTTAAAATGAAAGAGTTTCAAACTAAATCCCATTTTAATAATGTCTATATCCCTCACTAATCAGTCTGCAGATTTGATGAGTTTCTAATTATAATTAGGTCTAAATTCTCCCGTATAATTTTTTTTTTCTTCGGCATGAAAATTTTCACGGCTACACATAATTATAACTGACCGATTATTGTTATTATTAATAATGTATTCGTGCGAGTTGAAATTCCCTGAATTATAGAGTAAAAGTCGGCGCAAAAGCACACTCTTTTGTTTTATACAATAACCGAATTAGCATAATTAATTGACGGACTGATACAGCAATTACTGCACTCGGGATAATTACATGTAAGTATGTAGCTTAATGAATCTAAAAAATAAACAATTACTTTGAGCGTTTCTGAGAAGTTTTATATAACAATTATGAGTGCCCCAACGTACAGTGTATTGTTTAAGTTATTTACAGCCATTTGTTTAAGAATATATAAATATTTAAGGGTGCAGAAATGAAGATTCTTCGAGTGCGAATGAATTTCTGAGTTGAAAGTGTTGTTTTCAAAATTTAGAAGTCTTATAAGTTCAGTGGGCTTTATTTAATTAAAGAATTTTTTCGATTCGGGAAGTTTTTTTCGTATTTGCTGACACTTCTCCGGAAATTATTCACATAATTTTTTTTCTCAATTGCCTTTTAAATCTTAGAAATTGAATCTGTGAGTCAATTACATCTTTGAAATAATTTTTTTTAATTCCCAAAAAAGGTTCAATACCTGTCCTGGAATGTCTAATGAAAATATGCTACCGAAAAGGTCAAAGAAGGGATAGGAAAGTCGGGCAGAAGGGTTGGATTCACTTAGAAAAAATGAAGTTACTACAACGGAAAGGTTTTCTGAAAAAACTTTTTATACAGTTTGAAAAAATTTTAACTGTAAGCGCTGTCACAATAATAATAGAAATTACTAAACTTAAAATTAATTTAAAAACAATTCATAATTATTCGACTGTTTATAAAAACGGTAAATTCTATAAACAGTGAATTTGTAATACGTCAATTGGAGTAATGACATTTGAACACCTTCACAGCAAGGCCGGTGGGATAGCTTAAATTCCCTAATTTCGAGTCTGAGGATTAAATACACGTTTGAGTAAAAAAAATTCTCACATCTGTTTTATTTTTGCCCGAGATGTGTAATCATTATCGGAGTAATTAACAATTACACGAGTGATATTGTGAAGGTGACTTCGTTAATTAAATGAAAGCTTAAAGCTTAGAAACCTCCGGTAATTCATCTTATCTAAAGACAAATCTTTGTTGGTTTTACGACCTATTAAAAAAAATGGCACTGGTTAATTTTTAAATCTGCACACGAAAAACCCCGGAAGTGCCAAAATATTTTAAACACTCAAATTATAATACGGCTATTAATATCCTGCCAACTATTTTCGTTTTCTGGGTCCCACCGAATTAAAAAATAATAAAAAAAACCCCAGGATTATTTCATTTCGAGAGAACCAAATAAGCTGCACTTTGCAGTGGAAGTCACGCCTCAATCATTGAGGGTGAGGGAGGATCGAATCACAGGGGCGATTTCACTCCCATATGCCCCGACTTATGTGAATCACAAGGGGGCGATCACCCTTTCATTTCCCATTCTGACGTTTTTTTCAGGCTCAAATCCTCGAGAGAGTCAAACCGGTCACTACAACGAAGCAAGATGAAGACAGAAGACGAAGAACCATAATCGTCGAAAAGAAAAACGGATCGTATGGATTTACCTTGCAGGTGAATTAAATGATTTGTCGCCTGTTCTCTTTTTTTTTAATCGTTTTGTCCTTGGAATAAAGACTCATTTCCTATATGTGACTTTTTCCGGTGCGGTCGTGACCAAATTTCTAATTTCACTAATTGACTATTCTTAAATTGTGAATCATAGCGGAAGGTTAAGTTTAAAAATGCAAGTTCATTAACCGTACTATATAATACGAATTTTATTGCATAGTAAAATTTTTTTTTATTGTTTCAAACGACTTTAAATAAAACTATCATTGTGCGAACATTATGAGGACGATACTAATAACCAATATTCCCACTTAATTACCCAAAAATTATTCAGAGTTAATAATAAGTTTTTCATTTCAGAGCTATGGCATTCACTATAAAAAAGAACAAGAAATCGAAATGATAACCTACGTGGATTACGTCGAATGCGATGGCCCTGCTTACAAAGCAGGGATGAGAGAAGGCGACGTCATTCTGTCCATAAACGGCCACGATATGGAGAAAGCAGACCATAAAACATTGGTTAATTTCATTAAGAACTGCGATACGAGAATGCGCATGGTTGTGCTTTTTGAAGACTGCGTTCGAAAAGTGGAGCTCCACATAAGATATATACAGCTGCAAAGAATACTCCAAAGCAAAACGGCCGAATTAGACAGACTGTGTTTGAAAGAGAAGGAATTGCTGCAGGGAAAATGGAAATCACAAAGCTTACCCGCGAGGAAAAAAGGAACTTCGTCAACACAATCGGAATTGGGGAGCCCTTGTCAGGAAGAGCCTTATACCAGGCCGACACTGTCAACGGAAGACGTTGCTAAAGTCCCCAGTCAATCTCAGCTGTTTTTAGCTTACTATTACCTCGACCCCAGGTATCAGTATGTCCTCCGATCGGAGAAAAATTCAAAAGAGCTTTTAATAAATTGGAATCAAAACTCGCAAAATTCCAAAACACGGACGAATGACGAAAAACCAAAGCGATGCACTGCCAAAGGATATCACCAAACGAATGGGGTTATTTCTGCCGACATAATGAAAACTCGAACCAAAGGAGAACACCATCATCACAGCAAACATTTATGTAATCCTTGCCTGCAAGCAATTAACAACCAAGATAACAATAGTTTAGAAGCGTACGATTTAGCCAGTCCTTGTTGCGATCCTCGTTGCGTGCCTTCCGCTAGAAGGAAGTCGAAGCATCAAAAACACAAACATGGCCACAGTACCAACAGTCACGATCACGAGGCTTATAAAGAAAATATTAAATGCAGAATACCAAAAGACAAAACTCAAGACGGCGGCCATGAAATTCAGAAATCTAATCATCGCTCTCATAAGTATTTTAGGTAAGTGTCGTAAAGGGTATAATAGGGGTGAGCTTATAATCAGTGGGAAAACAAATCTGCATCTGTACAAACCATTTTGTTTACACAGCTTCGGTAGTAATTTGGTGAGTCAGTTTAGCCTTCATTCCTGCACTTCAAGCGATATAAGCAATAGCGCTGGTTTGGGTGAAAGCAGCGGAGTTTCGTGCACAACATCCCTCAGCTCAGACACTCTCTATTGGGACAGAAACCAGAATAAATCTCAGGCAAAACAGCATTCCCATTCTTACTCCAGATCTTCCAGTTGTAAAAATACTCAGTCCAGAGACAGGTAGCGCTTATTTTTCAGTGAGAAACTCTAAGCAAACATTACACAAATTATCTCCTTACAGTTACCAATGTTATAATCCCATCAAACCAAAGTCGTGGGACAACTTAACGACTAAAAGTTTCGGCGGGTATGGTTTCGGCTACGGTTATGTAGAAGCGGGGAGTTCACAGAAATGTCAGTCCGGCGCGAGTACATCCATCTCGAGTAATACAATGCCTGCCAAGATAAAGTCCCAGTCGAAAGCAAACGGGATGAAGATTAATTTAAATCAAGTAAGAAACCCTTCTCCATCGCAGTTCACTGATTGAAACCTAATGTAAAACAATAATTTCAGATAAACTTCAAAAGTCAGTCGGGCGGTCGGGTCCACAGTATACAGATATACCACAACGGTCACCATCATTACGTCCAACCGGTAAAATCCAGCGAAAATCTTCTCCAGAAGAAAGACTCGGGTTTGAAAAATTCCAGTTTGAGCTGCGAATGTTTGGATATCGGTTCTCCAACGGCGGACGATAAATACATAAAGAGATTTTTCCCCTATCGTTCGGGGGAAATTTTATACTGTCATCAGGATAAGGCCAGTCAAACTGATGTGAAGCAAAGGAGGGCCAGTGAAAACCAATCCAATGCAGTTTCCAGACTTTGATTAATTTTCCATTATAGCTCTAAAAAAAATTAACATCGAATGTCAATTTGGCTGTGTTTTAAATAAATGATTTCATTCGAATTTTATATTTATTTGCTTCTTTTTTATAATTATGATTTGGATTTTTGGGGGGGGTTTAATAATTTTATATTATGAAATTCTCATTTGAAAAATATTTTATTAGGAAAACAATTTTAGAAACTACTTATTAAGAAGCTAAAATATAATTAATTTATTATATAAAAATGCTTTGTTTTCATATACTAAGTATCCTCTTATGGTAAAAATACAATGATGATTACATTTTATGATTTCATTATAATTCTAATGTAAAAAGTATAAAATTTATATAAAAAATAATAGGTAATAAAGGGTAAATCTGTCAAATACTGGCTCCTCAAGGTTTTAATTATTGGTAAAAGTTAGTATGATTAATAATAACTTTAGAAAGATTAAGGTCACTATAAAATTATTGCATATTCCTAAGTTATAAAAAAAATTAAAATATTTTATGAGATGAATAAAACCTCATAATACTGTGATTTATCATATCATTGCCAATTATATAACAAATTTAAATAATTCCATAAATTTTTTTATAACTGGAAACATTAGTTTGATTAGGTTAGTGAAGTTTATTGTGCTTTTTTAAATAACAATTTTTATAAAATCTAGCATTGCAGATTGCACAATGGTAACAAGGTTGTAATGCATTCAGACTAAACTTTTTGTGATTATTTTTAACATGGCACACCAACTCTGAATTTTTCTCAAACAACAGCCTGCATTTGCCACATTGAAACCCAAACACAGCTGCTTTCTTTTCAAGAACTTTCATTTTGCATCTGAATTGTTTCAGAGATTTTTCCGACTTGAGATTTGATTTACGATAATGAGGACTTTCTTTTTTCCCATCACATTTTGAGGTTTTATCAAACTTTGATTTAGGTGTGCTATAATGTTGGGGTTCTCCACAAATTGTAGAGGTACATTTAAAAGGTTTATCTGATTTATTTTCATTGCACAAAAGGCTATATTCTTCCATACTAATTTGTTTAATATTAAAAAAACTATGATTAAAAACTGAATTTTCCTTATCTTCGTCATTTGATGGAAGATCAAATCTCAAAACTCTTCTAGCAGACTGATGAGATGAATTTAAATTTCTAGAATCTTTTAATATGGATCTATTTCTTGACATGTGATTTGATTTTGCAACACCCTGAAAACTCTTCAAGTTATCAAGCTGTTGTTTTAAATCAGTAAAATCATAGCAATTCGTTTTACTGGCCCCATCAAAATCCTTCATATTTGCATTCAATGTATTCCCTAAATGTTTTACAATGGTAGTGTTGACATCTTTTCTGTCTGGCACCTGATGATTTTCTACTGTAGAATGAATTGAATCTGTCTTAATCACATCCTCTGTTGTATCACTTGCAAACATTTTTTTAAACTCCTCCACAAAGTCTAAAAAGTGCAGTTCCTCAATATGCTTCACAATGCTGCTACAATTTTCTCTGACTAATTTCTCATTACAAAAAACACATTTAAATTTATTTTTGTTCACAAACAGCCCTTTTATAACTTTATAATGATGATGCAAAGCGTGCTTGGCCGTTAAATGTTTCCCGTAGAATTTTGCACTGCAAAAGGGACACTCTTTAAATTTTAAAGGTTGATCGCTCACGCGCGTTAAAAAATTATAGTGAAATGTCCGTAAATGTTCGAATAAAGAAAATTTAAGGGTAAAGCTGTTTTCACAAAGAGGACAAAATATTCGCACTTGTAAATCCGTATTTATGTTAAATAAATCATTAAGTGCACTGTATATGCCAGGCTTTGGCAAGTCCGTCGTCGCGCTAACATTATCGTAGACGGAAGCCGTAGAAGAATTCATTTTCAATCGTAGCTAAATAATAATCAAAGAAATTCTAAAAAAAACCGTTAAAACTAACAATAAACCCCCGTTGTTGTCGTCCTTTAATGCGGTTCGCCAATTTTAACGGTTTCTCATTGGTCGCTTAAAATAGTCTACTGCCACTGTTCTAACGTATGTAAGAGTCGCTGCAGGATGCGGATGTTAAATTGGGTTAACTGATCAATTGCAAATTTGAATGAAAATTATATACATAATTTAAAATTAAATTGATAAAAATTAGTTTAAGACAATTCAAAGAATGAGTTCATTAACGGGGGGTTTAATGTATTTATTGGGGGCACTGCATCTCTGATTAGGTTGAGTGGTTGACGCTTGTTTATGGAAAAAATCCGCCTTTAGACAGGTAATTTTTCTGAGCATTCCCTAAAACCAAGTTTTGACACTACTGCTTAAATACAATACTATTTTTATGTGAAATATTCAATCTGAAAAATCTCCAAAGTTTAATGTTACTCATTAGGAATAAGTTTGAAATAAAAGGAATGCTTAAAAGTTTTCTACTTTTGTATTTGTTTCAGGTTAACATAATGGCAAGTGCATCTGATGTTATTGCAGCCATAGAAAAATTTGATCTGCAGCTAATTGACAAGCAATGGTCTGATGATATTTGGACCAGTGAATTTACATCCTGTCCAGACGACATAACAGAAGAATTTGCTGACAAATTTTCACCATTAAGCTATTGTGACATTGCTCAAGTGATTGAACAGGCAGATAAAATAATCAATCTATGGCTAAATAACTGCATTGATTCATCTGCTCTCAGTGATGCAGAATCATCAAACAGTAGCAATGTCACTGGTCCTAGTTGGACATTACTGCAAGAAGTGGATTATAGAAGACTTTTGTCGTTGTTATTCTTCTATATTTGTAAAGGGCACATGAATAACCAGGATATAACATCAGTTCACATTTGTGTCAAAGCTACAAATTTTTATTTTACTCTATTGGTGATTCCTGGCAGTGGCATTTACAAAATATTTCATGTGACGCTTTTTGAGAAATGTCTTGAAACTTTTGCCTTACATAGATTTTTGGAGATTGCTACTGGAAGAAAAATTAAAAAGGCAAGAGGCTCAAGAAAAAGTGAAGATTTCAGTTCAGATGATGAATTTCTGGAAATGGATGAAACATTAACATTGTCTCAGCAGCAAAACGTTGTGAAGCATTTGAATTTTCTCCTGACAACTTTTCAGCAGTTTATAAACAAATTTAGTTTTAAGAAATATCCTGAAGCTCTAAATATGTCTTTGAACATATTGGCAGATTTAACAAGATTGGAAAGAAATTGCAACTTACATGAATTTTCTACAAACAATACAAACACATCATTGGCTCCTCTTTCAAGAAATGCTTATCTTACCATGAAAGATTTCTGCTCACCTTTGCATGGCAGGGTTTCAGAAATCATTAGATTAGTTTTATTTTATTTGATGCCTAATCTGACTTCTGTGAGTGTTAACTTGTATTGCTTTTAAATGCTGAAATACAGCAAAGGAAATTGAGATAATTTTTTTTTTAGATTGGAGGTCTTGCCAACCCAGAGATAAATAAACTCAACCAAAGAGAGCTGACCAACATCAGAAGCATTGCCGTATCATTTATCACTGAAAATGTTATTCCTCTGGGAGAAGATGCTCATTTGGGATTGAAAATTTTAATTCAGCAACTTTGTTTCAATATGATTGACAGAGCAGATTATCGTTCCAAAGCAACTGACATGGTGATATCAATCCTCTGTAAACTGCCTGTCAATCTGTATTTCACACTTTTGAAATGGATTTTTCGTTTGTCCATGATGGAAGGTGCTCATCATAGAGTGATAAGTCTGGAATTGTTGTCAAAATTAATTTTCATGAAACCAGGCTCTGATGAATTGTCAAAACTCTCTGAATCACAATACAGACACT
The DNA here is from genome assembly GCA_028293925.1 of Brueelia nebulosa. Lineage (NCBI taxonomy): Eukaryota > Metazoa > Arthropoda > Insecta > Psocodea > Philopteridae > Brueelia > Brueelia nebulosa. The sequence goes on from JAQIBA010000107.1 coordinate 95,661, forward strand.
TGGATTCTCAGCTGCAAAATTCAGAAAATGTCACGACAACAAGAACTGATTTACAACAGAAAACTGACAGTTCATTTAGTTTAAGTCAAGGTTGGTTGGCTTTATATTAAAATAGAACTAAAGCATTCCTCACAAAAATATGCATCAACTTCAAGTACTGAAATTGATTGAAATTTTTTTCTTGCAGAACCATTAGTCTCATTCTCCCAGCCTTTAAATTACTTGCCTTTGGAGTATCGTCGAGCCATGTTTGCAATTATAGTAGATCGTATCAGGGATGAAGCTGCAATCGTGAGAACTCGCGCTCTTTCCATTTTATTTGACATAATTTCCAACAAAAGTTCCATGGCACTTCAGACTATTCTGAGAGATGTTTTCTTGCATCCATATTCTGACTGCTCTTCAATAAATCTACAACCCCCTATTGAAGAACCTGATTTTTTAAAATGGAAAACTTTTGTTACACTGCTTGAAAAGGTTTGTTACTGTGCTCATGAAAAATCAGTAAGAAATTCAATATCAATATAAATTTTTTCTTAATGTTTTAGGTTCATGAAAGTGGGATTTCAAAAAGTATGATACCTGGTGGTAGAATTATTGTTAGTAAAATTTTTGACAAATGTTTAGATGAAAGGGTTAATGTTAGGAAAGCTGCTTTGCAAGTTATTTCTAGTTTATTTAAGTTTTCTTCCAAGTGGATGACCAGTGATAATTTGCAAGTATGTTATTCTTTTAATTTTAATCTTTGAAAATAGTTAGTATGCAGATTGTATTATGAAAATGATTCTATGATTTTGTGTTTATTTATCAATATGATTGTAATTACTGTTTTGTAGTTCTTTGGAAAGCATTGTAGAGATCCGTCCATGTCTATTCGAAAGGAAATGTTGAATAATGTAACCGAACTTATGTTATTCTTCTCCGATTATGAACCCCTAATGGAACTTTGGGTGGAGGAAGTGGTTCCTTTGGTAATGGACAGAGAAATTCGAGTTCAGGAGCAAGCACTTCAGGTATACACAACTTTACAGTGTAATGAACTCCAATTTACTTAAGAAGTTGGATTAACGCTTGTGTACTTTTTGTTGTAGATTTTTTCGAATACAATTCTGTCTAAAATTGTGCCCTTCAATAAAATGAAAACTGCCGCTGATGAACTTCCCTGGAAGCTTCTGGATAAAATTGCAAAACAAAACAAGAGGAGTTTCTTAATGACCGCCTGCGCTCTTTGGAGCGAATCAGGGATTTTCAATCAGTCACTTATAACTACATTGAAAAGTCACATTGGCACAGTGAATGATGCACCTGTATGGGTTTTCCTGTCTTCCATATCTGAGTATTTTGACATTGAGAAACCCGAATTCGTCATGACATACTATATGGATGTCATTTCTAAGGTTTGCATGATGTAATTTTTTTCTGATTTAGGCCGAACATTTGCGAGTTATTTTTTCATCGATTAATTGTTTTGAATTGCTTAGGATGCAGGCGATGAAAACAGCTCATATCTTGCCCTGCTTACTCTGTGTACGTCCTGGCAAAAACTACCAAGAGACAAGAAAGAAATTCTCCAAGCTGAAATGTTCACTAAGATAAAATCCTTCACAGTAAGTCCAACCCTTATTGGTCTCACTGTTGATATTGTAGCGGGGATAACCGTATACATAGCCGAAGATGAATTGTCAGGAAAGAAGGAAGTTGCCAAATGGGGCATCGAAATGATTCAAGTGAGTGTTCGACTGCAATTACACAACACCTATTCAGAAATAGCTATAGTTAATTAGCATTTATTTTTCATAGATTTGCGAAACTCATTTGGAAGGTTGTCTCAAAAACCAAAATGATGCGGAACCAGGTTGCAAGGATTGCATTAATATATTAGCTCTTTTGGGAGCTTTGATCGGGATTTGCCCGGACAAAATAAAGCATCCGACGTTTTTAATGCTTTTTAATTTCTTGATGAACTCAAGTAAGCTATTGATTGATGTTTCTAAGTTTAGAACGTTTAGTCAAACGTTTTTCATTTGCTTTTAGAAAACGGAGGATCCGCTTTCGGCAGAAAAATGAAAGCCATAACAGTTATTACTTTATCAAAAATGGCTTTGCAGAGCGATCACTTTGCCAGAAATTTAGTCCCCGGTTTGGCTCAACTTCTTGACAAATCTTCCGATCCAGTTGTTTTGAATAATGTAATCGTGGCTATTGCTGATATTGGAGAAAGGTAATACTTTTATTAAGTATTGTAAATATTCCGAAAAATGGTTAAGAAATCAAAGTACAAATTGTAATTATATATGTATTTCTTTTTTAGTTATGCCAATCTTATAGAACCACTCATTCCGTTTATTTGCGTGTGCATGAAAAGCAAACACAAAAGCCTTAAAGAAATCACCCTCATTCTTCTAATAGAACTTCTTCAGGAAGAATATCTAAAAGCGCGAGGCGCATTGGTTTTTCATCTTTTGACAATGGTGAACGATTCGAATCCGTGGCTCGTAAATATAGTGAAATATTTCTTCACAAACTCACTCTTGGCTCGCAATCCTTACGTAAGACAACGGTCTCATTGAATCGTTTAGTTAAACTCATTAAATTCTAAAAATACTTTTTTTTTTCAGAAAATGTATCAACTTCTCCTGCCGGCCATATTTCATCTGAACAATTACACGAATCATCCGGATTACCCTAAATTAGAAATGGCTGACGCCGAGGCTAAGGCGTTCGATTTGAGTGGCCCTGAAAATCATTCAAAGCGGATGAACGTTTACCAGTTTATGCTGACGAACGTTCCTGATATGGTTAAGATGAAGTGTTTGCATTTCGTGTGCACTGTGGTAAGAGAAAAATTAGCAGCCTTTAATGGACGCGAATGTCTGAAAAACTTAAAATTTTATTCAGTTAATTTGTATTCTTTCTTTTGCAGATATTAAACGGAGCGGCGGACAATATAATAGCTATAAAAAGTAAAAACGGGGAACAGCTCCTATTCGACGCCCTTTGCATTCTACTTATGCCGGAAATCAAAATCGAGTACAACGATTTAGTGAAGAAGAAAAACGAAGACGGAGAAGAGGATGACGATCAAAAGCAAAACCCTCTTTATAAATTGGGAAAGCAAATGTTCACCGCCGCTCAAAAAAAGGAGATAATAGAAACAATAATTCCGATTTGCTGTAAACTTAAGAAAAAGTTGCTGGTCGAGAACAAGAAACTCTTGCCCTATCTCCATAAATTTGTCAGGGAGGTCGTGAAAGATTACAAAAACGAGATAAATGAAATATTTAAAGAAGACAAACAATTCGGGATTGAGATCCTGCACGAACTGGACAAAATTTCAGACACCGAAATGGAAGAGGAGGAAGATGAAGAGGAAATGGTTAGAGTAACCGCTTCAGACAGCCAATCCGCGGGTGATCGACCTCTTGGGATTTACTTGGCCGCGGTTAGGAATAAACGACAGGAGTCCAGGGGTAGAAGCACTTTACCCAGCATACCCGAACAAAGTTCCGGAGAAAATAACAGGACTCATTCCTCACCCGGTGAAAATGCAGTGGATACGGAAAAATCGGATTCACGGCATCAGTCACCCCAAACAACAACCGGGGCGGATGCTCTATCAAAAACGGTTAGAGTTGTCCTGAACAGGTTAGATGCTGAATCAGTGTCTCAGTATTTACCAGAAAATGCAACGCCTAACTCAGAACCTAACTCAGGCGAAGATGCAGCAAGAGAGGATCAGACTGCAACCGTCAGTCAAGATCCTAAAGTTCAAATAAAAAACTTGTCGGTTTCTTTGGAGAGATTGAGCACAAAATACTTAAAATTGTTTGAAAATAACGAAAAAATAAATACAAATCAGTGTATAAAAGGGAGTAATATTAATTCAAAAGTAACGAACAATGACGAAGACGAAGAGGTAACAATGGAGAAGGCAGTCCAAAGCATCGTAATGCCACCTCCCGTCAAAAGTTGCACAAACAGTAAGAAAAAGAGTTTTTGCCAGAAAACCCCAACGACTCCAACACCTGGAGGAAGGAAAGAGCTTCTGACAAGCACTCCACTCGTTATGGCTGACAAGTCAGATTTCGATATGGACATTAGTGCAGTGGTTAACGAAACTGAATAATGACGAAGTTTTATTATAGGAGAATACACACTCAGTTTCCTTGTCCCGGTGATAAGGAAGGATTACATTTGTTCTGCAATTAAAAACAAAAAAAATCAAAGTGGACCACTTGTAAATAACAATAGTAAGCACGGAGTTTATTTTAACAGTGAAATTTACAACTTTTTATGCGTTTTCCTTGCCTGTATATATGTTTATATATTTCCGTATTTTTTAAAGATAAATATTGCATGACTGTCACTGAAATATTCAATTTATTGATTTACTATATTATTTTAAGTTCTATTTTTGACAGTAAAATTTATTAAAAATTTTGAATGCATCTTTAATTTTAATTATTAATTAAGCACAATTTCTCAATTATTGAGCTTTTCCATATCATATTAATGTCCTTTATAAGTTGGAAAATCGTAGTCAATCGTCTGTTTAATTACCCACATGAAAGAGTATTGAAAAACAGTTGCAATTCATATAAAGTGAATTTCATTTCTTCGTAGATTTATGGTCGACACAATCTCTTTTCACACCCATGTTAATTCGATGTCAACATTAAGTGGCAAATTGATGTCCGAAATTGTTAAAGACTGAAAAGAATAGTTCAGTATTATTATTTTACATTTGCTTAAACCTGATATTAGGTTAAATGATAATAACTTACCACCGAATCTTTTTCAAAATTAACTTTTTCATTATTCAAAAAAACAGTTGTTACGTTTTTCATTCCTAAAATCTTAATTATTTCCAAAGTCGGCGTGTCCAAAACATTCCACACTGTGCTTTTACTCAGGAAACGACTGCCCGAAAGCGTCAGCTTCAAAAAACCGTATTTATTTTCGGTTATCGTATCTAAAAAAACAAATCTCATTTATTCGGACGGTAATCGAAAATAATCCCGATTTAAATACCTAAACTTATTCCGTCATCCCAAAACAAATCGCCTTGTGCCTCCCCCTTTTCATCGAGGGCGATCAGAAAAGTAAAATTGTTCTTCCGACTGAAATAAAAATAAAATAATACACCCCCGATCTCTTTTCAAAGTCTAAATCCCTAAGCAAACCTTTCCGTAGTTGTCAGTCCTGGTTTCTGCATCGGGAGGATGATTCCTCCCCTTATGAGGAGGGGTATGCGCTCGTAGTTCGCATGCAGAACGACATTTTCTCCTGTGCTTGTTCTGTCCTGGAGAGTGTACCAGTCATACCACCGCCCGGCTGGAAGATACGCTTGGACATGTTCACTATTATCATCCGTTATTGGAACGATGTAAAGTCCAGAACCCCATAGAAATGCTCTGTCGATTTCGTGAGTTTTTTCATCCTCTGGAAACCTGTGTTTACAATAAAATCCAATAGTATTAAACTCATCTAAATCGTAGGTATTAATTTACTTAAAAATTTACTCAAAAAAAAGAGGCCTTGCCACTGTGTCTCCATTTATATGTGCTTTGTAAAAAAGCGTATACAGATAAGGTAAAAGAGAATATCTGATCTCGAGTGCATTTTTGGAACTTCGAATCACATCCTCTCCGAAAACAACCGGATCCTGATCCTGAAACAATTGTTTCAAAAACATCTGCCCCTTTATTTAGTTTATTACAATACCTACACTGTTTCCTAGTGAGTTATGATTTCTCGAAAATGGATAAAACGCGCCCAATTGCATCCATCTGTTGCAGAGATTTTTCGTCGTGTTTCCAATAAACCCGCAGATGTCAGCTCCAGTGAATGGAATACCATAAAGACTGAACGACAGCAAAGCTAAACCGAAATTCTTTTTAGTAATTTTGAGTTGACAACCGACAGAAATGTGCTACCGACCGGGAATCGACTTGGTGAGGTCATGCCAAGTTGAAAAATTGTCACCGGTCCAATGAGCCGCGTATTTTCCACTACCGGGGGATGTCGATCTCGACAAGAGAAATCCTCGTTTCCCTGTCAATTCTTGGAGAGACCTGAGAAAAGAGGAAAATAAAGGTGCTGACAAATAACAACCTTTTGTACTGACCTCAAGGTGAGTTCTGATTCGCTGATTCCGTATAAATTATGTACGTCGTAATGATTCCCCGCGAACTGTTTCGTTGACATGCATAGTGTTTTGTAATACAGTTTCCCTCCGTCAACTGCAGGTACGTATGGAGGGTTTTCCAGTTCGTTGTCCGGACATCCATCGGATCCTCCATCGAAGAAATTCGAAGGTTCATTCATATCCTGAAATTGGTGAAACGCAACGGTAAACATCGGTGGCTTTAACACTCAGAGGTCGGACGGACATATTTTTTATCATAACTTTTTTTAGGGTAAAGACAGATTTATGAAATTTTTTGACTTTTCATAAATACTCGAGAAGACTGCTGGGAATTTTTTTCAGAATTTTAGGCCCATCGGTTTCCGAGAAATAATATTTTTTACCTTTGTGGACGGCCGATGACTTTCAAGTCTCATATTTATCAATGTTTTTTTTTTAATTTTTTGTCGAGAGAAGCTTTTGTTGGTAGAAGAAATAATTGTCTAACCATTTTGATAGTTATAAGTGCCAATGGGGGTCCACAAAGCAATACATACGCGGCGTAATATCAAAGGGAAAATGAGTAAAAAATCATACATAAAAACCGCCTTTGTTTTTGAGTTTTGTCAGTTGTTGTTTGCTTTGGCGATTCTATAATTGTGTATAATAATGTCTCAAAGATTAACACTGAATGAATTTGAATCATCTGATGAGGGAAAAGGGAACGAACCTGAGGATGACTTCCCAATACCTGATGAATCTAAACCAAATGGAGTTTTCAATGGTTTGTTTGTTTGTGTCGAAAGTATTTATTACATACAGTTGTTTATTCTTTCTTATTTGTCATTTTATCATATTATTATATATCTTTTTGACCTTTTATAATATATGCATTCAATAATACTAAAATTCTGAAAGTTATTCCAGAAAATCACGTCCTCTGAGTGTTAATAAACTTTTAATTTGAATCTTACAATCCAAAGTCCATCAAATGGAATCTTCTGATAAAGATCTCGAATTTGTTTATTCCAATAATCATAGGTTTTCGGGTTAGTGAAGTCGGGGAAAACCGTTGTTTTCGGGTTCCAAACTTTCCCGATAAACACTGAGCCGTTCTGATTTTTAATGAAGATGTCAGCGGACAACCCGTCATCATATGGTGGATAAGTGCCTTCCGGTTCCGAAGCACTAACTCCAGGGTCTAATATCGGGATGAAGTACATTCCTGCATCGTGGATGTCTTTCACCAGCTCCGGCAAACTCTTAAAACTGACCGGATCTATTGTGAAGTCGTTCTGATTTTCCATGTAATCTATATCGGCCCATTGAACGTCCTGTGGAAAATTGAGATTTTGTATTGCCCAGATGGAAAACCCAAATGGATTTGTGTGTACTTACAAAGGGGATCTCCGCCTCTTTAGTTCTTTGCCAAACTGCTCTCATATTCTCTGCGCTCCCATAACCGTACCTGAAAATTACCCCGTTTAATTTCGATTTTCATTATCTGAGAAATAAGAGACACACACTTGCATAATTGAAATCCTAAACTGAAATAGGGAGGAAGGAAAGGTCTTCCGATTGTTTCTGTATACTGGCGAATGACATCCGCTGGGGTGGGACCGATAAAAAAATAAAAGTCGAGTATACCACCTATTACTCGGTATGTTATGGCGGGAAGAGGCTGAAGGATAATATCTGAAAGAAATTATTATATATAATTTAAGTCGTTGAGGATTTAACAATAAATGTTTTGGAAAACCAACCCATTGCATTACTGTTCTGAAGAAACACGCCGTGACTTCGTCCGTTAGATTCCAGGGCCAAATAAAATGGATGACTTCCGTATAAATTAATCTGGAAAAGGAGAGTCTGTATTAGAATCAGCTGTAACTGCTGAATAAATAACCATCACCTGTTCTCTCGGTGGGGAATCGTGGGCAAACAATGTGTGTCTGGTCCAGTTTGTGTCCAACCAAAATGTAGTCCTGTGCTCTCCTAACCCATAAATCCTACCGGGTAGGGTAGAACTTATTTGGAGGAATTGATCAGAAAATATAAACCCTTCTGTCGCCTCAGTGTCGAAACTGTTGACAGCAAATGATTATACGTTTTCTGCTTAATTATTTCTTCACGTTCATACTTACAGAACGTCTCCATTTTTTCTCGATATTTTAAATCCGAACTGATCAGAAGAAATGTCGACTTTATAGTCTACGTTTAAATCGCTTACGTGATTTTCATTAATTTTCGGGTAAACGGGCTCATACCTCTTATTATCTGCGTCGGATATCTGCGTCAGAATATCGGGTAATTACTTGAGTGTCATTCAGGGCGATAACTGTTGACCTACCTTGACCCGAACTCTATAATCAGTTTGATATTCGACATCCACCCTCAGCCTGCTGACATCCTTCGGATAAGGCGATGGGAAAGTTCGTTCGAAAAAAGCCGTTATTCCGCGTTCGGTTTCGGTGTAGTTCGAACGGACATATCCTCCGTAGAGTTTGGGGTAATAACACCAGGGAACGTCTACTGGTGGTGAATTGCTGTCCCTCGGTTTCCAACAGCAACCCCTTTTGCTGCAGTTTTCATCGTTTGCCCATTTTTCCGGGTAACAGTCTAATTTTTCAGAATCTTTAATGTTGGAGCATTTTGCATCTGATTCTTCCGTGATTTGAATTAAAAGCGAAATCCCAATTAACGTTTTCAGAATTTTATATTTCATTTTTACCTCCATTTTGTTTTCATTCAGTCCATTAATGGAGAGTAAATTCTGTGCGTTATTCTCAAAGCCAAGCCAATATTCTAAAGTCTAAAATTAAAATTCTGAAACTGAAAGAATAGTTATTATTAACCCTAGAAAGACCGTGGGGTCCGTGCGGACCCCAAAGCGGTTTTTCTTCCGCTGTAGCTCTTTTGTTTGTCATTGTAAAATGTTGAAATTCGGTGACTTTTCCTAACTTTTTTCAGACTTTAACCCGGTGTTTTCAGATTTCCAAAATTCCTTCTAGTTTCCGAGTAAAAAATTACACTCCCGCGAAAGACCGTTGGGGTCCGTCCGGACCCCAGACTATTTCCTATGATTTTCAAGTTCCCACGCTTCTTGGCCGCTCAAATCTCATAGATAATGAATAATGGGTGCCGAATAAATGCAAAAACAGCTCTTCTAGCTTGTTTATCTAAAAAGATTTTAAATTATATAGAGAAAGATACAATGTCGAGCATTGTTTTTCGCAAAATTTGTGCCTTACTGTTCTTAAGAGTCATATTCTTTTTTCATTTTTGTTTTGACTTCTTTGTTCTGAGCTCTTTATGCCCCCATATTCGCTGTTTCATCAAAACTCGAAAACGCTGTTAAATTCGGACTTTGTCAACAGTCAGAAGCAAATCACCCAACAGCTTGGTTCTGAATAATTGAGGGTTTTGTAACATAGCGGTCATTTAGTTTTTTTTGTGATTTTTGGAAACAAAAAGAAAAAAATCAAACATCCAGTCACCATGTGCAGGTGAGTAATCTTTTACCTTAAATTTCAAATATACCCTTTGGTGAACATATTTGCAATTAGACTGGATACACAAATGTCACATTTTGTTTAGGCAACTGAAACCTCAGGAAATACGAAAGATTCTCGAGGACAGTTTGGAGGAATCTGATGAAGAGAGTAGTGAAAGTTGCAGTGACAATGAAATAGATAGGATTATTTCATGTGACTCAGAAGAAGGAGAATGCAGTGATGATGAAGATTCCGAAGCTCAACCCCTTCCTGATGAAGAAACGGAAATGTTTTTCTCCAAGAACGAAGAAGAAATTTGGCTGAAAAACCCCATGGGTAGTACGGAAGGTAGAAAAAGTAAAAAAGATATTCTAGTTGAACAGTGTGGGATAACTCGCTTCGCAAAAACTAGAATTGTTGATTTACAATCTGCGTTCCTCTTTTTCTTCCGCAATTCATTACTCGAAAAAATTGTTAAATGGACAAACAAAGAGGGGCAATTGCATTACAAACAAAATTGGGTAAATACAACCCTGCAGGAAATAAAGAGACTTAGGTGTGTTAATTCTGATTGGGGTCTACAAATCGAAAAATGAAGAGATTAGTCAGTTGTGGAGCCAAATAGATGGCAGACCCATTTTTAGTAAAATAATGGGTCGAAACCGGTTTAAAGAATTATTACGGATTCTTAGATTTGATAATGCCGAAGCTCGCCGAAAACACAGATCTGATAATAAAACTGAGCCTATCGATGACATTTTTCAAGAATGGAATAAATACTTGGGTGAAGGTTATAAACCGGGGTGGTGTCTTACCATTGACGAGCAACTTGTCACTTTTCGTGGACGTTGCCCTTTTAAGCAGTATTTACCTGCCAAACCCGGTAAATATGGTCTAAAATTTTGGGCCCTCTGTGACTCTGAAACAAGCTACTGCTTGAAACTAATGATTTACAAGGGCAGAGAGACGGGGGAAAAACGGGCAGTAAATGTGGGTGAAACGGTGGTGAAAAATCTTGTTTCGGACTATTTAAATACAGGGAGAAATATAACCTGCGATAATTTTTTTACAAGTATCAGACTAGCTCGGTTCTTGCTCACCAAAAATACAACAATTGTGGGCACAATTAGAAAAAACAAGGGCGAACTTCCACCAGAATTCATTAGGGGTAAAAGATCAGTTGGGTCCAGTTTGTTTGGTTTTCAACCTGACGTAACAATTGTTTCTTACTGCTCCAGAAAAAACAAGGCGGTCACTCTTTTGTCTACACATCATCATGATGACAAAGTGGATGAGCAGAAAAAACCAGAAATTGTTTTATCGTATAACGCAACCAAAGGTGGGGTGGATCGCATGGACCAAATGACTAGATGTTATTCGGTAAAAAGAATGACCCGAAGGTGGCCATTGGTTGTGTTTTATAACATGATAGACATAACAGCCCTAAACGCCTATATATTGTGGCTCTCAGTAAATGGTGAAAAGAAACTTCCAAGAAGAAAATTTTTAATAGACTTAGGGAAACAGTTAGCCGACGTCAATTTAGAATTCCAAGAACTTGAGGTTGCTACCAATCCAGATTCTACCACAAAGAAAAGATGCCACATTTGTCCCAGAATTAAAGACAAAAAATGTAAAACTCATTGCTCTCGTTGCAAACTGAATGTCTGTCCTGAACACTCTCAAGTATTTTGTAAAATATGTAGCGAAAAGTTATAAAACAAAAAAATTTTACATGAGTGATTTATCTTACTAATGTTTGTTGCGTTTTTCAATTATTTTATATTCAATAAAAATGCTTATTTTTACATTTTCGACTTTTTATTAATCCTTTAATTCGCCTTCAATAAAAAAATGAAAAAAAACCATCGAGAAAAACAAAGGAACTAGCGCAAAGTCTCTGGGGTCCGCGCGGACCCCAGCGGTCGTTCGCGGGAGTCTGAAATGCCGGTCTTTCCAGGGTTAATATCCCACGAGAAAATAAAAAGACTGAAACTTAAAATAACTGAAATTGTACAACGAAATATAACTGCAGCACACACAAAAAATGCTGAACCTTTTAATCAGTTATCAGCGACTGGTTATGAAGATCAATCCTATGCTAATTCTCAACTTGTTTTCACAGCATTCATTTCAGTTTTATCATGCAGAATTGTTGAGTATTCATAATTCGGTTAGAATTAATTGCTAAGTCAAACAATCTATCGAAACATTTACAAATCTGAGAAAACTGACGTTATTCGAAGATATAAATTTTTGCCCCATGATCACGCTTTTAGAAAACAAATTCTTCCCACTGACTGCATTTTCAGTAAGTGATTATCTCCAGATTTATTATATAATCACCATCAGATCATCAGAATTTCCAATAAGGAGCTCAAATAAAAAAGTATTACCCATCTGTCAATCACAGCAGTCAGACTGCAGAAGCAAACTGATCGAATAACACACTATTATTAAATAATTGAGTAAATATTCTGGAAAATTTCATAATACCTGTTAGATTCTCCGATTCTTCTCTTTTTCCAAATCAAATATTTCAATGCCGTTAACTCTATAGAAAATTAAACAGGGCGCACAGTGATCACTGGTTTACGCGGTAAAATTGTCAGTACTGCCACTCGAACCTCTCAGAATCATTACCAACCTAAACTAACGTAAACATTGACTGTTAATTTTGTCAGTTATGGATTTCCTTTTATCATTTCGTCCTTTCCAAATATTTAATAAAGCAGAACCTAAAAAAAATGTCGAGAAGGAAAGCATCAATTCGCCTCTGACTCTTTTTGAAAAGTTTTTACTGTTGTCAGTCGATAATGCACCGTGGATGTACTTTCAAATTCCAGGAGTCTTTCTCAGGTTCATTATTGCAACGTATACGCTGACTTTTCTCAAACAAACGGTCGGATGGCAACATTATGATTTTGTCAACCTCGCGCTTGATATTCTATTCACCGTGGATTTGATATCGGCTATTTTATACAGGTATTTCCCTCCTGACGTTGTAAAGACTCTCCCTTGTGAAAGAATTTAATGCAAGTGTTGAATTTTTTCAGAGTTAAATGGCCGAACAAAAAACGGATACCCAGAGCAAATTCGTCGCAACTTTCAAAAATAGTCTGGAGAAATGCATGTTTTAAACCTCGACCGATTTGGATGTTGATCGTAGATGTAATAAGTGTGTTGCCTTTTGAAACAGCAAGGATATGGAGCCCTCTTCCTTCTGTTTATTATGCGATTGCTCATTGTCTTCCCGCACTAAGAATATACAAACTTCCTCTCTATTACAGTAAGTGAATTTTTTCAGTAAATCTTTAATAACTTTATAATTAGGATTGTGTCAGTCCGAAACTTTGAGCGCTTTCTAAAATATCTCCTGATTTCAGGGGATAGCTGTGGTAAAAATACCTTACGAACTTCTGCAATTGTTAAGATTATTTTAAAATTTGGCATATTTTGGTTGCTTCTAAGCCATTCCATTACGTGTTTCTGGCGTTGGGTAAGATGAAAAACATTTCTTATTAGAAAACGTTTAAAAACACGATTGAAACTTAAATTACATTTTTCAGTATACACTCTACACAAATAGCGAAATTATTAAACATATAGAAAAGACTAAATTTTTCGACAAAAACAGTCCCATTAGCTGGTACCATATGCTTTTTTATTTTGTTCAAATCGGGCTTGCGAATATCGGGTAAGCAAACTTATATTTCGTATCATAAAGAATCATATTTTAATGCTCTCAATGGTTTTAATAAGTTTCGGTGACATCGCGGCGACAACGGATTTAGAGCGGACTTTCGTCTCCATTTTTACATTCATAGGATTCTTGGTGCTCAACGGTTATTTAATATCCGCTTTAAGTAATGTTTTGGCGAGAAAAGCTCGAAGGGTGACCATTCTTCGGTTTAGGATTTCCCTCATACAGTACGAATTGGTAATTAATTAACTGGAGATTATTCAATTTAAAAAAAATCTTCCGGCAGAGTATAACTGTAACGAAACGAATCGAAATTATTTCTTTCAAGGAGCAGAGAAAAGTCCCCGAGAATTTGATCTTAAAAGTTATTAAGTTTTACCATTCTCTGTGGGATTTACGTCAAGGAGCAGGCTCCGTCAATGAATTGTTGATTTCTCTCCCAGATAGCATTTGGGGACAAGTTTATTTTGATATATTTAAGCCCGCGTTGGATGCGGTAAGTGTCTCATTCTATACTCGATTTGGATTCATAACAACAGGGGACTTAGCCACAGTTTGCAGTCTTTACTTTTTAGATCCTGTGATGAAATCAGCAAAAGAGCGCTTGCCAGAGTTATGAAGATCAGTTTGTTCATGGCCGGAGATGTGATTTTAAAAAGAAACGAAATCACCTCGAAAATGTTTTACATAAGGAAAGGAACGGTAAAGGTACGGAAGTGCAAAACAATGTTTTACCCAATAAAATTCGCCAAATTTTAACCCTTTTTTTGGCAGATCATGTCTTACCAGGATGACGAAACTCAGATCATGACATTTGGAGCGGGTTCGATTTTTGGTCAAGTCGCACTTTTACTGAGTTTGCCGGCGAAGAGTCAAGTTCACGCGGCGACATTTTGTGAAATTCATCTAATTCATCGGAAAGATCTTTTTAGAGTTTTTAATGATTATCCAGAGGCTTTAGAAATAGTGAGGAATGTCCACAAGGTAAAGAATGTGAGAAATCGGGGGAAAAACGAACACTTCACTGATTGTTTTAATTATTCTAGAATATGCTACTGAATGTGATGGCCGACAAGTTCAATCAAAAGTAAGTTACACTGATTGCATAAATACTTCACTTCTAAAAAAATTTTTAAATGTTTGGTGTAACAACATGTTTTTTGCCGATCCTTTTTGCTTCTTCCAGGTCATCTAACCCTGTCAAACCCGAAAACGTCATTACTATGTCTGATTTTTACCTGGTCCCTCAGGAAGCGAGTAAACTTTCCAAGGGTGACATCTGCGTGGTCAATACCTGCCCGTATGTGTTTGAGCCAGAAACAGTATACATACAAGTTTGGAGCGTCCTCATCGCTTTGATCATTATAGTAAGATAATATTATCTTATTATATATTATTATTTTATTTATATTACGTCATTAATATGTCGTCCTTTTATATTTTTTATATTTTATTATTTATTTTATTATTTTTATTATTTTTTATTATGGGTAATTCCACGTGAAAGGAGTCGGTGGCCACAGATCGATCCCCTCCGATTTCTTCAAATATTACAGGTTTGTACCTTAGTGTCTTCGATGAAAAACCCCCAAATTTTAGTTCGATATCTCCATCCGTTCCGGAGATATGGCCATTTGAACAGAAAATGACGCGTTCCATTTTCGGCGTCCGACTCGAAAATCGACAACTTTGCACTCCCGTCCTGCGGAACCTATCCAACCCACAAAAATGAGCTTTTGCATAGTGACAGAGCTTTACATGCTCTTTCGAATGACATGGGTTTCAACTTTTTAGGTCTTATGGTTGCTGAGCTACAGCGCCTCGAAAACAGATCTGAAAATTGGGCACAAAAAAAATTTTCAATTTTCAACGCCCCATAACTTTTTTTCGCATTGACCGATTTTGACCAAATTATGCATAGCGACAGTGCATCACTAGAGCTTCAAAATGAGCCATGTTGGACATTCCTGGCATCATCTCAGCGGGAGCCATTGGAGTGCAAATGGTCGGGAAACGCCATTTTAGCGATTTTTGACCAACTTTGAGGCCAAATAGCAAAATAGTGTCATCTCAGATTTCGTTCTAACTTTGCTCGTTGAAAGGGCATATCTTAAGCTTTCGAACGCACCCGTTTCGATTTTAGAGAAACCACTCTGAGGGGGTGAAATCGCCCCCCCAATTTTTTCTTTTTTTTCTTTTTATTATTATTTTATTATACATTACGTCAATATTATATATTATATAAGATAATAATACAATACTAAAATAAAAAGGGTTCGTTAGAAAAGAACTGAAGTTTCTTTTCGTCATTTTTATTTTTTTTTTTTACAGGGAATTTCCTTTTACTATCCATATTGCGCTGTTTTCACGAGGAAATACCCCCTCAAGGCAGAACCTTTTATAATTCTTTTCGACGTCTTTCTGCTCGCCAACTTATACCTAACTTTGACTACTGCGTACGTGAAAGAAAACGGTCGGTTCCCGCACCTGACCTAAACGGATCTCTCAAAAACAATCCGAGTGATTTGCCTTTCTTGGTTTCAGTTCTAATTTCATGTCCCCGTGATATACTGGCGACCAAACTCACACAATTTTCTACCTACGTCGACATCATCTCCCTCCTGCCCATTCATTACGGCATTAACCATGACGTCCGTAACAAGCCAATCATCTTATGCCTTAGGTGCCTCCATTTTTATAAGGTAATACGAGTTATTATATTTTCTCGTGAATTTTGCTTCTTTCTTTTGTGTGTTTTTTTTTTTCAGATTCATTATTTGTTTTCGAAAGCGGAATCATCAGTGAACATAAAAATGGTGAGCGTTCTGCGTTTGATTAAATACGTCCTGTATTTTTTCTACGGTGGATACGTCATGGGAATGCTTTATTATCTGGAAGCTTGCTATGTTGAGTAGGGCTACTCTATATTTATTACGCGGGGTGCAATGTGGTCACTCTGCACTAATCATATTTTGTAGTCCTTGCAGAGAGGATTCATGGTACTCCCAGAGCCCCCCTGTACTCTCTGCTAGCTCTCCCATTTGGGTGTCGCTCTATTTTGCCATCTTGGTGAGTCACTGGAAATACAATTCTCCTTCTGGATCAATACCCAAATGACTCTTTAAGGTGATGTCCGGAACCGGATATGGAGATATCAATGCTGTTAATGAAATGGACGTGAGATTCGCCGTTGCTTGCTGCCTTGGAGGATGCATCTTATTTATATACCTCATCGCCGAGTATTCTGCTAATCTATCTCTGAGCGGGCAGCCCAGGTACTGCTGCCCTAACCAACAGTGAAATTCTAAGGTTTAGTCGTCTGTTGATTCGACTGAATTAAAGTTAATTTTTGAAAAAGTTTGCTTTTGCTTCAGACAAAACTTCATCGAATTAGCTGAAAGGGTTAATTCATTTTTGATGACGCATAGAATGTTACCCAGTGAAAACCTTCGCGTGAGACAGTACATGAATCTGCAATGGGAGAGGAACAAAGTATATTATTTTGCGTAAATTATAATATTTGAAATAATTTTTTATTTTGTTAGTTTAGTTAGGCTATACTTAAGTGGCCATCTTCGATTGTATTTTTTCAGGGTTATGAATTCACCTCCAATCAAAGTTTATTTTACGACACTCCTAAGCATATCCTCTCAGAAATAAACAAATACACAAAGACTAAGGCAATGCAGAGGTTGAAAGTATTTAAGGGAATGAACGAAGAGGTTATCACGCAGATACTCATAGAATCAAACAGAAAAGTTTTTCCTCCCAATGAGGTGATAATATATGCAGGTGATCTCTGCTCGAGCTTTTTTGTCATCGAAGAAGGTTACTGCGAGGTTATTTTTGGGTGTTATTTTTAAACTTTAATTTTATTTTTCTTCTTTAAACATGAATTATTTTTTTTTAGGTGACTTATGGAAAGGATGTTTCGCAGAAGAAAATAATCACGATGGGTGATGACATAGGAACATTGGAACTACTTTTGGGTAATTTTTCGTACTGGAAATCGTATTATATACTTTATACCAGTGATGGCCAACCTTTCATAATGTGGGAGCCAAACTTGAGTTTGGTGTAATTTTGCGGGCCACAATGTATAAGAAAATTAAATAGGGATTTTTAAAATTAGTTTTTACTCTCTTTCACTCTCATTTTCCCTTTTTTCTCTCTTCTCATTTTCCCCTTTGTCTTTTTCTCATTTTCTGTTTCCCTTTTCTCCTTTTCTCTTTCTTCTCTTTGTCTCATTTTCTACTTTTCTCTTTTCCTCCTTTTCTCTTTTTCTCATTTTCTCATTTTCTTATTTTCTCTTTCTTCTCTTTCATCTCATTTTCCCCTTTTCTCTTTTTCTCATTTCCTCCTTTTCTTTTTCTTTCTCATTTTCTCCTCCTTTCTTTTTCTAATTTTCCCCTTTCTCTTTTTATCTTTTTTTCATTTCTTCCTTTTCTCTTTCTTCTAATTTTCTTCTTTTCTCTACGTTTCTGCTCTCACGGCTATTGCCTTTGCCTCCTTTTCCGGCTTTACCCATTTTTACATTTTTATTTAAGCAGTCCTTTTGACTTCTATGACAGAATCTAAAAAAGAAGGGAAACCCAAAGTGTTTAATGGAATTCGAATGGATTCGAAAGCGTTCGCGTAAATTTAAAATTTTGCCGAAAGGTAAGAAAGAATTAGAATAACCCCTTATTTAAAAATTAAAATGGACTAAAATCACCAAATACGTATGTGAATATAGCAATAAAAGAGTGGGTCACATGCAACACCTTCACGGGCCGGATATGTCCCGCGAACCGTAGGTTGGCCATCACTGATTTATACGATTATATCTCGGACATTGTTTTTTTAATTTTTTATTAGGTATCACATCTCTATGTCATGTGCGTACCATTACTCATTGCTGTGTCCTGAAAACTCAAAAAAATGTCCTTCAGAGAGCTTTTTCGGACAATCCTGAGGCAGTGAAGGATTTACAGGAATTAATTGCGGAGTTTCAGAAAAGTCCCGTAATAACCTTTCAGCATAAAAAGTTCAATTTTTTAATGAAAATTTTTAATAAAATGCCTATTTTTAGTTCATTCAAGAAATTAAAAAAAAACAACCCGTTCGTCTTCATTTAATGGTTCGCTCTTCGGCGCAGAAATCTGTGTATCGTTTTCGCTTTTTCCGCAAACAAAAGGGAAACAGAGAACTGAGAGAGCCGTATTTCAGATTAGGATTGTGTCAATGGATCAGGTGAGCACTACACAATGTCGTTTTGTTATAATTAACTTTTGAAATTTACGGATTATTATTTTTTTCAGGTTTCTTTTAGGCCGAATGACTATTTTACCGTATGGAAAGTTTTTGAAAATTTGGGAACTTTCGCGATGTTTCTTTGCTTTCTGTTCGGCCATGATTTTTCCTCTCCTTCCTTATCTAGAATTGCAAATGAGACCCTTATATTTCATAGGTTACTTTCTCGATGTCACCGCCTGGATCGATTTGTAAGTATGTTTGGTTCAATCGTTCAAAGAGTAATGTCTTTTAGATTATTTTTATTAGAAAAAAATATTGTTCTCAATATTATACTCTCAGATATTTCAGACTGCACGTGTGCTTCTACAACCGAAAAAATCTTTTGGTGTCTCATCCTTTAAGTACCTCCAGCCATTACCTAAGAGGAAGCTTTCTTTTGGATTTTCTCTTCTGTTTCCCCTTTGATAGAATTATGTATCGACCGGTGTATGATTCCGATGGATTTGCTATGTATGGAATAAGATTTATTTTGAAAACTTACAAAAATTTGTGCTTATCTGTATTATTTTTTGCAGGGTCACGAGCAAACCGATAAATGTGCTAAGGCTACTTCGGGTGGGACAAGTTTATAGAATCCCAGGTACTGTTGTAAATTTGGGAAAGGATTTCCTGTCAGTCCCCAGCCTGTTCAGGTAGGAAAGAAAAAATTTAACCCATAGAGGCTTACATTAGAGTTGTACAGCAGATGTTATGGTATTCCTTTTTTATTTTCAGAGTTATGATCATGATGATAGCTCTGACTTTGGTTTTCTTAAACTTTCTCACCAGTGCGGTGGTACTGTTGTGCGTCAACTATAAATCGAGCAAAACCGGCAAATACCAAATCATTATCGCACCTAATGTCAAAGCACACATAATGGAAATTCAGGAACAATGCAAGTATTAATAGTTTAATTAAGTTGACCAGTGATGGCCAACCTACTTCCCGCGGGCCATATCCGGCCCGTGAAGGTGTTGCATGTGGCCCGCTCTTTTATTCCTATATTCACATACGTATTTGGTGATTTTAGTTCATTTTAATTTTTAAATAAGGAATTATTGTAATATTAGAATAACTTTCAATTTGAAATTCTTTCTTACCTTTCGGAAAAATTTTAAATTTACGCTTTCGAATCCATTCGGTGATATAAGTCAAAAGGACTGCTTAAATAAAAATGTAAAAAGGGTAAAGCCGGAAAAAAGAGGTAAGGGCAACAGCCGTGAGAGCAGAAACGTGGAGAAAACAAGAAAATGAGAAGAAAGAGAAAGGGAGAAAGAGAGAAAAGGGGAAAATGAGAAAAAAAGAGAAAAAAAGAGAAAAAAAGAGAAAAAAAAAGAAAAAAAAGAGAAAAAAAAAGAGAAAAAAAAGAGAAAAAAAGAGAAAAAAGAGAAAAAGAGAAAAAAAGAGAGAAAAGAGAGAAAAAGAGAGAAAAAGAGAGGAGAAAAGAGAGAAAAATGAGAGGAGAAAAAGAGAGAAAAGAGGAAAAAGAGAAAAAAAAAGAGAAAAAAGAGAAAAAGAGAGAAAAAAGAGAAAAAGAGAAAAAGAGAAAAAGAGAAAAAAGAGAGAAAAAGAGAAAAAAGAGAAAAAAGATAGAAAATAGAGAAAAAAGAGAAAAAAGAGAGAAAATAGAGAAAAAAGAGAAAAAAGAGAAAAAAGAGAGAAAATAGGGAAAAAAGAGAGAACGATAAAAAGAGAAAAAGGGAAAATGAGAAGAGAGTAAAAACTAATATTAAAAATCCATATTTAATTTGTGGTCCACGAAATTACACAAAACTCAACTTTGGCCCGCGCATTATCAAAGGTTGGGCACCACTGAAATAGACTATCAACGGTTTTTAAATGTTTCATTTCCCTTTTGCAGTTTATGCTTCGACACAGCCATTGTTTTTATTCCTCGTTAACTTTTATTGGATTTGTGAAACTTCCTTCGGATTGGGATTCGGTGACATAACGGCCTCAACAAAAGAGCTTATGATTTATGTCATTTTCGTAATTATTTTCTGTAGGTTTTTTAATGAAACATTTCGATGATTTTTTCTCATCAATTAATAAAATAATAATTATTTTCAGCATATCTTTACTTTAATTACGTGACTATTATTATAGCTTCGTATTTATCAAGCATCAACGTGAATTTAACCATATTCCAGAAAAGAATGACTCATTTAATTATGTTTTTAAAAGCGGAAAATGTTGAGAATTTGCTCAGAATGCATACAATCAATCATTTTGAATACGTTTGGAAAAAAAATAAAGGAATGGAGGTTAGCAGTCTTTTTTAAAATTCTCTTTAACGCTTTAATTATATAATAATAATTAATTTTTCAGGCTAAAAGCGTATTTGAAAATTTTAACGCCACTCTAAGAAACGACGTGATGATATATCTCTACGAAAATACTTTGAGAGGAGTAAGTCAGCGTTTTTAAAACCAACAAATACAGTCTAATTAATAATGTTATTAATTATTTAAGGTGACGGCTTTTTCTAAAATGCACGAGTCATTTTTTCGACTGCTCAGTAACAATTTAGACGAAATTAACTATCAAATGGGAGCAGCAATCTATAAACAAGGAGATATATTAACCAAATTTTTTATAGTAAAATACGGGGAAGTGACATTAGTCGGAAAAGACGAAAATGATACCATCGAATTGGGTCCATCCAAGTAAGCGTTTTCCTTCTCTGAGATCTCTCCAAAATGGTGATATTTACTCGGGGATTTGTTACAGAATTTTCGGCCACATGGACAACACTCCCAGAGGTATGGCCTCAAATTCGGCTGTGGCTACGAAAAATGTGACTGTTTTGACAATCGAAACAGTCGCCTTATACGAACTGATAAAATATGCTCAATGGAAGGAGAATGACCACGATGGGAAAGAAGAAATGAACTTCAGGGAGGCATTGGCCCAATCCAACAAGGACGATTCCGAAAATCGGCCGAAACAAAAGCAGTAATTTTTTAAACCTGAGTTAATTTCCATAGACTAAAATGGCTACTTTGGCGACATATCACTTGTTTTTGTTCTTCTCTCACAATTTGGCTAAACATTAACCCGTTAAGCGTATATGCCGTATATATACGGTTGATCTCTTGTAAACTGTAACGGCTATGACGTATATATACGTCAAATGATTTTTCTTGGTTTATTTAATAATATACATTCGATTGTTTCTGGTAATAGAGGGAGGGTAGGAACATTGCAAGATTCAATTTGTTTACATAAAGATACATAAAGTGCCATTCATTTTTTCTCTACTCTTCAAGGTGTATAAATTACTTCCCTACTTTTATATCAATATTTTATAAGCTGTTATAAACATAACATATAAAAAATTATAGAATGGATATAGGTCATATATACGTCAATATATACGTCAGCTGCAAAAATAAGTGGCCACTAGAGGAACCACTACTCGAAACGTACAGAGCTACTTAACGGGTTAAGCAGTGCTTTCACTGTTAATTCCGATAGAACCATCACTTTTTCGAAAGGGGGAAACACTATTTGTAAGAAGGCATCTTCGATTAATATGAAATGGCGCATATATTCCACAACAATCTTTGCGTTATTTTATTTATCTTTATCCTGTTCTTGTATTTTCAACTCAGTCTTAGTATTTTAAAATATAACAGAGCTTCGGTATTTTTAACCCTTAGCGGTTGTATGTCTGCTCTCAGCCACCACAGCAAGGAACTATACTAATCTTATACTGTATGCATTCCTACATCAGTTTATACTTTTTCTAAGGTGCTCCATCGATTGGAGATAAATACATTGTAGAATTCCAAAGAATATTTTCTAAATTGTATTTATCAGTAATTAGAGATTCTCTCTTGTTAAAATATTACCAAATATTACTGAATATTATGTATATGTATCCCTGCTCTTTCCAAACAAATTAATTCCGACCAATAGATACCCATCCCCAAATTTTATACCACCTCAAAGGGTTAAAATATAACATAACTTTAGTATTTTAAAAGCTTAGTTTTATTTTATTTTATTCTATTTATTTGTACCTTTATTTTATTTATTTTTATCTATGCTTTATCTTATTTATCTTTATCTTGCACATGTGCAACTGAACTTAATAAATGCACACATCTCTTTGTTTCAGATTTAAGCCAAGCACATCTGAATATTCTTTCCTTCGCCTAACGTACAGGTTCTCCAAGTATATAATGATCTTTTACGTGATCTTATCGGTATTCAGTATAAATGAAGTCGCGTATAACTTAGCATTTCAGTACTACGATGTGTGGTTATTATGTTTCATCATACCCGTTGAATTATTTTTCATTTTCAAGGTAAGTGATGAAACTTTATGAAAGGTCTTACACTAAATTCCTGCACCTGAGTGTGTTTAGATCTTTATAGGGTTTAATACAGGATATGTTGATGACGCCGGAGACTTTATTTCCGCCCGTAGTCTTATAAAAGCCAGGTAATCACAGCTGAACTCAAGTAAAACAAAATACCACTCTAAGCGATCCACTGAGTATGTAAATCGTTTTTAGATATCTGAGATTAACCGGATTTTATATAGACTTTGTAACCGTTCTTCCCTTTGAGGTGTTCGCTTTGTTGTTTCACAAAAATGACCAACTTATTGCAGTGGCATGGTTTAGAATAACGAAACTCTTGAGGATGGTAGGTAAGACGATGACACCGTCAAGAACATGTTAAACTGTTCCGAATCAAATACACTTTTTTTCAGTATAATATTTCGTCCTTCTTCGACCAGAAATTAGACGCGCTGAACGTGAATTTGGTTCTGCTTAAAACAGTGGCAGTTACCATTTGGACTGGAACGATGCTTCATCTGGGCACTTGCATGTGGATCCTGATTTCCTGTTACAGAGCGAAATGTCCCAATTCGAGGACGTGGAAGGAGATATTTCAAGGAGGTGAATCGAATTTTTTATAACCTGAAGGAGTTGTTTCTTTTACAATAATTGATAAAACAGACCAAAATTTTTTGAATTCGCTCTCCAAATATAAATTCATCGCAGTTCCTTTCCGCAGATTTTCATAATATGTACGTCAACAGTTTGTATTTCGTCGTCATATTGATCACCACCACCGGATTCGGCGACGTAGTGCCGCACACCATCACAGAAATGATAACCGTCGAAGTCTATTTGATGGTAGCTTTTTTTTACACGGCAATATTCATTGGACAAATCATATCGACCACCGAAAAAACTCTCTACGCCAAAACAAAATTCGATTATGAAGTCGAAGGCATGAGGGTATTTATTCACGATACTCCTGCATTCCCCCTCTCAATACATTCCCACAAAACGAATATTTTAGATTTATCTTCAAGTAAACGATGTTCCAAACCAAACGCAGAAAGCAGTGTTTCGATATGTGAGGAATTTATGGAAGAATGAGAAAGGGACGCAAATCCCTGAGCTCCTCAGAACAAAACCATGGTATCTAATTAACGAAATTAAGGTTTCTACATATGGACACCATATCAATAACGTAAGAGGTTGATTTTTTATTTTGAATTATTTAACGGTGAAGACCAATCTATTCTTTTGCAAACAGAATCCATTGTTTAAAACCTGCAACCCGTTCTTTAAAAGGCAGCTTATTTGTAATCTCTACAGGACTGTGTACTTCTCAGGGGACATAATTGTAAATGAGGGAGAGGTATTTATATACTTCCAAGGAGTGGATTCTTCCGGATTTTTGTCTAAAAAATGACTCCTATTTCAGGTTAACAGGACCGTATACTTTGTTCACTGCGGTTTAGTGGAAGGGAAATCTTCGAGTGACACCGCTCCTCCAAGAATTTACGAAAAGAACTCGTATTTTGGACTTGTAAGCTTTGTTTTTTATAATCCCAAATTTAAGCAAAATGCTGTTGAACTGAATATTGTTTCAGAAACAAGGGGTTAAGAAAAGGGAACCGCACAAAATGACATATACGGCTCTGACTTATTCCGTTATACTTTCCCTTCAACTAAAGCAGTGGAGTTTTCTTTCGCAATTTTTTTGTAATGACATGAAATATGTTCGAACTCTGGTGGAGAAGTGCGAGTGGGAATGAAATTTCAATTCCAGTAATTACTGTAGTGATTATTTATGAAAATACTTGAAATTCTTCCAATTATTATAATATATTTTTAGGTGGTCGGGCAATAAGAAGCAACAAACACATTTTCAGAAGTTATTTCCCGTAAATCAAGACAAAACCTGGATACAGAAAACCTGTGAGATGAAATTTAAAATTTTTTTTACATAAATAACATTTATTATGCTCTAAACGGGCAATTACATTACTCTTTATTCACATCTGTAATTAAAATCATTCTTTTTTTTTAAAAAAAAATTGTGAATCACGTCAACTTTTCATCAGTGGATCAGAACTTTCCCTCAAAGGGAAACAATCAAGAATGAAAAATAAGGAAAAGGACTACAGAGACTCTCATAAATGCTTCTTCAGGACTTTAAGAAGTGATTACCAAATAAACCTTTGAATTGCGTCCGGTTCAGAAGCCCATACAAAAGATCGATTCAGAAATAAATAAATTACTCCGGCATTGATCAAAAGAAAGAAGACAGTTTCAAAAAAAACAGCTGAACTTTGTTTAAACTGAAGTCTGCACATCACAAACGGAATGATATAGTAACGCAACTCAAATAAATATTGTGGAGTTAAGTTGAGGGTTACACATAGCGCTAACATCACCTGAAAAAAAAATAACTAAAGATTAACAGGAGTACTCAGATTGTAAATGATAAGAGAAAATGGGCATTAACTACCATGAACATAAAATGACATCTCTTTTGTAGCAACCTCCAGAGAAGAATAGCAGAACAAACATAAGTGGGGATGACTGCACGACGTACAATCGGATGTCCGAAAATCCTCTTCCACAAATAAAATGCCAAATGTCTGTTATCAGCCAATAAGTATGGATGCTCCAACTTGTTCATCTCACTCAAGACAGCACAGAAACCAGTGAGAATGAATGTTAAAAATATATTGACAGGCTTCTTCCACAAAGAAATGACCTGCAAAAACTGCTTTTAGTGAAAATATACTTAAAAAAAAAACCAAAAAAATTGAACATAAAAAATTCACCTCCAAAATAAGGAATGGCCATCCAAAAAATGCAGCAAAATCCAAAAAGTATAAATTTTGCATTGGATGAAAAGTTACAGCATGTGCTTTTTTATCACCCAAAACAATACCTTTGTTAACAATAACAAATACAACAAACATCAAACAAATGTTTATATTATGGGAAGTCTTCAGTGATATATTTTTAATCAATTTACTTAATTTCCTAAAAATATTTTGAAAACTGAGATACTCTGAAATGAATTTTTGGAAGACTTTCTGCAAAAAAAAATGATACTTAAGCTACCTTTCTTAAATAAAAATTATATAAAGAAAAATCATAAAATATACTTTTGAAAATGTGTAGTCTTGCACTTTGTGAGAAACACCCTTGACATTTTTACTTAAAATCATCCAAATGTCATCTATTATCATTAAACCAACCCAAATTATATTAGTCTGCCTCATCAAAACAGCCATGAAACCTGCAAAGGCTCCTGTAAGAGAATGTATTAATTAAAAATACAATCAACAGCATAAAAACTAATTATAATCGTACCTAATATTTTTGATATAGTTCCATCCAACAGATGCATGCAGTACATCAAGAGGACAAATGTTGTGCTCCAAACATCTGTGTAATATAAAAATGTAAAAAAATACAATGGAGGAAACAGTGCTATGTTCAAAGCAGTCAGCACTTTCAAAAGCAGACTAGATTTCACTCTCTGTAAAACATAATTAATTAAACTGAGATCAAAAACATTGAATAATTAATTAAATTTACTCACATATTTATTTTCAAGAAGGCAACTTATTTTAAAAGCTAAAAAAAAATTCAAAACAGTTGCCAATAAATTTGTGAGACGAAGTGTATAAATGGAACAGAAATCTTTAATTCCCAGTATTTGAAGTGGTTTTAACAAAACGTATGAAACAATATACAATCCCGGTAATGTCGTGATTTTTGGATTCCACTGAAACAAAAATTTTACCAATTTTTAACAATCGTATTTATGTGATTTATTGCTATGACAACGTACCTGCATCCACTCATTTCTGCAATATAACTGTGCCTGAGGAACGTGAAAAATTTCATCTATAAAAGTAGAATTTTGTTCCGAATATATAATATCAAATATTGTGTGGGATACAAAAATAAGAATTGTCGCACAAAAAAGAATTAAGCCGACGTTCAAAATTTCATTTTTGATCATTTTTAAATAACCCTGACTTCAGGTTTCTAAATATTTGAGAGTTTTATTCATGTCAGAGTACAGAACGAAAAATAAAACTTTTCACAATTTTAACTGTCGAATCACATTGAAAGAAATCACATGTAAACAATTTTAAATTTGGCAACACCGCAAAGCGGAGAAATGTGTCGCGATTTTGGAAAAAGTATTGTCATTTAAATTTTCATCCGTAAAAAGCTGTGTGATTTCTAAGTTCGTTAGGAATTTTATTATTTTTATTAAATAAAATACATTTTATTGATAAAAATGGCTTGGGTTCCTTTAGAGTCTAATCCTGATGTAAGTTTCTAAACTTTTTCCATTTGAACAAAATTCATGATTTTTGGTGGTTAAACATCGTACAAATCTTTTTTTGGTTGGAAAGAAAAGTGCGGCCCTGTCATTTGAGGAATGTATTTTTTTTTTACAGGTTATGAATGCCTTTCTTCACAAGGTTGGAGTACCAAAGAAAATTCAAGCAGTTGATGTTATCAGTTTAGATCCAGAATTATTGGCCATTATACCTCAACCAGTATTAGCTATTCTTTTACTTTTTCCATGTGATGATAAAGTAAGTAAAGTAACTTTTTACCAGTTGTGAAGTAATTTTGTGCAATTTTTAAGTCAAGTTTTTTGTTGTAGTATGAAGAGCATAAGAACAAACAGGAACTGGAGCTAAAGACAAAGGGACAAATTATATCAGAGAAATTGTATTTCCTTAAACAATTTGTGCATAATGCATGTGGTACAATAGCACTTATTCATAGCATTGCTAATATTGATAAGTAAGTATTACTGGAATAAGAAACTGAGCTGATTAATTAATTTAAAATTATTCTTTTAAAAAAATTATTGTTTCAGTTTAAATTTGGATGATGGTTTTTTAAAAGAATTTCTAGATGATACTAGAAATTTAAATCCAGATGAAAGAGGAGAACAACTTCAGAAGTGTGAGGGAATTATCACTACTCATTCAGCAATTGCAAGTGAAGGACAGACTGCAGTAAGTTGCCATAAGACTAACTTATATTGTGATCAGTATTTGACAGTTACACATCTGAAGAATAAAAATAATTTTGTAATTCTGATTAACGATGAATTCTGATTTGCAGCCACCAGATAATAGAGAACCTGTGCCATACCATTTTGTGGCCTTCATCCAAAAAGATGGAAGTTTATATGAGTTAGATGGGAGGAAAGCCTTTCCCATAAATCATGGGCCATCATCAGCAGAAACATTTTTGGAGGATGCTGCAGCAGCTTGTCGTGCTTATATGAGTAGAGACCCTGAAAATGTTAATTTTACTGTTGTTGCCATAACAACTGAATAACCTTCTATTTCAATTTAAGTGTTAGCTTTACTAACAATTGCATTTAAAGTAAAGGAAAAAAGTTTACCAACTCGTGAAAGTATTTGAATTTCATAAATATATTTTTTCACAAAGAAATAATTTTTTTTTAGTCGTCAAAGACTTTTCAAATATGTTATTACAGTATTTATTAAATTATATATTTAACTGTCTAATTTCGTACTAAGGAAAGCTTTGATTTGTTCTGTTTTTTTTGGTGATTATTTTGATAATGCAATCAAATTTTATTTTGAAACTGATTTCTCATATGAATCTCGGTTGTATGGCTTTTTGATTATCCAAAGAACTTTTGTAATTATTAAGTTTTAATATTTGAAAATGAAAAATTGTGTTTCTGTACTGAGGCAGTGAGTGATTTTCCTTTTGTCCTTTTTTCAAATTCGTCTAAGATGAAAATTAAGGAGTAAAAAATTGGTTTAATTCTAATGGCGAATTTCAGTTATTTATTTTCCTCGAGAGAAAACGACTTATTTCATCCAGCAAATTGAATCTCTGTGTCATTTTACAACTCTAAGAAATATCTGCAACGCATTCGGACGTTAATCTGTATATTTTAGAAACATCAAAAGTGGAAAAGTTTTATGTAAATGCTGATTCCTAATCGACGAAATATTTTACACCATTTCATAAATTACGGGAAGTGCAGTTTTAGTTCTAATTTCGCCAAATATTTATCCGAGATTAATTTTCCAAAAGTTTTTGCGAGATAAGTTAGAAATAAAATGGGCAAATATTTCAAAATGCCGGTAATCGAAATACCGGAAATGAATTTCGTGTCTTTAACATCGTGTAATGAGAGAGCTCGTGACCCGTTGTTTTGGTTAATTAATTAATGTTAAATGGAATAATATGACATAGATTCTTTTTCAAGATTATGCGAGTCTGGAGATGAAAAATGAAAAGAGCTTGAGATCAGGGAGATCGAGAAATTCAAGAGATCCAATATGGACCAGTGTTGCTGGAGATCCTGCTCTTCATAATCAAGGCGAAAATGTATGTTTAGATAAAAATCAACAAGTACTTTGATGATATATCAGTTAAGTTTTTTTTTTCCCGCAAAGTTAAGCAACGTAATTTATAATAGGGCAGGTGTTAGAATTCTATTTGCGTTACAAACAATCAAGGCTGATATTATTTCAACTGTGCATTACTTTTTTAAAACAATTATCTGTTAAAAGACCCCTTTTATGAAACCGTTGAAGACGATTTCAAAAGATTTAAGGAATATTTTTGCCTAAAAATTTGTGTTTTTTATTAATAACTTTTTAATAATAAATAATTTTCTTAATTACTGTTTCTTGCAATAGATTTAATGACTGTAGGGGGTACATTAATTAAGTTGATTTAGTAGTTCCTTTATGACAGTCATTTGGTTTTAGTCAGTTGAAATGAATTAAAATTAATACAAAATTGATTAATATAAGAAATCTCTTTAATTAATGGGGAAGATTTTGTAAAAATCATCAAACTTGAAAATGTTTATGTCTCTTAATCCAAAATTTAAAAATTTCACTCATCCAATGATGATTAAAAAGATATTAAAATATTGAAAATTCTACTGTTACTTCTTACAGCCATAATTGTTGTGTTGTGATAATTTAAAATGAGGTTTTAATTAAAAATTTCACCTCAATTATGAAAATCACTGAAATCCTGAAGATTTTTCTAGCTTTGCAAAATCCCTCTGATTACTCAATGACTAATCCTTTTTTTATTATAATTAAAATATTCTTAATCATATTTGCCTTCAAATTTTTTGCTTTCTTATCTCATTTTGTAATAAAGGGTCATAATTTTTCCATCAGTTATTTTTTTGTAATTAAACTAGTACAAATGAATTTGTGAAAAGTGTTTTGAAAATGGTATCATTTTTAATTCTACTGTTTTGTGTTTTTGTTTGAAATGGGGGAATCGTAAAAATCCGCGGATTGAAAAGACGATATGACGGTTATCGTTGTAAGATTACATGATCTGTTTTTCAGGATTCAAGCTCCAGCGAATCCGAATTTTCCCCCCTGGCCAGGGGTCACGTGAAGGGGTTAACTGTCATGTCGGCAGCCGTGTTTATTGCTGGAGAAATGGCCGGTAGCGGAGTGTTGGCACTTCCGAGAGCTGCGGTCGATGCAGGTACATACAATTTGTTTTTAGGAAGAATTTCGCTGCCTTTTGTCATAATCGCACTTTCTTTAACTCAGTTTTCTTCATCCACGATTTTCTGACTTTAAGTTTTAGTCGTAAGCAATGGTATATCATATTTAAGAAACTTTGAAAACTTTCTTCGCATTCTATGGATTCACGGATTAGTTAAAGATCCCTTCCTAATTGGAAGTCAACCCCTTACAACCCCTGTCAACCCCTTTTTCACTTTCTAAAATTCATACGTAATACATACAGTAGCGCTCGAAAGTATTTTGACAATACAAAATTCAATAGTTTCTTAGTTAATTATTTTACTGTAAGATTTTATTATGTATTATTTAGTTATCGGTACTATTAATATATATATATGTCGCATGGAAATAAGAAAATATAGTATAATATATAATATAATAATTTACCCTTGTCTCGCTCGAGGGCATTAAGGGAGTATAAGCAACAATCAAAACAAAGTTATAAATTATGTATAGATCCAAAGATATACAGGCACCAGATCAGCTATAACTTTTAAACTAAATAAAATATGTGGAGTTAACAAATTAAGTACGAAATTATGAGTTAAATGAATAAAATATTAAAAAACTTTGATTAAATAAATATTATAGTTGTTATAGTTAAATAAAATCTTAACAGTCATAAGTTAAACTTAAGTTTAAAAGCTAAAAAAAACCTAATGTTAAATAACATAAATAATTCAATAAATAACATAACTTAAAAAAACATAAAAATAAATAATAATAAAAATAATAATAAAATATAAATATAAAAACAAATAAATTATAATAAAAACTATAATAAAAATAATATAATAAAAACATAATAAAAACATAAATAAATAACATAATATAAATTAAATAAATTACATAAATAACAA
Source organism: Brueelia nebulosa (assembly GCA_028293925.1). Classification (NCBI taxonomy): domain Eukaryota; kingdom Metazoa; phylum Arthropoda; class Insecta; order Psocodea; family Philopteridae; genus Brueelia; species Brueelia nebulosa. Next base: position 126,980 of record JAQIBA010000107.1, read on the forward strand.
CAAAAAAGAAATAAATTAAAAACAATCATTAAATTAATTATAAATTTGTCAGTTAAAAATACATAAAAACGGGGATATAATTATTTGTAAGAATGTAAATTATAAACAGTAAAAAAAGTAAAAAAATAAAATACAATAAAAAATAAGAAAATATACAAAACACAACATTCTTCTCATTCTTCTGCTTTTTCTTAAATACTCTTATTTAGTTATATTATTAATAGATAAACTCTTTGTTTCTTCTGTTATTTAATTAATATTATATTTATATATACGAGCCAATGAAATTTTACTTTTTAAGTAACTCTTACGGTTGTAAAAAATTCCGTATTGTTGAAATACTTTCGAGTGCTACTGTACATATTTTTAGATATATGTTTACAACTGAATGGTCGTAATTGAGGAATTTTAACTTTCAGTGATTAATGACAAAAGTGAGGGATGATCTCATTGTGTTCTCAATGAAATTGTTAACGAATGTCACCCACCAAGAAAATTATTAATTATTATTGAAATTACTTGCACCGAAGACGGGGTTATCTAATTGATGTGTGCAAAAAATTAGAGTGACATAGTTTGTAAAATCAGTTGTGTACTTGACCCAAATTAAATGAAAGAGATATTACGTAAACGAGCTTAATATAGATTTCGATTTTAGGTTGGATCGGTTTGATTCTCGTCGTCGTCTTCTGCATCAACGCCGGCTATGGCGGATCCAGGCTGGGAGCCTGCTGGGAGATCCTGGAGGAGAGATACATTGATTACAGACAACCCGTGCGAAATCCCTACCCGACCATCGCCTACAGAGCCATCGGACCCTGGGGAAGGTGCCTATAACCCCGTCTGCCTCCTTTCCAACTAAACTCTCACGAAATGGGAATGATTGTGTGTTTTCATGTTCAGGAAATTGGTTTCGTTTTGTATTCAGTTCACTCTCTTCGGAGCCGGGACTGTGTATTTACTTCTGGCCGCCCAAATATTTAAGGATCTGCTCGATGATTATTTCCCGAGCGTCGGACTCTGCGTTTGGTTTCTCATCATAACTATACTTCTGACCCCCGCCATGTGGCTGGGATCTCCGAAGGATTTCTGGTGAGGAAAACATTTTCAAGAATAAAGAAGAAAAAGCAAAAGTCACACCATTTCAGGAAAATTCATTCGAGACTAACGTTAATCCGAAATAATATTGTTGATATATAAAATCACGTGATCGGCCCTTATCACAAACACAAAGAAAACGATAAACGTTCAGAAATTTTAATATTTATTTTGATGTTATAAAATAAACTTTATACCCTTTCCAGGATTGTGGGCGTTGGAGCCTTATTGACTACGGCCGTTTCATGCGTTCTTATCTTCACCCAAATCGTCTTCGATGGCCTGAACAGAACGGAACCGCCCAAAAGAGAAGTTCACGGGTTTCACGATTTTTTCCTCTCATTCGGGACGATACTCTTCGCATTCGGCGGAGCTTCCACCTTCCCCACAATACAAAACGATATGGTGAATAAAGAGAAGTTTTCCACGAGCGTTTTTATCGCTTTTAGTGGTGAGCGTCTTTTTTTCCGAAAAATCGACAAAGAGAGTACGCATTCATGAAAATATTTTTTTCATTTCAGTAATTTTAAGTCTTTACGTTCCGGTTACCATAGGAGGTTATGTGGTTTATGGTGAACTGGTCACTCCAAATGTGATATTATCTCTGGGACATTCGTCGTTGGTGACTATGGCGAATATATTAATGGCTGTACATCTCGTTTTAGCCTTTTTAATTGTTATTAATCCGGTTTGTCAAGAGCTGGAGGAATTTTTTAAGATCCCGACCGGTGAGTGACGGGGCAAATAAGACCCCTCACATAAAGCAGTGATAACCTTTGGCGGTTTCAGATTTCGGAATAAAACGTTGCATCGTCAGATCTGGCATAATGCTTACGATGGTTTTCGTCGGCGAAAGCATACCCAAATTCAGGAAAATTTTGGCTCTCGTCGGCGGTTCCACAATCACTCTTCTCACCTTTGTCTTTCCCTCATTATTTTACATGATACTTTGCAGGCAGCATAAACCGGGTTGGCCTGAGAGGTGAGTATTTGATTTCATCCGATTACGGTTATCAAATTAATTGTTATAATCTGTTTCAGGCCCATACCTTTACATTTCCGTGTGTATTTATGGGAATTAATAATAATCGGTGTAATCGGCGGAACGGCGTCTTCATACAGTGCAATATTAGCTATATTTAGTCCCGATGCGTTTTCTTTGCCTTGTTACTGGAAATTTTCATGACATTACCCTAATTTAATATTAGTTTTATTATTTATGATGAAAACTCTTAAGTGTAGTCAAAACAGTATGTGATTTTCAACTAAATATGCTTCATTTTAACATAATTTGTGCCTAGTAACTATTTTTTATGTGCCTAAATTTGACAATAATGCAGATATATTTATATACAATTTTTGCTTCAGTAATTTCAGAGAAAGGCTTTTAGATAAAATGCCAATATATTTTTTGAATTAAATTTTTGCTGTAATAATTAAGGAGGTTTTAATAATAATTTATGGGGTAGAAAGGGTAGTTTTGTTAATACGGGTGGCCTCGAAATATTGTTTTGACGGTGTATTGTTTATATGGGGTAAATGCAATAAAATGAAGGAAATATGAGGTTTTACCGTATAAAGATTTTTATTGTAAATTTTAGGATTTAATATATGAAATTTTATAATTTTTAATTTTTGTCTTAATCATTTATTCTTTGAAAATATATTTTTGGCTGAAAATAACAAAGAGTTACGAGTAATATTCTGTTTTACTGTAAAAAAAGAGTACCGAATTTGATGAAGCTAAATACAGTAGTGCTCAAAAGCATTTTGACGATATAAATTTAATAGTTTTTTAGTTAATTATTTTACTATTAGATTTTATTATGTGTTATTTAGTTATCAATATTATAATTAATATATTTGTCGCATTTTAATGAAAGCCAATGAAATTTCACTTTGAGTGGAAACGGAAAAATTTTGTGCTGTCAAAATACTTTTGAGGGCTACTGTAAGTATAGTAAATTATTTAGAAAGGTACAATCATTTTAGAAATTTTTCAAATATTATTTTACCAAAATTTGAATTAACGGCCTAAATTTAAAGTCAATAGAGCAGGAAATTTTGTCGCAAGAATGAATTCAGTTGAAGGCTTGGCTTTCGAATGCAAGGTTGTTGATTTCTCCGATGGAGTTTGTACAGTTAAGATGGGAAAGTAACTGTTTTCGCATATTTTGACATGTTTCTATGAAGTAAAGTTCATTTAATTTTTTTTATCAATTAAAAAAATGTGAGGCTTTTTGTCTCGAGATATCGCGACAAAAAAGCAACGGCCGTTGAAATGGATCGTGACGAGAACAAGTTGTGTTTTCCGCTCATTATTAAAAATTAGATTCATTCTCTAAAAGGGTCATAGTTTTCAATCTAAAGGCGTGTAACACGTAGAACAAATGAGGTTCAACAAACAGGAGCTGATGACATTGGCCAATCAACCCTCCCATAAATTTGACAAAGAAGGAATTTTATATTTGAGAGAACGTCAGGAGGGATTTTTCAAAAGAAATGAACGTAAGTGATTTTTAATTATCGGTTGCACCTGTCAACGTTTGGTGGGGGCTAATTTTTACGTTAATACCAGATTCTTTCAAATACAAACTTTAAAATCAGCTGCCATCGCGTCAGTTATTTCCCGATGAATTTAAAATAAGAAATTTCAAATTGTGACTTGCTTAAATCGTCGTTGTTTCAGTGTTTTAGAATGCCCTAAGGACTAATAAATGGTTGAAGTGTTGTCCTGCGGTTAAGGGGTAAATGTGTACAATATTGTAAAAATTAACTTATGTGTGCATAACATTCACTGTAATAAACTAAATCTGATTTTTCCCTAATGCAAGAGTGAATCATTATGTGTTGCAGATCATCTATTGATTTTTAAAAAATCATTTCCAGAATCAGTCATTGATAATTAAATAGTTTTACTCATAAATTATTTATGATAAATAAAAAATTTCATCCCAAGTCAAACTCCCCTTTCATAAATTTGTACAAATTTGTAATTTTCATTTACAATTATGTTTTAATAAGGAAAACTGAATAAAGTATTGAAATGAATAATAATTAAGAGTTTATGCACAAACTATTAAAACCCAAATTTAAAACTGTCTATTTTGTTAGCCGAATTATTTCAGGTCACAATCTCTATTCTTTCAGATTATAATCTTATTCTATTTTAATCAATTTTAATGTAAAATGGGACTTGATTTGGGATAAAGTCATCTCTTTTTAACACAATTAATATATACAGTGAGGCAGCAATTTTTCTCTAAGAGCAAGCAGGACAGAAAGTTTGATCCCTAAAAAAAATTTTTACAATATTTGAATCACTCTCTTTAGAATTGATAGAATATCTACTTGTCTATTCTATTGTACTAAATATCCACAGGAAAAGAAACGAATTGTTACAAAAAACCCTACAGAAAGTCTAAGAGTCTTCGAGAACTGAGCTGCTATGGTGGAACAAGTAAAGGTACTTTACACTCGTTATATGTACACTTGGTCTCATCTGTTTTTCTTTTTGAAGAAAACTCATAACTTTGGGCTCTCTCTCGCTTAAGGTGTGTGTGAGCTTTTCATTTTCACCAATAGTTTTGCTAAAAAAATTAACACCACGTCGTTAGAATAATATAACACCTGATTTTGATCATTAATCACTTTTGCTTTGAAAGCATGTACAATAACAAAAAAATTGGTTTGGCTTTAAAGAAAAATTCAGGGCAACCCTTTGTGTTATCCTTTCCTTTTTCCTGTTCTAACAATTTTTTTTTACTTTAAATTCAGTTTTCATATTAATTTTCATTGTGTGTTGTTATTTGTGTCCCAAATTTTAAAAATCAGAAGCTTTCTGCTATGCGAGTAATTTCTATTCTATGTATTAAATCTATTTATTTATGTGTTTACCAGTTTTTCACTTAAATTGCTTATTTTTTGTTAATTATGTGTAAATTTTTAATTAGTTATTCCAATTATGGTTATTTATTCTTTATTCCTTATTTTTAGAACCGATTAGCAGATAATATTCAGATAAAACAGATAATAAAAATCTTCGTTTATTATCTGTTTATTATTTATTTTATATTTTCTCTTTATTATCCACTTTTGTTTATTTATTACACTCGCTATCTTTATTTATTTATTTTTATTTGTCTCCTGTTCTCACCGTCAGTATCACTTTATCGTTTTTCGTTCCCTGTTTTTTATTTATTTATTTATTACTAAGACTTATTCCTTACTGTTACTTGTTATCTATCATTAATTACTTATCTGTCATCTAACTCTGTACTACGTGTTTTAATCGTTATTCATTACTACTGTTATTTATTATTGTTATTTACTTATTTATTAACTTATACAAGTTAATAGTTATACTATAATATTAATTTATATTATAGTTTTATTATTATTAAGTTATAATCTTACTCCACTTAAGTATACTAACTATTATACTATGGTCTAATACTGTACTTAAGTAGAGCATTATACTATAGTATTTTGATAAACTCTATTATTTTCAAAACGTAAACATCGCCATCATTAAAGGAACTACAATCATCACCTAAAACTAAACTACTCTACGAACACGAACAAAACTATTACTCTACGAAAATGCAAACACAGTTTCAATCTAACAGTATCTACTCTACTTAAGTAGAGTATTAGTTAGTACACTTAAGTATACTATTATTTTTATTATTTATATAACAATATAAACTTATTATACTATACAAGTTAATAGTTATACTACAATATTAAGTTAGTTACTACAAGTTAATACTTATACAAGTTATACTAGTCATTCATTGCACATGCTCCCTCTCGCATAGCAGAAAGCAAAATACAATTTAATAAATTTAAAATTTTTACACGTTATAAAAAAAAATTTGTATCATTAATGCCGGAGGGCAAAATAATTTATTTATTGATTGCTCGATATTAATTCTCAGTGTAATGGATGCACGGAAATACGGAAATTATTATCTTTAAAATTGGCTTTTCTAAGAGATAGCTTTCTCAAACTCTAAAGGTCACTCAAAGGTCGAGTTGCCCTTTCGCACAGCCATCATCACGATGAGTAGTGTTCCCGCCTGTCGTATGAAAAACCCATTTCAGCATTGCTAACCAATGCGGTTTGTCGCTTCTTCCTGCGATATTTGCGTCTTTGAGTTGAGTCGTTTCCCACTGAGAAGAATTTCCGATCACAAAAATAAATTTAAGGTCATTGATGAGATGGAAAACCGCACCTTTGTTTGTGGCGGCAGATGAGTAACAGATACGTTGAGGAGAAATACAAATAAAAAGCGTGGAAATGAACTCTAATTGCGAATGACTGAGTCAACTTTCACTAACATATTCCCCTGCAGCAACCCTTTATGTAGTCACAAATGCACCGAGTAAAATTTACATGCGACATTGAAACTCTTTGAACGGTGAAACCCATTCGACATTAATAATTTACGTTTAAATTTTCACTTGGAAATTTCCGCTTTACGGAAAGAGTTTTTTTTTTGGCCCAGGGGAACGTTATGTGGGACTCGCTCCCAGAAGGCAGAAATCCCCGGGAAGATCCCATTGAGGGCTCAAAGGGGGAATACTATTGGGGATGAACTCTCCTGGCCCTCACGGAATGAGATCTCAATGATCAATTATTTTTAATTCTTCCCAGAAGAAATTGTTTTTATTGCAAATTACTTCTGAATCGATTACCTTCATTTTTTTATAATTTATTAACATAATGACTCCGTTTGATAAATATTCAGAGCCACCCACTCGCATTTTAAGCTTTTCTTGCACCTGCCGAGACTTTTAAAGAGGCGGTTGCCGTTGCTTTTCGCGGTTTTCGCTCCAGGCCTTTTTATTTCCCGAGGAAACCACCTGGGCTTTGATTTATGGCTTTGTAAAACCTTCATTTAAGTGAATTTTATCCGCGGAAACATTAGAAAAGCTCTATAGAAATAGCTGACTGCAAATTGAAAGAGTCCGAAGACGCTCATTGAGAGCGGTTCATTAGAATGTTGTAAACTTCCGTGACGAAATGTAATGAATTTATAGCGTTGTATGTTGTCTTTGCAATTTGTCTTCAATCTCCTCGGATGAATGTTTTGACAATGTCGGTCATATCGGCCGTCGTTAATCATTTGGCAAAATGGCCAACAAACACAACGTCAAATGTGTTATCCTATTTTTTGAATCGTTATATCTCAAAAACGGTGACTCTTAGGAAGAAAAGTATTTAGACATTTTTTGTAGATAATTTTATACTCTACAATTTTTGTCTGAGCTATTTTTACGATAAAACTTACGGTTTTGCTGAAAATCGAGAAAAACTGATTTTTTTGACTATATTTTCCTGAGATTGTATTTTTGAGCACTTTGTAATATTTTATTGTATACCCGAAAAGTTATTTATAAACAGCCCTATATATAAATAAATAAAATACCTAGGCGTGAATATTTATAATATATCATTTACTACTAAAATATAAATCTGTTAAAGGAATTTGTGTGTGTGTGTGTGCACTCCCTCTTTGTTACCTAAGATCTCAGCAATCACTGAACCGATTTCAACCGGACTTTTTCCAAAAGACGCGCATTTTTCCAAAGAATCATCAGCACTAGGCCTCATTTCTCGAAAATCAGCAAAAGCCGAGAAATCTCCAGAAAACCTCCTTAGGTTTCCGGGAAATCCAGATAATTTTACGAATTCCTTTCTCATGTTAAAGGGTTGATGTTTTTTTTTTTGCCTTCGGGGCCACTTTGAGTACAGTGGCAAAGGGAATTAATGGAATTTGGGAACTAGTTCTATATATAATTATACTCTGAACAATTGCAGTTAAGTCTTGTATAATAATCAGAGACGTATGCAATTTAACAACCACAGCTTCCCTTATCATCATTGCTGATGGCTGCGTCTTGTTTGTATCATCATGCACCTTTCGTGATTTTATATTTAGTCCATCTGCGACAGATGACTTTGTAGAAATTTTTCACGGCCATATAAAAACATCCGGTGATGTTTTCTCCCGTTATTGATTTCATCGAAACCGGCAGAACATTTCAACGCATTTGCTTTCTTAATTCTCATTATTAGTTCTTTTTGCGTCTTCCATAAAACGAAACCCACGGCTCGTCACTATTGTTTGCTAATGTTTTCCCATTGTTCTTCCGCTGGGAAGCGTGATTTCGGTCGATTTTGCCTACATTCGACCCTGGCGAACAGATGCACAACTCCCGTGCGGTTTCAATACGTCGCCAAACATTATTCCTTCGCCGGAGACTTGAAGAAGAAATGTTACGTCATGTTTAGGCAGGGGAATGAATAACTGGCCGTGGTGAACGACCTTGATTCAATTAGGTTTCTTTTTAATGTGTACCAGTGTGTGATTATTGAATCGCCACCATTGTTTTTCCATCACACTATAATATATATTATCCGTTGTAATTAAAATTCGTGTGTTTTATTCCCCCTAATAGGTTTTGAACGTCAGCAAAATGGGAATCGTTGAATCGTTATATTACACGGGGTTTTATTCTTTAAACTAACCGGGGGTGTCGAAATGTCTGCTATTTGCAGTTTTAAATTCTCAAAGTTCGCATTGTGTATTTTGTACGTATCAGCGGAAATGATTCTCGTAAAGTTTACATTTGTCTTTTCGAGAATTTCGTTTAAATTTTAGTAACACGTGTCTTTCGCGTCCGAAAGTGGATTTTTGCTGCTTTGGTTTTATTTACACAATGTTTGGGAGATGTTAACCCTTTGCGGTCGTATTTAATTTGGGAATGGGTATCTATTGGTCGGAATTAACCCTTTGAGATCGTATAAAATTGGACATGGGTATCTATTGGTCGGAATTAATTTCTTTGGAAAGAGCAGAGACACATATACATAATATTCAGTAATATTTGGTAATATTTTAACAAGAGAGAATGTCTAATTACTGATAAATACAATTTACAATATATTCTTTGGAATTCTACAATGTATCTGTTATCTCCCCAGTCGATGGAGCATTGTATTAGTTGATGAAAAGGTTTAATAGAAATTGAGGAAAAGTTTAAACTGATATAGGAATGCATACAGTATAATAGTTACAATACAATTCCTTGCTGTGGTGGCTGAGAGCAGACATACAACCGCAAAGGGTTAATACATAAATTTTTCTATTACTGACTTTAACGTGATCGTTTGATTTGGCTGTCAGATAACACCCTGTTCCATCTGGAGCATTTCGAAATGCAATAGAAGCGGTTAACCTTTCCTTGTGTCCGTCCTTGTGCTTAAAGCCCATAAATATCCCTCACTTATGATAGGAGGCATTATTATATCTGCAGGTGCCCCTTAATCCGAAAATTTTTCCCCCTCTACAAATGCAGTTTTTGAGTTTAAATTATCTAATGGTGACATTGGATAAAGCCGGTATTGCTGACGGGTAGAGGGGAGTGAGAAAAGCCTAATAAAAATTTATTTTTATGACCACTTCTGTATTTTACAGTCATTACATTCAACTGCACAATGGATTAAACTGTTGTAGAGATAAATGCAAGCAAAGGGTGATTATCGAGGGCTTTAGATCAGCACTTTCGAACTGCACTTTCACTCCGGCTTTCGTTTCTGTAAGGTTTTCTCGTTCGTTTCTTTACAACCCCCATTCGAAATTGTAAAGAGACAAAAGGGATTCAATAATTAATTGTAAAAGGCATCGGTTCTTGGAACTCTTTTAAAGCCGAAAATTTAAGATCCGTTTAGAATGAAAAATTTAACAACCTTTCGGGGCATCAGTTCGCAGACAACATTATCGAACGCCTCGCCCTCGAAATTTATTACGTGTAACCGAGTAGTAATTTGTTGCTTCGAATTTTGGGCAGAATTTATTTGAGAGCACGAGCCGTAAATCAGTCTGTAAGAAATTGCACCTTTTAACACAGTGAAAGGGGAGTTACTCCTCCCAACGAAAATAATACGTTTTTTTTTATAATTACTTTTATGATTATCGTAAATGCGATCGCTCTTCATTAAAAGTTTCTGTAAGTGGAATTTAATGAAGAATTTGATGAAAAGGCACAGTTTTTACCTTTTTAATATCTTTTCTCACCTCTGTCTTGAAAACAGGAGTATTTTATAGGGCACTGTAGAGATGAGGATTCGCTTACTTTTGCTAACTCAAAAAAGGGTGGCGGCATGCAAAGATGGTTTTCTCAGTTTGAATATTAATGATTGGTTTTTTCCCGGGTCGCAGTGAACCTGGAACGTTGGTGCCGCCTTCGTGGTAATCTCTTGTTCTATTTCAAATCCCGAGATCAGTGGTCGGAGCCTCTCGGGGTCATCGTTTTGGAACAGTGCACTGTGAAAATTGACCCTTCCACATCCACCCTCTCCGAAGGCCTTTACGGTTTTTATTTAGGTGAGTTCGCACGGTGGGTTTTTATCAGAGGGGTAACTAAAAGCGGACTTCTTGCACAGTTTTTGACGGAGGAATCAGTCAATACCTGGCGGCTCCTTCCGATAACGAAAGAAGTTCTTGGCTGCAAGTGATACAAACGACCAGTTACGATGCAATGAAACTCCGCCTTCAAACTCTTCAAGAACAACTGGAGTTGAGAAAGGGACAAGATCCCCATTTGGACATATACATGTGGAGGCTACAGAGAGGACATACCCTCGGTAATTACCAGTTGGCACTTGTCGATCACCGCTCCCATTTTGAGTTCCCACTTCATATTCGCCTCCATTCGAGCGCGGCCAACCCCATTTACCTTCACACCCAAATTTCCAACAGTCCTTTGGTATAACTTTTCCTTAAATTATTTTTTTATAATCTTTAATTTTCCAATTTGTTATAATAATTGTTTTGAATCGCACTGTATCTCTTCAAAAGAAGAACTGAATAGAGGGGATTCAGTCGATGCAAAGCCTTCGATCAACATCTGTTTTGCCATATTTTTCAATTTCCAGCCTAATCTAGTTATTATTTAATCATAACTATTCCGATTTCATTCACTGATCGAATTCGATTGCTTCATTTTCAATTGAAATGAATTTAAAACAGTAATTTTTTTCAAGCCTATTAATGACGGAATCATTGAGTACTCCATAAATTGGGAGTTAGTTTTTAAATTTACTTCAGTGTATTTTCTATTTATTTTCCTTTGTTACCATCATTACATTTTTCTCTTCAGTTCTTCCTGTGTTTCTGTCCTCTGAAGAAAATAGTGGTTATTTACGTTTCAGATCCGAGTGAGGTGCCAATATGCGAACTGTCAATTTCCTGCGATAATCTCCTCTGCGACGGACATGGGAGACCGCCCAATCCCGTCGTCTTAGTCCACGTATTTCTTCCTGCCGAAAACGTTTGGATTAAATACGCCAAGACAGAAGTCATTACTGTAATTTGTTTTTTTTTTACTTCTTCTGTTTATGTTTGTTGATGTCGAAATGGATTTCAGTCGTCGCTCCGGTTGCCCGACAGTTTGTTTATCATGAGTTTTGTTTCTTTTTCAGAGGAGTAGTAATCCATGCTTTTTGAACACTGTGTGCTTCCGAGACAGCGATGGTTTCACGCCGGAAACGAGAGTCCGACTGTCGGCTTTGGATGTGAGAGAGAAAGTCTCGCAGACTGCGGCTCCATTGGGTCAGGCAATTATAACCCTTTCATCCATACAGGAATCGCAGAAATTGAGGATACCTTTAAGGTGGGGCTCCAGATTTTTTTTAATTGGGTCTCACGCTTTGCTTATTTTGCGTTAAATATGTGTGAATTATTTTCCAGGATGTTTACCTTACTTTACAATCCTGTCAAAATGCAAACCCATTCCTAAGGTTATCTCATCCCTGTTCTCCTGCCTCGTGTGACAAGTTAATGATTATTTATTCAGAGGTAAAAGAAATTACATAGAGACTTTAGAAGTCCAAATAGGATTCAAAACACATTCCTCTCATTCTCAGAAATATAGGGAAACATACTGTCAAAATAACGCTTCTCCTGAAGTTAATTTAATATTAACCCTTTGCGGCCTTATAAAATTAGGGGATGGGTATCTATTGGTCGGAATTAATTTCTTTGGAAAGAACAGGGATACATATACATAATATTCAGTAATATTTTGTCATATTTTAATAAGAGAGAATCTCTAATTACTGATAAATATAATTTATAAAATATTCTTTGGAATTCTATACAACTTTTGTTTAGATTAAATTTTGTTATCTCCAATTGTATTAGTTGATGAAAAGGTTTAATATAAATTGAGGAAAAGTTTAAACTGATATAGGAATGCATACAGTATAAGATATACAGTATAAGATTCGTATAGTTACTTGCTGTGGTGGCTGAGAGTAGACATATACGACCGCAAAGGGTTAAACTGATATAGGAATGCATAGAGTATAAGATTCGTATATATTCGTATAGTTCCTTGCTGTGGTGGCTGAGAGTAGACATACGACCGCTGGGGGTTAAAATAGTGTATGCCGATCTCACTTACAGTAAAAGTGACCAAACGATTTCAGTTTGGACTAATTAAGGTGTATTATCATAATGAGAGAAAAATATATGAGTTTATATTCCCAATAATAAAATATTCAGTTTGGTCACGATCGATTTACCATGCGTGAAATACAGCACTTTCATTATTCTCGTGCATTTAATTCTTCACTTGTTATATATACATAAATTGGGGGTTTTTAAATATTTAAAAAACTGTTTCAGATCATCCGCCGGGACGACAGTCGGGTTTTTAACAATGGTAGTGTGGAACCTTGAACTGGAGGAAAAGGGCAGCACCGAATCAACGCCGAGTCGCACCGTTCCAACCGTGAATCATTCCAGCGTAGGTTCCCGCGGATAATTAGGCGCGAATAATTAATTTTAAAATGATGCATTATTCCGAACGCTTTTTAGTCGTGACAGACTCTGATAATTGCCGTTAATTGGGCGTAATAGCGTCATGCAGACGTCTCGTTTTCAGGAGTTCGGCCATAGACGCTCTCAGTCACTGCCTCCTCGTCTCAACGTCAATTTGAAGTTTCCTCGTCAGGGACCCCTCACCCTTTTGTTTGCCAATCCAGTCATTCAGACGTACAGGTTTCACTCGGGGTTGGGAGGGGACATAAGCGTACACGAAATAATGGCGGAGAGTAAACTCTGCTTTTTGTTTCCTCAACAATTGCTGTGAGTGAATTTTTCCCTCTGGAGTAATCGAATAATTTTACAGAATGGAATACCTTCTTTCAGGGGCGTTTGGATTCAGGAGGAGAAAGAACTGTTGCAGGAAGTGTCAGGGATGGGGGAACTTCGAGAACCTTGGCATTCCCGTCAGGTGGAACTCCTGGATCGCCATTTACAACTCCTGCATTTGTACTCCCAAGCCAAAGAACATTTGCAAGCCCACAAAGGTGAGTCAAAAGCAGGATTGGAGGCCTCGAGATGATTAACGCGAGTCGCTGTACCATTTTTGTAGGAAGTCACTTCAAACCCAGTGCCAGGAAACACGATCGCACTTTGGAATTCGCCCCAGTCAATTTGCATCTGCAGCGAATGTGGGCGCAGAATGATTCGCTCAAGAAATGCGGCTTTTATGATGTCATCACCGTCGGGGCTTTCACTGCTCACTCGCACAAATCAAAGAACGGAGGGTTGATTAAGTATGCGCTATATTATATAATATATGCTTTCTTCAGTGTTTATACAAAATGAGATTTAAGTTGTAAGAAATTCACACTAAAAATATATCCGTGCATAATTTAAACCAGTGATGGCCAACCTACGGCCCGTGAAGGTGTTGCATGTGGCCCGCTCTTTTATTCCTGTATTCACATACGTATTTGGTGATTTTAGTTCATTTTAATTTTTAAATAAAGGGTTATGACTGTACGTCGTGACAGCAATAGCCGTGAGAGCAGGAACGTAGAGAAAAGAAGAAAATGAGAAGAGAAAAGCGGAAAATGAGAAGAAAGAGAAAAAGAGAAAAGGAGAAAAGGTGTAAATTAGAAAAAGAAAGGAGGAGAAAATGAGAAGAAAAGAAAAAGGGAAAAGGATAAAATGAGAAGGAAGGGAAAAATAGAAAAGGGGAAAATGAGAAAAACAGAAAAAGGGAGAAATGGAAAATGAGTAAATGAGAAAAAGAAAAGAGGAGAAAATGAGAAGAAAGAGAAAAGAAGGAAAGAGAAAAGGGGAAAATAAGAAAATTAGAAGAATCAGTAAAAAAAACTAATATTAAAAATCCATATTTAATTTTCTTATACATTGTGTCCCGCGAAATTACACCAAACTCAACTTTGACCAGCACATTATCAAAGGTTGGCCATCACTGATTTAAAACACCAATAAAAATTTTTCAGATTATTACAAAACCTAAAAGAATCTCCAACGAAAGGATTGGAAACTCCGGGGAACACCAAAACCATAATGGCCAACGACGCAGTTCAGGCTATAAAACAACTGAGGCGGGAAGTGGTCGACGGAATGAAAGCATTAATGAGATTGGCCAGAGACAAACAAACCGCGGGAATGTTACCCATATGCGACGATATGATCACCAAAGTAAGCGCAAACCTTTGTTTTTCCATTGGCACCGATTCCACACAGTGATTTCATTTCAGACGCGAACTTTACTGAGTCTCTGGGATTCCGGGCTGGTGGAAGAAGCTCTCAGCTTTTTCGAAGACAATAAAGTTATTTACGTAAAAGACGGATTCAACCTCAAGGAGGACTCTCTTCTTCCGCCGACTCTGTCGCCGTACAGGTTCGAATTGATTGATTTTAATTGGGGAGTAAAGATCATTAAAATGTGTACATTTGACAGGCGAATCACGGAACAATTGAAACTGGAATTCAAATCCCCGGAGGTGGACGAGCTCATCACTCCAGACAGTCCCTGCAATCACTGGGGGAGTGAGAACTCCTCTGAGAACCATTACAAACCGGACTTCAGCTACCCCAACCATTTGCACAATTTGAACATGACCTCGCCTTCCGAGAGCGATCGTCAGTTCGTTATTTTCCCCGACTGTGATGAAGAAGTGAAGGAAACCAAATCAGAAATGGATTGCAATCGGAATATAGAAACGGACAAAAACGAAAATCTCAAAAATGGGGAAGAAACAAACAAACACTTTTTAGACACCCAAGTAATGTGCAGTTCCCCTTCGGCGAATTATTATAAACCCACGGACGAACCTGAACCTTGGGATCTGACTCAACTCAACATCGAAGCGAGCGTCATGTGTTTAGTCAGCAAGGTGAGGAAATTGTAAGTGGGAAGAAGAGGAGTCGGTACTGACGAGGGTGATTTCAGGTTAAATTCCTCTGCGGACGGTGCAGCAGTCCGGCGGTGAGGTTACGCTCTCAGAAGGCGACTTCCAAACCCCTGCAAAACGGAAACGACGTTGTCACCCTTCAGCCGATCAGCTCAAACGGGCAAAGCAGATTTCAGTGTCCGTCCGAAAACGGTACTCCGGAAAAGGTTCTCAGCAACGCTGTGAATTCCGTCTCGAAAGCAGTAAACGGTGCAATAGCCTCGAAAAATTGCCAGAGAAATAAATTCACAGAAGGTGAGGAGTGTTGAAATGGAGAATGATGGGAGGGGAATGATACGGTTGATTCTTTTCCAGGTTTGGATTTCGACTCGATTAAAGACTGGACCAGCGAGCTCCGGCCCAGCATGAAAAAACTACGCCAGGCAATGGACGGATTGCTGAAAACTGCCCGACTCACCCACAGCGTTTTTCGCGTGCAAGAGGACAGGAGAACCGCACAGAGATTCTGCAACGTCCGATACAGAAGAGACGTTTGCTTTTCACAAGCTGTGGGTATCCGGTTCTTCGAGACCGATTCATTCCACCCCTAACCGGCGATCATCTCTTTCAGTTAACTTCACTAGTCACAGGGCTGATGGCGAAACTTTGGTGTCAAAAGCCGGATCCCACTTTTCTGTTGGTGTTGTCTTCCCTCGGGCCTTTGGCCAGTTTCGAAGGTTTGCTTAGTTATCACGGGGACGAAATCGACATGTGGGGAGACATGAGCGTAGCCATTGAAGACCTCTCCACTGTTAAGTTCGTGCTCGTTCAACACGTAGCTACTAAATCAAGGTAGCGTTTTATTTCACTCGTTCCTCGACTTCCTTCAAGATGTGTTAACACTTTAGGGAACACTCACGACGTAATAAGAGGAAACGTGTGCTGTACACTTTGTAATGTCCATTGCAGACTGATTTGCATGATTATAAAATTGCTACAAAGTGCTACAAGATTTTGCGATAATTATTATAAGACAATTTTTTTAATAATACCTGAATTTGTGTGTGTATATATTATTACTGAAATACTGAATGCATCCACGTTGCTCATGGTTATATTCTTTGTGTATTAATTATTAATTAATGTACAATTATATTTGTATAATTATTTCATACATTTAATTTGTATAATTATTTTCAGCGAATTGTTTTTAGATTTGATAGTAATTAGTTTGTGTGGATTTAGTGGTAGTGGTTTTTCAGAGTGTTTTTCATATTTTCACAAAATTCGTTGTAGAATTGATAGAAATTAGTTAGCGTGGGTTTAGCTTTAGTAGTTTTTTCAGTCTTATATGTTAATTTTTAGGACTCAGTACGATTTGGACAGTACAAAAGTACGATAGTACTGTAAACAAAAGTAACTTAACGTACAACAAAGTAAACTACAAGTAAACTACAACAACTTAACTTACAACTTAATACTTAAGTACAAAAAGTACGATACAGACAGGACAAAAAAATGACACGACCCCAATAAACTTTCTTCCACTGCCATTTACTTTTGTTCAAACTCATTATATTCTACTGTCACATGATTATGTACGTGTTTATTCATAAATATGCACTGAATGTTCAAAAATTGTACATAATTTTATGGTTTAGTGCAATGGGATTATCAAGGTGCATTCAGTTTTTCAGGAAATGTATTACTGTATCTGATATTAAAGTATAGATATAGATATACAGTCCCAAGTCCCAGCGAGGGCGAAGCCCGAGCTGTTATTAATATTTGAATAATCCTCAGGTTATAGTATTTATTAATATCCCAAAATTGTACAGTTTCTATAAATTTGGTACAAATTCTTTAAGTAAAAACTACAATGAATCTTAGGGACTTATTGTATCGAGAATAGTGGAATTAATTCGGTTTTCTTTGTAGAGTACCTGAAGAAATTCCCGTTCCGCGAGTAATCGGTACACGAGCGGCTCTCACAGTATTACTACCAGTACCTGATGCGGTGCATGCAATGGTACCTTTAGGGTACGATCGATCTTCCACCATTTCGTTCCACGTAACCCCGGTGTTCTTCAACGTGGGCATCAACGAAATGGCAACTCTTGCCGAATCCCTGGGCAACAACAAACAGCAGGACAAAAGCAACGTGGATAATTTCGAAAGACTTAATTTATATTATCATAGGTTTAAGTGAGTTGGATTTGTTTGTCTTTGGAGTTTATTGATTTCGGGGTTTGAGGGATTATTGTCGGTTGCAGGAAATTAGGGATACATTATGAGAAACGTTTGGCGCCCGGAAGCACATTGCCAGAGTTGATTGAGTCTCTCCGGGCGGTGGTTCACACGAAGCAAACGAAAAACGTGCAAATCCTGCATTTGTCCGCGAGAATTTGCCGGAAAGTGAAGGGGCTGAGATTCACAAGTTGCAAAAGTGCCAAAGACAGAACCGGAATGTCCGTCACGTTAGAGCAAGCAAACATTTTGGTCTCGGAGTACGATTTGGCCGAGCACGAGTTTCAGAGCGCTTTGGATTGCATGAGAAGGTGAGTTGTCGGCGAGGGTTCGTCAATTAAGGGAGACTAACCCCTTTTTCACTGTTTCAGTGAGGGCTGCCGGAGAGAGAACACAATTAAAAACACCGGAGTGAAAAAGTATGCAATAAACAGTTTACAGAATTTAGCTCTACCTCGTCTCTATCGACCGCCCACTGGTACTTACGGCTCGAATGCTACGTAACGCAGTTACCGTTTTTATTGATTTTATGTTAAATCTTTCAATAGTGTTGTAGCTGTTGCAGTTTGAAATTTTTGACTTATTTTGTGCCAATCTTATTTAAAATATGTATATAAAATTTTAAAATCATGTTTTGTAAAGTATCTAATATATTTCGATTCAATCATTCAATGATTTCATTTTATAACCTTTAAATTCACATTAAATACATTTCAGGAATTAAAAAGTATTCAAATAAATAAAAATATGCAAAAGTTTAATTCAAACCTCCTATTTTTTAGTAATATAGGCAATTTCTGCACTCGAAACGCGCGCAAGTTGCCTATCCAACATTTCTCAGGATGAAATGAAGAAATTTTCGCAATTGAGAATTTTGAGAATCGAGAAATTTTTGAAAATTTTTTTTTTGCGATTTCGGGCTTCGGACCCCCTTCATTGTATAAAGGACACTAAATGGTTTTTTCCCTTATTAAGGTTCCTCTTGCAAATTTGTTATTTTTGTGACATTTCTTACCGTTTCCGAGATATGCAGCCTCAAAGGTCAGAAAATTCAACCTTTTATTTCAGCGATTTTGAGTCGTATAATGATGGGAATTTAACGGTGAGGACTAACTGTATGATGATAACAAAGGAATAGTGAGTTTTTATTATTTAATTAATTGTTTAACTGTTTTTAAAAATAGATTCCACTTCTCTCTCTTTCCAAAATGGTTGACTGCGGTAAAAATAATTTATACGGTGTTGTATTTGTAACCTATGGTCTTTATTTCCCATAGACAAAAGTATAAAATCTCGTTTGAGCCAATAAGACAACGCAAACACTTAAATTCCTACAATACAAAGTTATTACAGTTCGTCCTTCGCTGACCTTTTTCCCAGAATCTTCGCCCATTTCGACATGTTCCCAATATCGGCTCCCTCTTCCATCTTTATCTGATCGGGAGCTTCTATATGCAGGTATTTCAATCCCCCCTTCGATTCCTTCGAAACGGCCTCCCATTTCCACTTCTCGGGCGGAGCTCTGCAAAAAACGACAATTAGACCACCGCTTACGTTCACTGACCGCCAAAGAGACGATCAATTACCCGGTTTCGGCGAAAGTGAGCAAAATTTCTTCGAGGATGCGAGCCATTGCTTTGTCCTTTTCGGTGACGATGGCTTCGTGGCCGTAGAATTTGACCACGTAGGCCATGTCGTCGCCGTGGCAGGCCCCGAAGGTAGAATCAGTCCCGGACATGATCTGCGAAAGGCTTTTGTCTGCTTTGTAGCTGTACTGGTACAGATACACGGGTTGAGTGTTTTTCTTCGCCTGAAGCTTCGCGGCTTTCGCTGCGGGTGCGATGAACAACCGATCGCTGTACATCTGTATTATTTGGGGCACCGATTCTCTCGAGAAGGGCTTTTCTCCCAGATACATCTCTTTTATTTTGTTCCCAGCCTTCTTTTTCAATTGTTCCGGATAAAAAACCAAAATCGGAGACAGTTTGTTCCAGTTTTCGTTCAGCTGTTGCAGCAAATGATCGTTGTCCACAAAGTCTGAAAAGGATCGTTTTCATCAGGGAAAAAGCAGCTGACATTTCCCTTCACAAAGAAAAGGGTTAGACATATTATAAAAGCAAATACAGTACCGCTCAAAAGTATTTTGACAATACAAAATTTAATAGTTTCTTTGTTAGTTATTTTACTATAAGATTTTACTATGGTTTTGTATTATTATACGGTTGTATGTGTATTATTGTATGAATTGTATCATATTATGTATACGTATTATTTTAATTGTATTATTTAGTTATTATTGTAATTACTATTATAGTATATGTTTAGTATAAATACTATACGACATACTATACTACTATATAATAGTATAAATACTGTAGTATTATTACTATAAGATTTTATTATGCTTGCGTATTATTTTAGGGTTGTATTTTTATTATTTTATGAATTGTATCGTATTATGTATATGTATAATTTAATGGTATTATTTACTTATAACTACAATAACTATTATAGTATAAGTTTAGTATAAATACTATATATACTTACTATTAATACTAAAAATTAGTTTAAATACTACAGTATTATTACTATAACATTTTATTATGCTTTCGTATTATTTTACGATTGTATTTGTGAATATATATTTAGGGTTGTATTGTATGAATTGTATCGTATTATGCTTTTACTATCGTGTAGTATTTAGTTATCAATACTATTAATAATATATTTGTCGCATTAAAATAAAAAAATATACAAAACATAACATTCTTCTTAGTCTTCTGCTTTTTCTTTAATACTCTATTATTAGTAGGTATAATTACAGTATAATTCTAAAGATAAACTCTTTGTTTCTTCTGTTATTTAATTAATATTATATTTATATAATGTTGTAAAGCATGTTTCAATGAAATTTCACTTTGTATGTAACTCTAAAGAATTCTGTATTGTCAAAATACTTTTGAGCGCTACTTTCAAGGGGCGGTTAATCGTCTTCTCGCCCTTTTGAGTACGAAACAGAAGTATACTTAGATGTGATGATGGAACAATCGCTACATCGAGAGCAGTACATTAATCCCCCGACATTACGCAAAGGCATTCGGTTATGTCATCGTCCCCCGAAGCTTATCTCAGCCTGTCCTTAACTATCGGCGCCATCATAATTCGTATAATTACTCAAGAAACTTCACCTGCAGCGGGGTAAAGACCGTCCTCGGATGTATAGCCGGAAATCCAGGGTAAATCATGAGCTTCTCCATTCTTGAGAATCTCCAGAGGACTTTTGCTTATGAAAGCTCTCTCGGAGTTCGCTTCCACCACCGGCCCGAACACTGTGAAAGGGTTGTACAACCACGGCTGCAACAGCGAATTCGGTATTTACTGTGATTCCAACCTGAATTATTCCCGACTCACCTGAAAGTTCTTCATCTGCTGGACGATCTTGACTGCAGGTCTTCTCCTCAAGCACTTAAGGATGGTTTTGGAGTCGGTGGTGGGGCAACCGAGATAAGCGGCGAGTTGCTTCGTCCTCTGCGGGGCGTCACCGACGATCGCCCAGGGGCAAAGGGTGGTCCCACTATAGGAGTATCCCTTCGTGAAGAGGCCTTTCGAGAGGGGCGAGAGGAAGTGAAAGTGGACGCTCACCCCCCCTGCAGAAAGCCCTGCAAGGGTTACTTTATTCGGGTCTCCACCGAAAGCGGCAATGTTCCTCTGAACCCATTCCAACGCGGCAACCTGGTCTTTGAGTCCGTTATTGCCTGGAGCAAGGGAATCACCAGTGGTGAGGAATCCCAGTGGTCCCAGACGGTAATTCATGGTCACGAACACCAGGTTATCGTTATCAACCAAATAATCAGGGCCGTAGAGATGTGAAGCACCGAACATGAAAGCTCCCCCGTGGATGAATACTATTACATTCTTATCTTTCTTTCCTGGAAGATGTGAAATGTCAGAAACGGAGATGAGGTGTGGTGGTGACAGTGACACGCACCTCCCTCTGAGGTGTAAACATTGAGGAAGAGACAGTCTTCATCCCCGACCACTTTGAAGTCTATATCTCCATCTGCATTTCTGGTCCTCGTGTACTGGTCATACTGTAAGCAGGGACTTCCAGGCGAAGTGGCATTCCACTCACCGATCCACTCACCCTCCAGTCTCTCCGGTTCCTAAACGAGATTTCTGTTGTGTTTTAGGACCGACCAAGATACAACTCAAAAGCCTACCTTGAATCTCCGTCCGTCCAGGGGAGGTTTCGCGTAGGGAATTCCTTCGAACTTCCGGTAGAGTTTTCCGGATGGAGAAACCCCCATGTGGCCGACGACCACCCCATTCTCGATGGTCACTCTCGGCTGGTTCTGTGCCGAACCTCCGAGAAACGACAGGAGAAGCGAAAAACACAGGAGGTGACCTTTCATGGCGACGGTTCGATATCAACTCTTGCAAAGTTATCAAGTGTTTGGTTTGTTAAGAACGTCTCGCGGAGATCAAAGTAAATGCGGGAGGATTTTCTATCGGGAGATGTTTATTCCCCATCATATTCTCGATGTTTACGTGTCGCTGTTACCGAGAATGTCGACTTTCACCGGTGAATGTCAACAGATACCAAATATTAATATTTCATTACATTGTTATACATTCGGACAATCATATCATACTAATATATAAATCTGTTAAAGGAAGTTTGTGTGTGTGTGTGTGTGTTTGTGTGTGCGTGTGTGTGTTTGTGTTTTCGTGTGTGTGTGTGTGTGTGTGTGTGTGTGTGTGTTTGTGTATTTGTTTGTGTTTTCGTGTGTGTGTGTGTGTGTGTGTGTGTGTGTGTGTTTGTGTTTATGTATGTGTGTGTGTTTGTTTGTGTTTGTCTGTGTGTGTGTTTGTTTGTCTGTGTATGTGTGTGTGTGCACACTATTCTTTGTTAAATAAGATCTAAGGAACCACCGAACCGATTTCAACCGAACTTTTTCCAAAAGACGCGCATTTTTCCAAAGAAGGTTCTGCGATATGTCTCATTCTTCGAAAATAAGCAAAAGCTGAGAAATCTCCAGGAAAACATGTCTTGGAATTTGTTCCCGTGGAGACCACTTTGACTACAAATGGGGTTAATTTGATAAACAAACAAAATTGATAGAAATTATTAAGTGTGGGTTCTGCGTGAGTAGTTTTATGAAAATTTCGGGAAGAAAGTCCACTCTATCGGGGTTGAATGCCAAAGGGAAGAAGAGATGGAGGTTTGAGTCGTCCACAGAGATTGCAGACCAAAGAAAGAACCATTTATATAACGGATAGTAGTGAAGAAAGAAGGATATGGAAGAGAATTTGGATGGCTGAGCGACGAAAAAGACGGTTAACAGGGAGAGAGAAAGAGGAGAAGCAACAGAAGACGACTTACATCGCGAAAAAAAAGCAAAAGATTTCCATGCAGAAAGGAGGTTTAATATATCCCCCAGGTTCTTCTAATTGCATAGGGAAATGAGAAGCTGTACCACTTCTCTGATGGTTAATTAATAACTGTAACAATTGGGAAACCCGTAAAAATCCTTCAAATGCATCGATTTCATTAAATTCAAGACTTATAATTGGAAGCCCTACAATATGTCGCTTATATAAGCAACCTCAACGACTCCCAAATCTGAGCAAAGGGCATTAAGTATAGTTTTCTCTAAAGCAGTGATTCTGAGTAGTTTAACAATCTTTTTCCCTCCTTCTTCAAGAAAAGTACATTGGTACAATCAAAAGAGGAAAAATTGTTACTCGAGAAAAAGTTTATCGGTTTGGAACATTTCAAATTTCCGCCCCGAATTCGTTAATTTCAAAAAATGACTTCGTTTTTTTATCCGAAATTATTTCCAGCGAAAAACTCAATAGAAATTCCAAAAAAATTTTATTTAAAATGAGAAAAAAAACTTTATTTAAAAAGGAATGTGTTGAGCTGATGTTTAAACCACCGCACCGTTTTGAATCTATTCAATTCGTTCAATGAAATATTCCAATCAAAAAAAAAAAAAAATTTGAAAAAGCAAATCTTCCTTAATTTCGTTATGGATAAAATCACAACAATAACAACATCAACAATAAAAAATAAATTATAAAAAAGCCTTTTTTTGAGTATTCTTTGCCTAAATTTCGAATTTTGCTCCGAAATAAACATAAACCGAAGAATCGTTTCCGGAGTTCTGGGGGTTGCACCACTTCCTCTCACCGCTCCCAGCTAATTTTCTCTCTCTCAGCAGTTCTAAGTCTTCCGGTTAAAGAGCGCAAATGAAGAAAATCAATCACTCATTTCTTCTCTGTCCTTGAAGCCTTTGTGTATTGCTGGTCTTCAGCTTCCAATCGTCCTTGAGCGTTCTTCAGTGAACCAACAGACGAGGGTGAAACTAAACACACCCTCAGAGAAAAAAAAAAGAGAAATCCCAGAACTTTGGAAACGGTATTCTTCCCCCAAGAGATTCAAAAATTTAAGACTAAAACCGGTGTTGAAATCATATAAATCCGCCCACATTGAATTCCACCCTTTCTATTATAAACCCTTAAGTACAAAGCGATGTTATTATAGAGAGCAACAAACATCGGGAAAAAGTATTCTCGTATAAAACACAAAGAGATTGTAAAATAAAACAACTTCAACAATTTTTTTTTACAATTTTTTTGTAAATTATTTAAAATCCTAAACTTTTAAAAGTTAATTTCGGGACGTTCAAATATTATTGTAATGATTGTAATGAAACTTCAGCTTTTCCCCCCCAAATCGTGAAATTTATTCTCGTGAGAATGACCATAAGAAATTCACTTGTGAAAAATGAATTTTATTATTTTTTTGTTTTGATTTGATTCGTTTCAAAAATCAAAAATTATAGAGTGGCTGTGACTTGGATAAACATTGGCTGCAGGTGAGGATGATTAATGATCCGACTTAAGTTTAGATGTTTCGTACCTGAAAACAAGAAATAGAATTGCTTTAGACGACAGAAAGAGAGGGAGGATATTCTTTGACAATATCTTGTAGCAGTGATGGCCAACCTTTGATAATGTGCGGGCCAAAGTTGAGTTTGGTGTAATTTCGTGGGACACAAGTTATGCCACAATTAAATATGGATTTTTTTATAATTAGTTTTTACTCTTTGTTTTCATTTTCCCTTTTCTCCTCTTTTCTTTTTCTTTTTTTTTCTTTTTCTCTTTTTTTCTTTTTCTTTTTCTCTTTCTTCTCAGTTTCTCTTTTTCCCCATTTCACTTTTTCCCTTTTTCTCCTTTTCTCTTTCTTATCATTTTCTCTTTTTCCCCATTCTCTTCTTCTCTTTTTCTAATTTTCCCTTTTCTCTTTTCTCATTTTCCGCTTTTCTCTTTCTCTCTTTCTCCTCATTTCCTCCTTTTCTCTTCTCTTTTTCTTTTTTATTTTTCTCTTTCTTCTCAGTTTCTCCTCTTTTCTTTTTCTAATTTTCCCTTTTTCCCTTTTTCTCCTTTTCTCTTTCTTCTCATTTTCTCATTTTCCCTTTTTCTCCTTTTCTCCTTTTCTCTTTCTTCTCATTTTCTCATTTTCTGTTTTTCTCTTTTTCTTCATTTGTCTTTTTCTATTTTTCTAATTTTCCCCTTTTCTCTTTTCTCATTTTCCGCTTTTCTCTTTCTCCTTATTTCCTCCTTTTCTCTTCTCATTTTCTTCTCATTTTCTTTTCTTTTTTTTCTTTTTTATTTTTCTCTTTCTTCTCAGTTTCTCCTCTTTTCTTTTTCTAATTTTCCCTTTTTCCCTTTTTCTCCTTTTCTCCTTTTCTCTTTCTTCTCATTTTCTCATTTTCCCTTTTTCTCCTTTTCTCCTTTTCTCTTTCTTCTCATTTTCTCATTTTCCCCTTTTCTCTTTTCTCATTTTCCGCTTTTCTCTTTCTCCTTATTTCCTCCTTTTCTCTTCTCATTTTCTTCTTTTCTCTAAGTTCCTGCTCTCACGGCTATTGCCCTTATGCCTCTTTTTTCCGGCTTTACCCTTTTTCACATTTTTATTTAAGCAGTCCTTTGGACTTATATCACCGAATGGATTCGAATGCGTAACCGTAAATTTAAAATTTTCCCGAAAGGTAAGAAAGAATTTCAAATTGAAGTTATTCTAATATTAGTATAACCCTTTATCTAAAAATTAAAATGGACTAAAATCACCAAATACGTATCTGAATACAGGAATAAAAGACCGGACCACATGCAACACCTTCACGGGCCGTAGGTTGGCCATCACAGATCCACAGTATTAAAACTAACTCCGGTTTTACTGTTTTATTGAAAACTATTCCATGAGAAACACTTGAGGTACTCACCATAGTTTAGAAATAACTTAGAGAAAAGATGCGAAAATGTTTTTTTTGTAAATTGTCTAACAAAAGGCATCCCACTCAAGTCATGTCGACGCCGAGGAGCATCCGACATCTCTCGTAGACGACGTAACTAATGGAAACGGCAGGTATCACTTTGAGGAAATTGGGGGCGATGCCTCGGTACAGCCCGAAGAACCCCTCGCGCTGAATTATGTTCTTGAATATGCTGCTCATGTTCAGGTTCCGCTCGTCCTCCACGGATGTGACCACTGCAAGAGAGCCGGGAGAGTGTGAGAGAGGGTGTCTTCGGGGGCGTTCCCCCCCCCGGGGAGGGGCACTTGCCTTTCGCCTGCAGCCTGGTCCTGACGAGGGCGAGGGGGTAGCTGCAGACCTGTCCGCAGATGGTGCTGATGGTCCCGCAGGCGAGGAGGAGGGCGACGGTGGGCTGTTGGTCGCCGCTCCCGTGCTTGCTGATGTAAGTGTTTTTGAGAGTCTCGTAGACGGCAAGATCTATCCCGGCATAGGGTATAATGCCGAGAAGGTTGGGGACGTATCCTCTATAAAAGCTCCTCCAGCCTTCCTTCGTGTAGATTACTTTGGCGGCGTGCATGATGCTCTTGAATTCTCCCGTTTTTCTTAAAGCTAGTCTGGTTTTCATCACCTAATCGACACAATTCCCCATTAAATCGCATCGACCTTCTCCCCAACCGAACACACCACTCACCTCCAACGGGTATATAACCGTCTGGCTGATACCACCCGCTAATGACCCGGCGGCGAATCTCTCATACATGGAAAGCTCCCGAGGGTGGTTCCATCTGATCGCCCTCTTGGCCTGCTCGTAAGCCATGAACTTAATCGCTGATTCCGGGGCAATCTTGAGCACGTTGATGCCGTTCCCCCGCCAGAGAGAGAGCACTCCCCCCTCGCGCAACATACTGTTAAGACATTCTTTAATACTAATTTTCTTTCCGGAACCATGGACCTGGAATGAGACACATACGGGTTGACCTCTCTCGAATCCCGGCTTTCGGCAGAGGGTACTGACCTGTAAATAAACTTTTATCCTATCTAAGGGTGCCGTGCATGTCCTCGATACGGCTCCGGCGACTCCGCCCGCGACTAAATGCCTCCACCACATGCCGGACATCATTTCGTTGGCGGTGAAGTCATCCGGAACGTTGAGGTCTTCTCCTATGTCGAGGTACTGCAATCAAAAAAAAGCTCACATCACCACCGATGCCCATTATCATTCGGGAAGAGATTCGACTTACGGTTTTGCATGATTCGGGAATGTCTGCGGTGGAACTCCGGGCAACGGATATTTCAATACGCTCGAATGAGGGACAGATCTAAGGGAGGAAAATGAGTGAAGGTTACTTCGGGATGGGGTAAGGAAGAGGATGGAATAACCAGAAATAACTGATCCGACTCAACTAAAATAACCATTGCACTCTGTCCCATTATTATCGACCACTGTTAACCCCTTTTCGAAAGCGACCACTTCATCCGGCGGTGGCGGAATGCCCACTTACCCGGTTTTCCTCGATGATCAATGCCCAAAAAGACATTTCGTGAGGACAGTTCTATGCAATACTGAAGCGGACCGTGAAACGATAACGGTCTTTTTCTGTCCTTTCCTAAATGAAAATTTCCTTCTTATCTCCCAGAATAATTGGACTTCAAGTGCAATAAAGGGATATCGACCGATTCGGACTCGTACTTAGTGTCATCCGCGACTAAAAATAAGTCCTAATTTAATTGAAAGCTCTTTTAAATTATAAAAATAGCTTTAGAATCCCGTGTCTTTGTCTTTGAGAGAGATAAAACCCCCGTGACAAAAACATCTTCCAAAGGCGTACATTCGACAACCTGTCGCATTAATTCCTCCTCTTATTAACACACAAATAATGCCGACCTTGAAGTAAATTAAAGCCTATTACCGAAGTCCTATGCATTTCGGAAATCTGTCTCAAGCGCGATAACACAGTGTTTACTTAATCCTGCAATCTTCTCTCGCAAATCCCTCATTGGCATTTTAATGAAAAAAAAAAAAAAACATTTATTAAAAACTTCGCAATTGCGAGGAGGATCAAATTCCGCTCTATTCGGAGCCTTAATCTCCTTTTAAATCCTTAAAACCTCTTATATTACCGCTTATCCTCTCGAGACCTTTGCCACCTCTGTCCATTTCACCTCAGGGGGGGACAGACTCAGGTGAACAGACGCAGTCCCTTTATTTGACACCCATTACATCAACCGAAGAAATTGTCTTTTATAAAAATGCCACAGGAATTCTTAGAAACAATTATCTCATATATAATTCCCGCAAAAAGTATACTATCAATTACATTGAGTCTGCAACAGAAGTCGGGAAAATACAGCCAAAAAAGGGAGAAAAACAGGTGTAACAACACAAATAGGTTAAATCCTCCCCGAAATGATAAGAAAAAAAAACTCATAAAGGGAAATAAAAGTCCCCAAAAAAACACCTCCAACCGAAGTTTCCTCCCTTTTCCTAAATAAATTAACGAGAACACTTTTACACCCCAGAGTGTTTCCAGTGGGTTTAATAAAAAGGAGGAAAACTCCGACTCGATCTGACCCAGATTCGAGTTAAAGGAGAACGAGGCTATCGATTTTCTCCAGATTTCAAGGTCGACAGTCGGAAACTGAACAACAGCACACAACCTGAAATGATTCTGCCTCGGGAAAGAGAACCTGCAGAGCCTTTCCCACCGCTCCGGACATATTTCTTCTGCAAGATTTCGAGGATCGTCTGCAAGAAACACTGCCTCTCAACGTGACTGCCACATTCTGTACAATTCGGGAAATGACTTACGGAATCGCGAGTTCGGTTATAACAGCCTTCGCTCGAGGGTTCCATTTCTCATAGCCTCAACTCAAAAACCCTTTGATTCGACAGGCAAACGATGTTCCAGAACACCGTTTCCATGTAGATCATCACGACGGACACTAATTTTATTTTCCCCGCCCGGGAAGGAAAGAAAAGCGAACGGTCCGAACGGACTCGCGAACTGCACTCGAACCGGCGGCTTCGAATTTTCCTTCCCAGAAAACACCGCGCGTGACCCTGAGACCAGATTCCAAAATGGCGGACCTCTTTCCGTTTATCAGCTTATCAGCGGGGGGAATTTTTTCCCTTCCCGCGTTCGGGAACCTATTTTCTAGCATACCTAGAGCATCCGTGCCAAGGTTTCGCAGTGCCCATCCCTTGTTTGCCCTGGCAGAATTTTAAAGTCACTGGGAGAGTATTAAGAATCCACTTGACCGAAATGTTTTTCTGGGACGTCCACTGCTAAAAACTTCAGGTATTGAAATTTTCCACTGACTATTACCGCCATTTCTGTCGAATTTCGTCCTCGAAAAGTTCAAGGTTCTTTATCTCGATTTTAAACAGTTGAGCACAGAATTATTGCGTTGGCAACTGAGTAATTGCGGATTTTTTTAATAGAAAATCAAAGACAATTTTTTTCGTGGACAAACAAATAACTCTTTTCTGTAATGTATTGCCTTCTTTCTGTTGTACTGTGACGATCCGAATCGATTATTCCTTTGATTAGGGCGTCAACAACTTCAACTGGACGACCATCTTTGAGTGAAAAATCTCCAGAACGAAATTTGGCAAATTAAGGCTTCTTTTAAGTCTTCGTCACCATAAACAGCACATAACTTCATATGAGCGTGTTTTCCCTTTGCGGAAATAGAAAAGCAAAATATGACGAAAATGCTCCTTTTCATTTCCCATTTTTCAGCGAAAGCCAAACGATCAAAAACCGATTGAAAGCAGAATTTCCAACCTTCAAATAACAAAATTTGTTTTACATTTGTACCATGCCTGACGCCTTAAAAATTCAACTGAAACAATGCACCCGCAATTACTTAATTGCCAACCCAATGGAATTTTCCGGCGCCTTCTATAAAAATCAATTCTCGTTTTGATGCATCAACCTCTTTCCTATTTTCCCAAACGTTTCCCCCCTCCGTTGGCCCTCTAAAAATGCTTTCGAAACTTCAATTGTCACGTGATGAAGGTAGAAACATTCAGCTCTTTCCTTCTTCCCAATCAGGACCCCTATTCTATTTAAATCACTCTCCTTTAATCCTTTCATTCATTCATTTTCTCCGCAATTGAATTCTAACGCTGTCAACAGATAATAAAATCCACGAAATGACGTAACGCCCCACTTTGAAGTGTTTCGTACCTGAAATTCGATTGCCGCGGAAACTTTGACTCTTATTAAATTTTTGAAGGCCCCTTTCTCATTTTGCATTTGAGAACAAGGCCAACGAGAAAAGTGGGAAACTCCTTCCTGGTTTTTCTCAAATCCATACGGCAGAATCAAATCGAGGCAGGACTTTGTAGCTAATGATCGAAAAACCTCCCGTAGGAATCCCAAAAGGGAAAGGAACCCAATTTCCAATGCACAAACTCCGGTTGTACCCTTTTCCTACTGAATCAGCGTTGAACTCTCATGTCAATTACCATTGTCTGACCCCTCAACCGTTTTTCGCTTCGTCAGCGACTGAAACCCTTACCCTGTTCAGAACTTCCTTGAAGAGTAAATAGGAGGCGGTGAAGATTTTGAATCCCTTCGGAACCAAATCCTCCTCCAGATTGATAACGATTGCGGACTTCATCTTCGGACTGTTAATTACTTTTGAAAAAGAAAGGGAAGGGTTAAAGCGCGAGCGACTTGCTTTCTTTCTTCCTTTCTCTCGGTCCTGACCATAGCCAACAGCCTGAGGGAGCCCGCGAGTGAAATCGGAAGAACCAAAGGCCGAGAACGGGTCTCAAGGCGAACCGTTTGTTATGCAATCGGAGGGGTGGGGGGAGGGGGGCGGGAATTTCAAGGCCCTTTCCTAGTTTGTGCCCCTTTCGGGGAAAAATCTCATCATTTCGGATGTCTCTCTAATGCTAACTTTCTCGGCGTTCGAGTCAACTTTCACTTTCGTCAACGTCACTCATTGCCTCACTCGGTTTGGATTCCGAGGCCGTGACGTCATTTAAATGTCCCTTATTTGAATGTTTCACCGAAATAAGCTTAGTGACGTCATTGAGATTTTAAATGATTCCGAGAAAGGATCGACGAGCGGTTTCGGAGAATAGGCGCTGACAAAACACCTTTATCTATGGGCATCAACAAATTTATCTTCGCGTGTAAGAACGAAACTCAAAGTGGAAAACTCTGGGAAAGATAAAGAATCATGACAGTTCTGCGTGAAAGGAGCATTTCCGGCGAAAAATATGATAAAATTCAAAATATTTCGCGGTCAAACTCGTGTGGGATATCCCTTTCTCGAAAGGACTGTTTAGTCAGAAGCGAAAGGAAGACAAAAGCAAGAAGCCACACTTCCTCGTTTGGCACGAGAAAGCAACGCGATGTGTACCTCTACGGCGAAATTATAATTATTTGACAAATTGCACTAAATGAATTGCACTAGAACGTATCCCTGTAGAAAATTAGTCCTCCGAAAGACGAAAAGATCCGAAAAAGCCGACATTTTCAACGAAAACTTTTGGTTCTCGCGTTGGCACAGACGCGGCACGAGCCGTCCGAACACCGCTTCGGAGCAGACTGGTTGAATGGCCCGCTCTGCTTCTAATGTTCAGTCACAAGTGCTCTGTCTTAAGGCCTAAGCCGGTTACGAGAACAGTACCAGCTGTTGATAAGATAACGTCATTCTACGTGGAATTGTTCAATTTGCCGGTTTTCGGTGGCCGAAGCGAGCCTTTTGCTCACATTTCCAAAAACTTTTGATCGGGTGCAGAACCGCAGACACAAACTAAAATGGGGTGGCAACCCTTTCGACTCGTCTTTATAGGATGATAATATGATCACGTCTGTGTTTCGGGGCTGCTTTTGGCTTTTGACATTTAAGCTGTTAGCATCTTTCACTCCCGTGAACGATTCAAAGTTGCGACTGCTTACAGACGTGATTCGTTGAAAGGTCAGTCGTAAAAAACGTGAGATTCATTCGGTAATATTAAGGACGCTTCTCAGTGATCTTAGAATTTTTAACGATTCGGTAATTTTTATTACAATTCTCACAGTAAACCGTCGAAAATATTCTGTCCGAAATGCAAAAACGGCACCGAAAAATTAACAATATTTCTTAACCGCGCGATGCAAAACTGTCCCTGTTTTCCTTTTTCAACACCCCTTTCCGAATAGAAATTTCCTTTTGAGATCAAAGGATCAAATCAACATTAGATTGGACGGTAAAACTTTTCTCACTTCAAA
The DNA here is from genome assembly GCA_028293925.1 of Brueelia nebulosa. Lineage (NCBI taxonomy): Eukaryota > Metazoa > Arthropoda > Insecta > Psocodea > Philopteridae > Brueelia > Brueelia nebulosa. The sequence continues at coordinate 159,103 of JAQIBA010000107.1, forward strand.
AGCTGAGCCATTCGGTTCGAATTCTTCTCAAGGAGGACCACATCGTTAAACTGTAAACCATCCTTTGATCTATACTTGTCCGGTTTTCTATAGTTTTCTAAAATTCAGTGAGCGTCGACCGATTTCGTTCCGACTCGAAACAATATGCGATGACTAAAGGAAGCAAAGGCCGAGTACAATGCATCCGCAACCACGTGACCATAATTTGGAAAATTTTCAACAATGCCATTTGAACTTGAATTTTCATTTAGCTCTTGGAAATGTCGCCGGGGATTAGTAAATTGCAAGAAACCGGTTACGATCGGTGGTTTCTGCACCCGGATAAGGCTTATCGATGGCCTTCTCTGATGGGTGGTGAGAGACCTGATTTCTACGGGAGAGAAACAGAGCTGAATGGATGCATACGGCGAGATTAGTTATGCTATTTATGAACCACCGCGGTGCCAAACGCCGGAGATATTTTTTCTCACTTATTTCGGTTTATCAAGGTCTGGATTGCAGCTTCGTCAGGAGCTTTTCACATGAATAAATGCCAGGGCAAATGAATGTGAGTTCATTCATCAAAAATATAACAATAGCGGTTTACTGTCATACATTTTGTGCAACTTTGGCAATTTGAATTTTCCGGATTTGGGGAGGAGAATTAATTAACGGTGGGTGGTGTTAACCCTTTGCGGTCGTCTAAAATGTGGGCATGGGTATCTATTTCTCGGAATTAACCCTTTGCGGTCGTATAAAATTTGGTCATGGGTATCTATTGGTCGGAATTAACCCTTAGTGGTCTTATAAACTTTGGGTATGGGTATGTATTGGTGGGAATTAACCCTTTGTGATTGTAAAAAATTTGGGTATGGGTATCTAATGATGGGAATTAACCCTTAGCGGTCGTATAAACTTTGGGTATGGGTATCTATTGGTCAGAATTAATTTCTTTGGAAAGAGAGGGATACATATACGTAATATTCAGTAATATTTACTCATATTTTAACAAGAGACAATCTCTAATTACTGCTAAATACAATTTATAAAATATTCTTTGGAATTCTACAATGTATCTGCGAACGTATTGTCGATTTTGTTACGTTCAAAAGACGACACCTCTTGCACAACTTTTGTTTAGATTAAATTTTGTTATCTCCAATCGATGGATTTTCTTTGGGCATTGAGGTTCCTTCAGGAAAAGTCTATACTGATAAAGGAATGCGTACAGTACAAGATTCGTATATATTCGTATAGTTCTTTGCTGTCGTGGCTGAGAGTAGACATACGACCGCTAAGGGTTAACTTTTCCATGTCTTATCTTCACATTTATTGCTTATGTTATTTTCATATCACTGTTTACTCTTCAGGCCATGCATTAGATAGATTTCACAGATTTTTGTTTATATCTTCCGGACACGTCCACAAAATAAAATCTCCTTCGAAGTATTGCCCTCTCCTATTCATCAATTAAAATTTACGACGCCCATGATTTTGTATCGAGGCCGTTTTCGTCAAACCAGACAGAAAAATCCTTATTTCGTATTTTCGAGAGGAAAAAACAAAAAAATGACCCGTGCAACCATCAAAATAACGATAATTACATCGAACGACCTCATGTGCAGATGTTATTACAAAAATCACGATTCGTTCGCGTGGATTAGTGAAACCGTTTCACAACAACAATAAATTACTCAAAACATCCTAAAAATTGTGAAATATTTTTACAATCGGGACTATCTCGCCTGACAAAGGGAGAAATCGCACCCAATCAATCGTCTGACAGGATATGTAAAAGTTCCCGACAGCTTTCGCAGGTTAAAGTTGAACTTTGGGACAGTCGTCCGACCTCCAGCAAGGATAGAAACAACTATCAACTCGCCTGTAGTAGCTGACCACCATGTGCTTTCATTGACCTCTGAAATGCAATTCGTTCATTTCTTTTTTTTTCAACACTTACCGCAGATGAATGCCTCCAGTATTTAATTAATTCTTTAATGTCATGACTAGGAGCGTAGAATAAGAAATCCCTCCACTCGTTGAAACTTATATTTAAACTTCCGTCCGTGTCCATCCTAAAACATCGAAAAACTGAGTAATTAAAGTTTTCCCAATTTAAACAACAGATACTGCTTATGTTAGGTACAAAAGATTGTAAGATTGCGTAAATATTAAAAATGGAATAAATAATAAAATTCCTAAAATTGTTTGATTAAAAATTCTGGGAATGTTTTTTAATAAAAAGAAATGACCCCCAATTCATAAATGTCAGATAAATATCTGTTAAACACAAAATATTTCTGTGTATTTACAATTCAGAACACCCAAAAAGCTGCAGCCCAATTTTTTTAACTTCAATTTGCTTATGAAAAATAAGAGATAAATCAAAAGCAAGGCAGAAGTTTGCTTGCCCACTCTTTTCATGTTCAGAAAGTTATATTAACAAATTGATCAGTATCCATTCATATAAATATACACTGAGCAGTCATCCATTCATAAGTTAATTCTGAATATCAATGAAATACTCAAAATGAAAACATGTGTTCTCACATAAAAACCATATTTCCATGACCTATTCCTCTTAAAAATCTCATTCAATATTATTTTAATAAGAAAAAACTTGGTGTGAATTAACTTAATAAATAAATTCATGTGTGTCATTTTAAAAAGTCAACCTCCTGACCTATTACATAGACACCAAATGACTGAAAAACTTCTGTCTGACTTTCCTTATTTTATTTCAATAACACAAAATAGAATTGAATTAACATTGAAGAATCACAAATTCTTATACCATAATGTTACTTTTTGAAACTGAAATAAGAACTCAAATTTGAGCTGCCATCTAAAATTTGCTCAGAGCAGTGTATTTGTATTTAAGATTTCAAACAAATGTATGCAAATAAAAACCATAATCTCACATTTCCTTCACATTTAAGCATATGTAAAATTATTTATGACTTTCCGAATAAGTAATAATGAAAATCTGTTGGTCCCTTTAATATTGTTAAAAGCAGTTTCTACTGAATTGACAAAATGTTCAGCCAACTATTCTAAAACTGTTCAGACTAATCCCACGAGTACACTTACAACAGAAAACACCACCCCACATTACAGTTTGCTCACCGTTTAGCACACCAGACTCAAATAATTATTGGGACATGTTCTCCTATAAAATAGACACTAAATGTGAATATAATATATTTAATTATTGTATTAAAATTAATCTTTTGCAATATTGTTGTAATTTCTGCTCAATCTTCTGATGTCGTCTTAGTGGCAGCACTCACCGATCTTTTTTTCTTTGAAAACATTCACAAAGCAAAAGATTAATTTAAAGAAGTTTGAATGAAGTTTTCTTAAGATTTACCTCTGAACCAATTTAACTGCTTCAACTTCATCTATCTCAATGCCAAGCTCCTTGAAGGCTTTCACAAGTTCATCACTGTCCAATTTCCCATCTCTGTTTTTGTCAAAAGTGGTAAATACAAGTTTCAAATTTTTCTCATGCTCCTTTACATAATAAATAAATTCTTTCAGTGAAATGTGCCCACTTTTGTTTTTGTCAGACCTTTCCAGAAATTCCTGAAAGTTGAAAATTATTATAATATAAAAAACTGTTTCAACAAAAATAGATGATCAAACACTAATATTGTTTATTTAGCGTTTGAGAGAATTTTAATCTTTTCTGGACTTAATGCTTTCTCCAAAGATGGCTCCTATTTACTTAAATTTTTTGAAATGAGTACTTTGGTATTAACATTTCATTGGTAAAAACCAAAGTTTCCTACAAAAATTCCAAAAAAAAAACTGACATTACTTCAGTGAAACAACATTTTTTGTCATAATAGTTTACAACCTAATGATTCAAAATTGAAAATAGAATTGGAACTCAGCCAAAACAGAAAGTTCCAGAAAATCTGAGAGCCATGCCACAAAAATTTAGTTTTATTGTTCAAACATCAACCCGTCAACTTATAAGGCAGGTCTATTTAAATTTTATGAATTTAATTATAAAACGATGTTTCTTTTTACGAGAGTCGTTTTACAATGTTCAATGTCGAACATCGTCATTTTCTTTGAGTTAAGTCATTGAGAAGACATTAACCTCATTTTGTCATACTTTTATTAGTAAAACCAATTATCAATCTGACTTTATGGGATTTTTTAATATCCAAACTACAAGCTAATTATACGATGTATATTAAAATAAATATATAATCATGCTGACAGTTCAGTAACCCCCAATGACTTAGTGAACTACTTGGTTACCTACTTTTGCGTAAACTTGGCTAACGCCAGTTCCCTTAAGTGACACTGATAAGTCGTGAATATCTATTTTCCCATTTCCGTCAAGGTCTAGGCTTTTAAACATTTTTTCTATCCGTTCTTCATCTTCTTTGGCTAAGTCATGACCAATCGCCGATTGAAGTTTGGTCTGGTCAGGTTTTTCTGAAATCCATTCTACTGAATTATTTAACATGTTTGTCAATATATAAGAGTACTATGGTAACATTATATATCTTATAGTATTAATATAAATCTTGAAAGCACCAAATTAATCACATAATTTAAAACAAAAATGAAAAAACTACAAAATTTCTCGACCCAAATGAGTTCCAACCATCACCACCAACTTTACGCCTCAAGGCAGACATGCTCAGAACGTAAATAACGATTTTCACCGCCTTTAAATCGAGAGTCAATGGCGGCCATTTCCGGTTTATCGATTATTCAACGAATCGCGCGTCAATGTGAAAAAACGCTTCATCTGAAAGAAACTTCTAAATTTTTTTTACTAATGCATACCATTAATCGCTTTTCGCGTGTCGATTTAACGATTTCTTACGCATTATGATATAAATTATTGGTTTGATTATAAAATTTCACGATATGGACATCTACGGTTTCTTTTTGATGAAATCCTTTTGTGTATTTCTATAATTTTTGACAGTGATTGTTTCCAATATTTTTAATTCTTCGCACCTACAGCGGATCTTAGATTCAAATTTTTCAAAATTAATCTGGAAATACGGATGAATACGAATTCAGATTTTTAAATTTGTCATTTTTGTGAGTGATAAAATTCGTATATTTTCGAACTCTCAAAAAGGTGCTTTGTTAAACTTTTCAGAGAAATGAAGTCTTCAAATAAAATATCAAACTGTAACTTGAAAGCCATATTATATTTTTGCAAAGAAGTAATTACAAAAATCCGCGTTTAAAAAACAACAAATTTTCTATATCACAGGGCAACAAGTGGTCAGGTGCCGCCATAGAATATTTAAAAATAGAATATTGAAGTGAAAATGTAAATTTATTCTGTTTAGAGGCATTCTCGGTAATAAAGAAAACAATTTAAATTAAAACTCACCGTTATTCTTTTTTTCTGGTTGTTTTACTTGTGAGCTCATCGATACTCGTTTTAATATTACACCTCATTACGATTAATGTATATTTGTAAAAATTTAGTCAACCTGCTGACTCACGACTAATTGCTTCAAATCACTCTCTATAAAAAAATGAAAAATCCAGTCTGCAAATAATTTTGCCACAGAATAATAAAATTAATGAATCCAAACAGTTGAAGATTGTTTACTATTAGTAAAAAATAGTTATAGTTCTAAATTATAAAGTAAATAAAAATATCAAAAAATTTCGGACGTAGGTTTATTTCGTAGTATGGAACAAAATCCGGTTAGTGATGAAGAGTTATTAGAGAAAATAAACAAAGTATTGAACGAATCGAGGCAGGACAAGAAAAGGCAGATTGCCGAGGCTCGGCAGGAGGACACATCAAGCGAGAAATTCCACGACGTTTACGAAACATCAGAGCAAGAAAGCACGGACGGTAAACAAAGTGAAGTGAAATCATTTGGTGAACAGAAAAATCTGGTGCTTGAAAATCATTTCTTGTCCCTACAGTTGAAAGCCGAGCAGAAAAGGGCGAAAGATCTCCAGTCAAAGTTTAAACTCTTTGAGAATTCAATTAAGTATTTCGAAAGGCTTAACGGACAGTTGGAAACAATAAAAAAAGCGGTCGACGACGATAGCGTCGAGGTCGATAAGGAAGACTTCGAGAAAATCAATTCGGACGCCATGCAAAAGGTCAGGATGAAAACCATCCACACCGCCGCGAGTGGAGTTTTGAATCCATCCGTCAGCAAAGAAGACAGCAATTTCTGCGAGCCCTGCGGCAATGATGGCTCGTCCAACAAAGGGAAGGATGATGGCGAAGAAGTTGCTTTTCGGGACGCGGAGGACTTCAAACAGCTGGACCAAGGTCTGGAGATAGTTAAGGATAAAAACGTGGAGCCAGATCCGGAGGCGGAGAAGGTGTTCATAACAAAGACAGAGAAAAGATGTCTGGAGGACATTGGCAACATAGCGGCGCGCACGAGGACACCGCTGGACGATAAGCACCAGAGATATTTCGAAAGAGACAGGCGAAGATTTGCCAACAGTATTGTCATGCCTGAGATACAGGAAGTGGAGAAAGTGGAAAACGTCCCTCTTGAAATAATTACCAAAACGAGGGAGACTCCTGTCAATATCACCAGCACTGAATTAGACGGTTTGAAATCTTATCTGCTGCAACTGAAAGAACTGATAGCGAGGAGAGAAACCGCTTGGGCAAGAACCACGGAAAGAGATTACAATCAAAGGGTGGAAATCACCAGGTTCAAAAACGAGGTAAGTCATTTAAGAATGCTTTGTGAAAAACGTCAAAAGGATTTGAAAGAGCGGGACCAGATAATCTCAGCGAAAGATGAGGAAATCCGGGAGCTTCAGAAACGCATACAAGGCCTTCGAAACGCGATTATGAAACTGGAGAAGAAAGACGATCGAATCATGGACACGATAGAAGGCATGACCAACGAAGTCCTGGAAAATTCTCAAATAGTACAAAGATCATACAACGCCATGAAGAGACAATCAATGATGAACAGATCGGCCGCACCGAACACAATCAGCGTGACGACGCCAAAACAACCCGCGAACGTCACATCGGGCAAACCCTCATCAGTCAGCAGTAGAGACATCGCCTCGAGGAAATCAAAATACATCACGGAGAAAATTTCACTGAGAAAGGTGAGGGGTTCCGAATCGTCGACGAATGAAGGGGAGGCGAAACCATTCGGCGATAAAAAGCAAAAATCTGCCCCGAAGGAAAAACCAAAAACCCGGCATAGAAGCGATTCCTTGCCCAAGACAAAGGAAACATTCGAGAGGGTGGACGAGAAGCTCCAAAGGGTGGAGGAGATGCTTCACAGTGAGGTGCTCAAAGGAAAGAAGTCTTCCCACAAAGGAAGCAAACACCAGTCGGACCTGAAAGCGCTGCTCAAAAGCAGTGCCACAGAGAAGATCATTTCGGATTTTTCCGCGGGGAAAAAGCAGAGCCCCTCGAACAGTACAATGCGACAGGAGATGCTGACCGCCATGACGGGGCTTCATGGGACCCCTGGTTTGGGGCTGAAAACGGGGGGTTTTCCCGAGCCGAAGAAGAATCCAGCGACTGCTGCTGTCATAGCGAACGCACTTTTGGCCGCGAGGAACGCCAATGTGTTTAACTACTGAACTCAACGTCCTAAAGTTAAGCAATTTCAAAATCCTCACTTCAGTAAAATTTAAATTATTTATAAAAATTTTCCCTCTATACTGTAATTTATTTTGTAGACATTTTTTTAGATTTTATTTTATATTATTAATACCGTAAAACAAACAATGAGAATCAAATTTTAAAATTCCGGAAGAAATTTACATTAAAATTAAATTTTTATTAATGTGCAAAAACATTTCTACATATATTTTTTTTTAAATCAGCCCCAAACAACAGTGAGTTTTAACAGGAAAATATGTAGAAATAGTTTTTATAATCATTTAGTGTATATTATTTAAGCTTTTTAAGTTTTTTTTTGTCAGTGACTATTTTAATGGAAATTATACAACATTAAAATTACGGTTTATTTAATATAAGAACATAACCTCAATGATATTTTTCAAACTGAAGCTCATTGAAAATAATTTTCCTTCATTTTGAATTCTGTTCCCAAACTATTACTCCTTCTAAAGAAACAGCACTCATCCAAGGACTTAATTAACTTACATCAGTTTATAATAGAGGCACTAAAAATATGAAGTTTTGCTCTAAACGAATGAAAAGACAGTAAGTTTTATATTTTGTAATTTTTAATGTTAATTTGTCATTTCTATATGTAAAACAGGCATTCAAAATCAGTAGCTTTATTGCATTTTATTTTTTTTACAATGTTACAATTAATTATATTCCCGTTTTTATGTCTTTTTAACTTATAAATCTATATTTAATTTATTGATTGTTTTATTTTATTTCATTTTTGTTATGTTATTTATTTAATTTATGTTACTAAACATTAGATTTATTTAGCTTTTAAATTTATTTTTAACTTACTGACTGTTAAGATTTTATTTAATTTTTATTATGATATTTATTTAATCTATGTTATTTATTGTTTCGTTAACTTATAATTTTATATTTAATTTATTGGCAATATTGATATTTATTTAATCTATGTTATTTAATGTTACATTCATTTAATTTATTGACAACTTTCGTTATGATATTTATTTAATCTATGTTATTTATTGTTTTGCTTATCTATCTTATTTACTTTAAAAGCTATAGCTGATCTCATGCCTGTTTTTCTTTTTTGTGCGTAATTTATAACTTTGTATAAAAAAAATTGTTGCGTACATTCCCTTAATGCCCTCGGGCGATATAAGGGTAAATTATTATATTATATTATAATTCTATAACCCAACAAAAATATTCATTAAAATTTTAAACGAAACGTGAAATTAAATATTTTTAATTAAGAATAACATAACAGAAATAAACGAATTATTTAATATCACAGAGTAAAGCGACACCTCTGAGCGTCCAATGGCGGGGATTTGTGTCTGTGTCGAAGTCAATGGATCCAACGTATTTCTGATCGGTTCTCTGAGGTTTTCTGTAAATGGGGCATTCGTATATTCTGCTTTCTTTTCCGGCGGTGCTGTTTATGGCGTAGATGTATATCACCGGCATCTGTTCGTACAGCACCTGAACGCAGATGATAAAATTATGGGAAGAATTTGTGGAAAAAAGTGCAGTCGGACAATACCTTCGGTTTGCTTTCGATCAGTTTGCCGGTTTTTCTGTCCAGAGCTGCTCCTTCCAGGAACAATCCGTAGACGTAAACCCCTTCTGGAGGAGAATCGTGTAAATCTTCCTTGTTATGTTTGGTGACGAGGTTTTGCAGGACTACGGAATCGAGAGCCCAACCTTTATGAGCTCGAGTTACCTCCTGATTTAATGGAAATAGGTAAGTAAAACTTATACAGTCGTGGTAGATAATAAAAATCTAAAAAAAGCTGTATTTATTTCTAATTTTCAAACGTATAAAAAAACTGACCTGTCTCATGGCAGTTAAAAATCCTTGAGGATTGAAAAAGCCAGTCATCCAGAAAGCGTTAGGTCTACCGTTATTACACCAGTGCCTAAACTGAGCATCTCTTTCCAATAGCTCAGTGTACCAAAATCCAAGCGTGGCCGATTCCCAAGATATCTGTCGATTTTATCAGAAGGAATCAAGCTGATAAAAAAAAGAACAAACGACAGGAAAGGAAGAAGTCCTGGTTTCCCAATCCCGAATCAAAAACGATGACCATAATCGTTCTCATCACATGCATCAATAGCCAACCAAATAAGCGACATGCAAACAAATTCCTCAACTGAACCTGACGCATGGCCGTTAGGAATCCAGGAATATTGAAAAAGCCAGACATCCAGTAATGCTTTGGTCTGGCGCAGGTTGTGCACCATCGCCTATACTGCAAATCCCGGTCGAGTAAATCGTTAAACCAAAACCCTAAGGTACTCGAATCCCAAGAGACCTGCGCCATAGGGGATTAGTCAGAGAGTGGAGCTTTTGGGGACTTTCGGATGACCACGAACCTGACGTGACCTTTGTGCTGAAGTAGTGCTTACCTTTAGCCATCGGGCTGGTATTCTCGCATCGTACATGGAATCCAGAGCGAGCCTTAAGGAGTGACTCATAACAATGGTGCCGTCGATGGCGAGCTTTAGGTCGCAGAGGGTCGTGCGGACTTCGATCAGAACTTTTTGCATGCGATCCACTTCCTGTCGGAGGAAAATGTTCATGGGAAGAAGTGCCCCCATTCTCTGTAGCGCTTCTTTCACCTGATTACGAGAGAGAATGATAATTCACGTGTTTTTCCACTTTTGGGGGGAATTATAATATAATATAACCTCCATTTCGCCCGCAGACATTGGAGGTGTACTCTTACAAATACAAATAAGAAATAATTACAATATAAATTTAATAAAATATGGTTGAGGCGGAGTAGCTTTGCTCTCAGATAAATGCCAGAATAATTATGTATAAGAAATAAACAAATAAAAATATAAAACAAATAAACAAATATAAACAAATAAAAATAATAAATACTGAAATAAAATTGGGTGTTATGCAGGGATAAAAACGTATAAAAATAAAATTGAAGAAAAAAGGTAAATATTATAAAAATTCGACATTTAACTGTGAGAATTAAATTAACAGAGTAACATTTAATGGGGATTTGTTTATAATATAAAAGTATGTTTAATAATAAAGCAAACCAGTTTATATTAATATAACAAACTGTGTAAGTAATGGTCACTAAAATAATACCTACAAATAATAAATAAAACATAGTCACATCTAAAACAAAAAACAATAAATAATTAATAAAACATAATCATATGTAAAACAATGAGTAATAAATAATAAATAAAACATAGTCGTATGTAAATAATAAATAAAAATAATAAATAGAACATAGTCATATATAACACAAAAAAACAATAAATAATAAATAATAAAAAATAAAGAGTAAGCAGTCCTTGTTTTTCTTTATTCGAAAAGAGCAAAGCTTACAGCATATACAGGTATACATTTTTTACAATTTCTTTATTACAAAAACTAAGCAGATCCTGAAGCTTTTCTTCCTTTGGAATCTGTGCCTGATTGTCTCGTACAAGGTCCACTCAAAGATCTTTTGGGGGAATTCTCACCTCGAAATTATTATACTGAATCGGTAGCTTTTCCAGCATATCGTCGCACAGTTTGTAAACAATACTCTCCCGAGTTTCTCCACCGGAGGAACCTCCCTCTTTCGGCTGAACATTCAAAATGGTGTCTAAAATATCCTTCGCCGTGTTGATCTGATACCTGCAAGACAACTCGATGACCACGGCTCCTCAACGTTATCATCCTATTGATACTCACGTGATGTCCGCATTTCCATGAAGGCCGAACACTTCCGGAGTGTCAGTCAAAGGCAAATTGTTTATGTACTCCACATAAACATTGAGGTTTCGAGTGATTGGAACTTTGTAATTCTTATAAAATTCGAAACCGGGTCGAAGAAGAGTGTCGCAAAACCATACATGGGTGAAGGTGGTCAGCAAACGCTTATCGTAGTCATCGGTTACTCTGCCTCCGTACTGAACCTCCCCGAGCATATAGCAGACGGTTGGCCAGGAGATTCCCTGTAAGATTCTTCTGTAGTGGTCTCCTCACAAAGGAAAGAAGTGATGTATTACCTTCTTCGGGTCCATATCGTCCAAATGATTTTGAATAAACTGAACACTGGCAGCAAAATCCGCTTGATTGAACTCGTATGGAATGTTCCAACCCAAAGGACCGAACTTCCTTCTTTCCTGGACCACAGTGTGAAGAAATGCGACGGCGTATAATAATGGCGGCCATTGAGGTTGAGATGAGTAATCTAACGTGTCCTGAAAAAAAACGATAAAGGGTTATTGACGGTGAGAACAGGAGACTAATAAAAATAAATAAATAACCGAGACAAATAAAACAAATAAAAATAAACAAATAAAATAATAAAGCGAGTGTAATAAATAAACATAAGTAGATAATAAACAGAAAATATATAATAATACAGGTAATAAACGGATAAATATATAATAAATAATAAACAGTTTACAGTATAATATTAATAAAATAAGATTGGGACTGAGTAGCTTTTTATATAGACATTATAAATATCAGAACAATTGGTATGGGTGTAGGAAAATAAAAGTATTGACGCTGAGATCTAAAAGACAGCAATGCTGATAATATAGAATTAAGTATAAAATGAGTAAATAAAATAGCACAACATAATAATAAAAGAGTAAAGTTAAATAATATGCAACGAATAAGAACAAATAAATATAAAATTAAATAATAATTAAGAAAAAATAAAGTTAAATATTATATAAAAAAAATAAAATTTAGTACCGTTCAGAAATAAAAACATATAAAAAATAAAGTACGGTTATGAAATTATTGAAACACATGTTATTTAATGTTTTGTTCATTTAACTTATAATTTTATATTTAATTTATTGACAATTTTTGTTATAATATTTATTTAATCAATGTTACTTATTGTTTTGTTTATCTAACTTATAATTTCATATTTAATTTGTTAATTCTGCATATTTTATTTACTTTAAAAGTTATAACTGTTTGTCTTTGAATCTGTACATAATTTATAACTTTGTTTTGATTGTTATTTATAAAAAATTTGTTGCTTATACTCTCTTAATTCCCCTGGGGCGAGATAAGGATAAATTATTATATTATGAAATTATTGAAACACATACTTGAGTGATTTGTTGGTAAGTTCGTTTCAGACTGGCCCGAATGCCCTGAGGAGGTTCATTTGTAAATTTAATAGCCATTTGGAGCAGTCCAATGGGAAACTGATTGTGAACTTCCGTCGTCATCCACAGCCGGAAAGACTCGTGAACATTTTCAGTTTCGACCAAGAAATCCATCGCTTCACTACAGAAAGGCAAAGACAGATGAATGTTCTGGAGAAGGACCCAACCCCCGCTGGCCATTGAGTCGGATATCATGCGCCGAGCATGGAGCTCCTGTCCCTGACCCATGGACACGCATTTCACCGCTGGAAACCATAACAACCCTTAAAATCCGCCCTCTCCCCGAAGGCCCGTCTGCTCTACTTCTACTCACGGACATCCTTCGCTCGAGAGAGATTAATTATCTGGGGGGAAGGATCGGAACCGATGGAGAGTATGCATACAAGTGGAGTCCGAGGCTCAGATTCTGCCCAGGTTGCTTCCAAATCCAGGATGCACGCTTCCGCATACCTCTTCCCCAGGGAGTCTGCAAAAAGGATGTGGATTCGTAATACCGTGGTGTTTCTGAGGAAACAGTGTAGCATTACCGCTGATGTAATGTCTTGCTTGAGAAAGGGTTCTGTCGGGGCTCCAAGAACGTATCAGGAGAAGCTTTCTGAACACATCTAAAGATTTTTGGTATCCGCATGGAAGGTCTTCTTCTTCGGGTTTTTCTTTTTCATACCAGTTCCTCCATTCTTTCTCGCTGTTTTCGATCTGAAAATCCAAAAACGACTATTGATTTTCCCTTTTGTTTTTATCTTCCAGTGTTCTTACAATCTTTAACTCCGAAATTTTGTAAGGGTTTGAGTGCGTTTCTAACACAGGACTCATTTTAGAAATTTAAGAAGGAGAATGAAATAAGGAGGAGTCCATAAGGAAAGCCGTCATTTCTTGATACGAGTTTGTGGCCCGATCGAATGCTAAGAAGACTGAATTAAGAATTTAAAATCCTATAAGATTAAGATCTTTTAACAATCTCTTAGGATTTTTTTTAACGGACATTCGGGGGTATGAATAAATGTGACGTCACAATATTTTGGCGGTTATTTTTTATAATTGTAATGCGGGTTAACTTTTTAGTTTTGTATCGGCTGCGCTTCAAAACAGAAGCTTTATTTTGTATTTATGAAAGTATTTAGTATTTTATTTTATATATCTTTTTTATATATTTATTTCTTTTATAAAGCATTTATTTGGACATATTTATTTTTATTTCTGTCTGATATCACACTATTCAGAAACTACATTACACTATTACCACATATTTTTTTTGTAATATTAGAAAACAAAAATGAGGGGATAAAATAAATAAATACAAAAAAACTAAATAAATAGATAAAATAAATTTACAAATAAATACATAAAATAAAATAAAACTTTAAGCTTTCAAAATACTAAACTATGTTATTTGTATAAAAGATTGTAACTTTTTTCTTTTATTTATTACTTCATTGTATTGAGAACAGAATAAGGTGAGTGTACATACCCTCGCCAGGACGTCGTTGAAAACCTGAAGTTTGCTTATTTCGACCAAATTCAGCCAAGTGATGTCCAGAATCCATTTGAAAGGTTTGGGCTGAACCGCATTCAGATCCAGGGAGGCTCCACCCTTTATGAAAGTCATGAACTCTTCGTGGGTTATCACCCCTTTCTGCAGGTCTATTTTCATCGCGAGCATCAGAGTGAAAAGGGGTTTGTGTCTTTCGTACAGACTTCTCAGAGTGAACGTCCACACTTCGTGGGTTAAATACTCTAAAATGATTTCGATTCGTTCTTCGGTCACTTGAGATTTAGTCGATCTGAAAGAAGAAATCAACGATGGTTTTTTCGGTGACATTTCTCGTGGATGTGTCAGCAACTCACTTCGTGATGGAGTTATCGAATAAATTCAAAAACTGTTTCAGAGAGTTCTGATACATGACGTTTACATTGCTCATCTCGACTATGAGGAAATACAATATGGAGCCTCTTGCAGCCACCGAACGGAATTCCTCTCGAGCAATCATTATCTTCTTCTCAGTTGAGGCTGCCACCTTTAGTTTCTGATTCACTTCCTCAGCAGTTGTTTTAGTCTCTTGCAGCACTTGTATGAGTGCTTCGTCGTCGACAAAAGATGTCTGGAATTTAATTATAATTCTTTAAAATCATTCCGATTTGTTGTGATTTAGACATATGATAATACCTCGGTTGATGTTAACCGACACAGTAAGTTACTCTCCAGCTCTTTCATTGTCCTCTGATTCTGCATGACCGATTCGAAAAGAGAAACTCTTTCCGCTTCCAGATCGGATTTCTCCATGAGGATTACCCTCCCCAAAAGCTGATCTTCCAACCCTTGCATGGTCACAGTGAAATCAATTATGGACGTCTTGGCGCTTATTTCGGGGGAGTACGCGGGGTTGGGAAGCTTTGTAGTGATGTACAGCATGAACCCTGGCATTACATCGCATTCCTTATCGCCAACCACCACTTTCTCTATTGAGCCTGATTTTATGAAATTTTTCTCCAAGACATTATCGATAACGGGGTCCAACTCCTCCCCGACGTCTTCTATCAGAAGTGGACGACCCAGTGACAAACTGTCTTCGAAATGCGTTCGAAAATACTTATGATTCAGAGATGTTATCTGGATAAAAACAATCCAAACTTAGCTTAATCACAATGATTTTATCTGAATCAGATCTCACCTGTAATTCATTCGATGATTCCTTATTTTTAATCCACATTTTTCCCTGACTTTGAGGATCGATGAGAAGCGGATACGAACTTGATTTTGTGACAATAAGGGCGTTCTGAACTGACAACTCATCATTTGGCAACCCTTGTAATGTCCATTCAGACACCTAAAATATAATTACGTGAGTGCTTCCTCCGACAGGAGATCAGCAGAAAAGGAAACGATGTTACCGTTGCGTTATCGACCAGCATATTAGTTATGTTGAGATTCTGAGTGAAGGGTATAGACTTCTCTATCAGGTGTGTCATCCAGGAATTGACGAGATTAGCCCGGAATTCCTGATTGTAAGGACCACAGTAGGATAGGAAACCAGTCGCCAGAAGAACGTCTCCCACTAATCGCCCCAACTGAGCTTTGAATTCCTTACTTTGCTGAGTCCAACGTATTTTCTCTCCACCCAATCCGTTGATAAGAGCAGTGGCCGCTGTCATTTTTCGCAGGCAAACATTCGCGGCGTCTGTCAGTCTTTGCTTTTCCATCACGGCAGCATCGTACTGGTCTTTGACTTGCTGGAGTGCCAATTCTCGGTCTTCCAGTTCTTTTTCAGCTCTTGATAGATCGTCCATTGCTATTTTCAGACGCGCTTCTTGGAGGGATAAGTTCGCCTGAAATTGGATTTATGGGTTAATCCCGAATCGAGTGATACTATCAACGGGAACTCACCTTCAGAGGTAAGACTTCTTTGTTTACGCTGTGAAAAAAAGCCATGGCTTTCGTCCACGACAGCAAACCTGCAACGTCCCCACAGACTCTTTTCGCCGTGTCCATATTGTAGTCTTCCATTTCAAAGTACGGAATGAGGAGCTCAACCATCTCGTTGTTGATTATATCCTTCGGGTAGTTCTGCAGTTGCAGAAGGAAGGTGGTGCTCGCCATCATTTTGAGGGATTCCGCCCAGGAAGGCTTCGGACAGGGACAGGTGGTGTCCCCTATCACCGCGTGAAGCTTTCTTTGAAAGAGAATCAACACGCAGTCCATAATTCTCATGATGAGGTGAGGAGGTCGCCCCAATTTTCGAACGGTCGCTGAAATAACGATCGCGTATCAGACAAAAGCTCTTTGATAAAACAGCGGGAAAACAGTCACTCACCGATGTGTGCGGGTTTTATCGTATTCAAAGCAGCTTCGGCTTCTTCCAAAGCCGGTTTGGCGGCTTCTAACTTCTGCTCGGCCAATGCTTTCTCGGTGGCGATGTACGCGACCAAAGCCTCCGCTTTTTCCTTCACTTTCATCACTTGGTTTTTGACCGTTTCTGCCTGCATTGCCCTCTCGGTTACTTCGGTGAGTACCTGAAAAGTGAGCATTTCTTCGTGAATATAAATAATGGCTTTTATCGTATTATCATACTAATATATAAATCTGTTAAAGGAATGTGTGTGTGTGTGTGTGTGTGTATGTGTGCACTCCGTTCTTTGTTATCTAATATCTAAAGAACCACCGAACCGATTTCGACCGAACTTTTTCCAAAAGACATGCATTTTTCCAAAGCCGAGAAATCTGCAGAAAACCTGTTTAGGTTTCGGGGAAAAACTAGATAACTTTACGAATTCCTTTCTGCTGTTAAAGGATTGACTTTGAGTACAGTGTGCAAAGTATTCGAGGGTTTCACATTCGATTAAGAGGTGATTATTGTATTTCCTCAAATACTGAATGCATCCACGTTGTTCATGGTTATATTCTTTGTGTATTAATTTTCACATAATTTTCAGCGAATTGTTTTTAGATTTGATAGTAATTAGTTTGTGTGGATTTAGTGGCAGTGGTTTTTCAGAGTGTTTTTCACATTTTCACTGAATTTGTTGTAGAATTGATAGAAATTAGTCAGCGTGGGTTTAGTGTTAGTAGTTTTTTTCAGTCTTAAAATGTTAATTTTTAGGACTCAGTACGATTTGAACAGTACAAAAGTATGATAGTACTTTACACAAAAGTAACTTAACTTACAACAAAGTAATTAAACAACAAGTAAGTAAACTACAACAACTTAACACTTAACTAAAAAAAGTACGATACAGAGAGGACAAAAAAATGACACTGCCTCAATAAACTTTCTTCCACTGTCATTTACTTTTGTTCAAACTCATTATATTCTACTGACACATGATTATGTAGTTGTTGTTTTTCATAATTTTTATAGTTTAGTGCAATGGGATTTTGGGGGTGCATTCAGTTTTTCAGGAAATGTATTATTGTATCTGATAATAAAGTATAGATGTAGATATACAGTCCCAAGTCCCAGCGAGGGCCCCTAGTTTCAAATAAAACTCACTCTTTCTGCTTTCTCCGAGGCTTGTGCCAACTCCTGTTCCATAATAGCCAGTTCTCTTTTCAATATTTCCACCGATCGGGACGCCTCATCGAGTTTACGCAATCCCGTTTCCATTCTTTGAGCACCTTCTCCCAATTCCAGCTGCTTGACCTGATAAATATTCTTATACCCTCCAATGAAGTTAAGGTAAGATTTAGGAGTGACGTGAGTGGCTCTTCGAAACCTAAAAGAGGACAACAGTTTACATTCGTTGGTCATTACCGTCCTTTGGACCCATTATAAATTTATATCACCTTTGAAAATACTCGGCGGATGTTTGCGAAACAACCCCTTGTATTGTTCCGAGAGCGTTCACCAGTTCAGTTTTCACTTCGGGAGTGCAGGCGATGTCGAAATCAGTGAGAAAGTGCTTCGCCACGAGAATGAGGGCCTCAGCTGGCCAAGGATGGAACCAATTGATGGTACAACCGGAAACGAGTGCCGGAAATCTCAAAGCTCTGTTTCGGAACTTCTCTCCAACCTGAAAACAAATCCAATTGCTGATCCGCTGATTCGCTTTGACTGAATTAATTATTCTTACGGGAGAAAAGCAGAAGACGACGTGGAGATTCTGACAAGTCCTGAATAAAAAGTACTCCATAACGATTTCATTGTTAAGACTTCTTTTTGGATTTTCCCTCTTCATCACTGGTGACAACTCCGATATGATTTCCTGTTGTTCATCTCTCGTAAACAAATTCGATATGACTCCTTTAAAACAAATCAGAGTTTCACAAACTCGAATTCAAAATTGTTTAGGGATGAAACCAACCTGAGGATAATATATTATTCAGGTATTCGAGAAAGCCTTCCTCCTTTATGTCCAAATCCGTAAATATGAATGTTGTTCCCTTCCCCTGAACGCCACAGGAACGGTACAACAGTTTTAGATCCTCGAGGAAGTTCGTCGCGTTGTACGACCTCGTCAGAGTTATTTGAAAGGTTTTGTAACTGGCGATGAACGATGCCAATTTCGTGAGGGACTGTTTTCCAGAACCACCCACTCCCACGAGCATTACATTGCCACGTGGATGACGAATGACTCTTGATATCTGCAAAAGGTTTTTTTGACAAATACCGGAGTGGTAATTTTCCCTTTCGAGAGTGTGACACTCACCCTTACGATATGAAGCATCGCATCGGGGAAAAAGACCAAATCCATACCGGCGCCACGAACCATTTCGTTGAATTGAGATAAAAACATATCCAGTCGCTCTCGAAGTTCTTCGAAATCAAGCACGGGTTCGTATACTTTGGGAAGTTCCATGTCAGCATCTTCTCCTTCTTCTCCAGTAGGTTCGGGAGCGTCTCTACGGTTTGGGAAAGTCATTTCTCGTGCACATTTCATCATACAAACATTCAGCTCACCTCATGAAGTCCACAAACACGGGATCGATGCTCGCCATGTCTTTGTATTCGACTCCCAGTTTCCTCTCAATGATCCTCGTCATGGTTTCATTGAACCAGTCTTTATCTGCCATGCTTGTGAACCTGTCGGAGAACACCCTCGTGCATTCGTGCTTCCACAGAACCAGAAGAATCTTCTCTGAGTCGAACACAGTGCTCAGTGTGCCGACCATTCCTTGCCAAATCCGAGATAGATCGCGCAGACTGAAGACATAGTGAAACTTGGCAGGCGTCGGTAAGAGAAAAGCCTGGAAAAGGTTTTGTCAAACCCCGGAAAACATAAGGAATGAGTCGTGGGAAACTTACCCTGGTTTCCTGCCACAGCTCACGAGTGAGGGGTACCAATTTTTTGACCAAATTCCTCACTTCGGAGGTGAATCCTCGTTTCGTGTTGTAATGTCCTTCCCCGATCACTTTAAATATTTTATCAATGGACGCGTCACTCGGGATGGACACGTTAAACATGCAGAATTGTCGTTTTAATCGAGATGGAATATCGTTCCTTCCACCGCCTGAAATGAAATTTGTTCTTGAATCAACTAAAAAGGTTTAGAAGGTTCAGGTCGTACCTGGCTGACTCATCGCTGCCACAAACTGAACATCCACAACTGTGGTGAACTCTCCGGGTTTCTCCAAACTGTAAAACCCTTTCATATCCATTGTCTGTCTGACGATTTCATTGGTGATTTGGTCACCCCATTCGTTGATCTGTGGGAGGTTTATATCATCTATGAAAATTATCATTTTTTTGCCGTTTCCCGGTCCGAATGTGTTCCCCATTCTTTTCTCCACGTAGCTTTCGATCGTTTTCTGCAAAAAAGGGAAACTCAATCGTACGAACTGATTTGGTCGAGTCATGTGGTGTATTACCTGAAACTGGAACGGACTGGTGGCGGAAGAGAAGTTGAAGGATCTCCCCAAGAAATTATCAGCGCTCGCTCGTTTCATGTAGGATTTGATCATAACGGTCTTGGCCGAGCCTTGCTCCCCCATCAGCAGAACAGCTTTCCCTTGATGAGCTATCGTGTAGATTAGAAAATCCATTCTTGTGTTCTCGATAATGGGGACGAGAACGCTGCTATAGTCTGGGGATGTGTTCTCAGGGTATTTGTAATCCTTCACGCTGCGGCTCCAATGCTCCCACTTTCCTGAGGACACGGATTTAATTTCTTGCGAAACAAAACAGGGAGAAAAAGACTGTAATTACCATCTGCGGTGACGACAAAATCGAAAACCGTTGCGTCCGGGTACAACCTTGAATTAGGCCAATCCAAAGAGGGGAACTTATCTCGGACGAATGTGTTGAATTTAAGAGCACTCGGCCAGTCCAAAAGAGCTCCCATTGACCACACCAAGGAGAAGAGGAAGAGTTTGTGTAAGTGTTCCGGGGTCAGCCTTTTGAGGGAGTCGTCTTCCTCTTCTTCTTTCTCGGTCTCTTCCTCCGGTTTCTTGGTCAATTCCAGATTGGCCAGTTCTTCGGGGTCGGGGTCGTCTATCTGCACGAGGGCTAACCCTTCCAGTAAATTCAGCAACTGGAACGATTAATACCGATTAGAACGGTGGTTTACAAAAGACTAATTTGAGTCCTCACCTGTAGGATGATGTTGCATTGGAGTATGTTCATGCACAGTGTCAGGTTTTGAGTGACGTAACTGTATATAATCGCGAAGGATTCCTTGAACAAGGGTTGGAAAATCTGGGCTTCTTTTTTACTTCTCTGCTTCAACCAGGCCGCCAGAACTGGTTCCCAGTCCAAACCTGACGAGCTCATATATACCTGAAATTTTTATTTAATGGGAATCCCCCGATTGATTTGTTTTTATAACCCTTTGCACTCGAGCTATGACTCTGTGGTCTTTTGTAACCCGATCTTTTTATTTACAATAATATACATGTTTGACTTACATACAGATTTATCAAATTACAGAAATCAAAATTTACAATTATTATCTTTCTTTTCTCTGTTCTTTGTATTTTGGTGTATTCTTCTCCATTTTTGCTTCTTCCCATTCTTCTGATTATCTTTTTCTTCTCTTTCCTTTATTTTCTCTTTTATGCTCTTTTTCTTCACCTCCTTTATAGTCAGCTGCTCTATTTTTCTTTCTATTTCTCTTTGTTTCTTTGGAGCTCTTCTAAACATCTTTTAGGCACTTCTTTTCCTTCTTTCCTTTCTTTCCAGTTCTTTCCATCTTTTTCCTTCTGTTTCCTGTATTTTCATGTAGTATTTCATCTACGTTTGTTTGCTTATAAATGTTTTTCAAGTAGTTGTAAAGTGTTTGCCCAATTTGGTCGAAATCGTCTCGAGTTGTTGGTTCGCGCAAACCTCGAGTGCAAAGGGTTAAAAATTAAAAAAAATTACCATCCCATTCCGGGAAACCGTGGCGGGAGACGCGTTGTCAATGTTATGAGGCTCGAATATTATTTTGCAGTTTTGCGCCATCGGCAACCGATCCCCATTCGCCAAAGTGAGTGTTCTGTTGTCGTCGAGAACGGAATTGAGATTTTCGATCCAAATACTGTCCACCGGACCGTCCAGAACGAGCCACACATGCTCCCCTTTCTTTATCTTCAGTGTTTTCCGCCACAGAGCTGAGAATATCCCATCCGTCCAGTCGTTCGTGGCCACGTCCAGACGCCCGAACATCTGTGCGGCTGTGATCGCTTTGGGATTCATCCGCATTTCCCGATGGAAGTCCCCTATCTCGGTGAGAGCGTGCATGAGCGTATGAATGCATTTCGTCTTCCCAGCTCCCGTGGGACCCAGTGTCATTATCCCGTGTCGAACTCTCTGGGTTTCGTACAACTGTATGAGCTTTAGCACCCACGGCGGGTGATATATCAGGACGGCTTCTTCCACCTTCTTACTGATGGCGGCCTCCAGCTGGGGGTAGACCGTCTTCTCGATGGACATGTTCGGGAAAAGATCAGCAACGAGAGACATGAACAAGGGCTCGTCTTCGTCGATGAGTTTGGAGAGATTCATGTCTTTGAGAACCCTCATTACGATGGTGCTTTCCGAGTCTTTCGCGTTCACCCGTTTGGCCGCCCCCAAACTCCGCAACACCGAAAGAATATTCCTCAAACCGAAATCATAGTGGACTTGCTTTGTGAGTTGTTCCTCACAGAGTTTATAAAGAGTGTAGAACTTCCTCGCGAGGGTGATGTTCTCTAGGAAACCACAACTCGCGAGTTTCACCCTGATGATGATTTGCCTGTCCGGAACCATCATTGCCACTGTTCTGAACTGGATTTTCAGGTTTTCGGGGAGTTCCTTCCTGCCGGCGTAACCGGGATTCTGAAACAGGGAACGGGATTAATGGGTGGGGAGATACCACAACCGAGTGATTGGTTACCATGGTGATGAATATGCCAAACTCAGGGCAGAGGTCGATTTGGTCTCCGTCTGTAAATACAAAACTCTTTTTCTTTTCCTTTTTTGCTCCCAATACAACAGCCACTTGCTGTGCAGCCACCGACAGCACTGGAAGTTCTATCCGGTTAAACTCGTCGAAACATCCCCAAGAACCGGACTGGGCAAGACCTATAAATAATTTAACTATAAAATATTCAACTAAACTAACTATAAACTCTACAATACCTTTGTAAATCCTCCCCAAACCGCGATAATCCATCTGATCGGAGCAGTTGAACACCACTACGTATTTCGCAAGTGTTTTCCCCATGTCTTTAACCGTTTCTGTTTTACCAGTACCGGCAGGACCGCAAGGACTCCCGCCCATGCTCATAGCCAGGGCTTGAGCAAGAGTAATATAGCACCTGCAAGCAGAAGAGACGCGGATTACCGGAATGAGATTTCACAATGATTAGTCCTTCACCTGTCGGTCAGAGGAGTAATGACAAGTCTTTCGGTGCAACCCAGGTATTCGTTCTGGTAAGCGAAGGTGACATCGGTAATGGAAATCCAGGTTTTGTCGACGTCTTCCTTAAAGTAGAATCGGGATTGCTTCAGCCATTCGAAGTCATTGGCTGATCGTAAATTAATACGGCACTGTATGGAAATAAAAACTTTTATTATAACCATAACTACGGAAGGGGGTCAGCAGTGACTTACCAAAATGTCGAAAATATCCCTCTGATGCACCTGAATAGTGATTAGGGTTTCAAACTTTATTCTGTCGATTTTGGTCAGCTCTCTCGTTGTCTGATCAATAAGTGTGTTGAGAAGATCGAGGAATTTATTGTTAGTCTCCGACATGATTTTCTTATCCTGTCGTGCCTGCATTAGCGCGATTTCCCCGTCTCTCGTCCAGATCATCTGAATCCCTAAAATCCCCACCTGGGCCGGCATTTTGTCCAAAAACGCGAGTAAATTGAAGTTAGGGTCGTTGATCATCGTGTGCCCCGACCTGATGATCGAGTGAAGGGAGGATTGGGCAGTCTGCAATAGCGACGTCAGCCATGTTTCCACGCTACCCTCGGCCCTCACCGCCCTCTCGAGCACTATCTGCTCCCCTTCCGAAGACACAATCGCCGTCATTTTATTATACTCGATATCGTGGAACCTCACATATCGGGTGTTGTCGAAGATAGAGAGGAGGTGATTCTGGATAGTGTGTGAATCGGAAGCTTGACCTAGGATCTCGAGGAGAGCGGGATCCGACACGAAGAAGAACCGTGGGAACATCATTCTCTTCTTCTCGAGATAGCTGTAACAATAATGGGAGTCAGCGAAGAATTGGTGGTTAGTGATCCCGTGTGATGATTACCCGCTGAGGGATTTCTGGCAGAGTTCCAACTGTTCTTGCAAATGTGGTAAAAGCTGCTTGAGAAGGTCATCGCCGACGCAGCAGTTGACGACTCCCGGGGTTTCGTGTGCCCTCTGCATGATTTTCTGCCAGGATTTATCGATTTTGCTGAATCTTTTCGCTTCCTTGGGCAGCTGCTTGGCGATGTCCCCGCCGACGAACACAGCTTCCAGATACACCCACATATTCTGCACCAACAGCCATCTCTCGAGGATCTCATTCGTATTGGATAAGTCATACACCCACTGCTGAATCTGTTTCCGGAACGGAGCGTTGTATCTACGATAAAACAAACATAAGTCCATCCGTTTGAATTCACACCTGAAGAATGATTACCTATTCGACATGAGCGAGCCTAAAACCATCAGGCTGTCCTCCAACTGACTGATAGTTTCCGCTGTTGTGTCGCCTCTCAGCAGGAGCTCTCCCCGATTGTTAAAAGTCATGAATGTCAATTCATGAATGCTCCACTCGCTGGTGACCTGCCGGAGTTTGGCCTCTATATCTTTTTCTTTCATCGCCGAAATGCATATGTCTTCGATATCTTCTTTGAATTTGAGGAGAGAAGCTTCGAGAATGTTCTTCAGACAGAAACCCTCACTCTCCAGCTCGAACACGAAGTTGGTCACCTCCATAATGCGCTGCCAATGACGGGGTTTCATCGCTTTGTTCGCCATCAGCTCCAACAGCGGACACATATCGTTGAAATCGTCAATGGTGCGTTTGAGTGCGTGAAACGCCGGCCATTCTTTCAACCCTTTCGGAAGTTTCCGACATCTGTTTTGAAATTCCATCAACTCGTTGTTGATTTCTTCAATGTTCACCTAAAAACAATATCAATGTCAAAGTGCTCTGTAATGTATCGGTCTTAAATTCAGTACCTCTCCCCAGGGAATGTCATAATAACTGCTGACTCTGTCTATGACGTCATTGTATAACTTGTATAGTTTTTGAAGGAGGTTCAGTTCCTTTCTGATTTGTGCCAGTTCGGGGTAGTCAGTCGGCGGGAGACCGAACAGTTCTTCCCCACTCTGGTAGGTCATCAACTTCCGCCACATTCCGTCGAAACGGTTTTGGAAAAGAATCAACCTGTCGGAGGCTTCTCGTGGCGTCAGTCCAGGCATCATTGGACCTGAAACAAACACAAATGACGGCGATTCCCGGAGGATTACCGGGATGACTCCGCGTACCTGACGTTCTATACTCGTGACAATACTCGATGTTGTCCTGTCTGAACCCCTCCAGATTGCTTTTGAGATCCGCCTCGAAATGCGGTTGCATGCTCAAGAGAAGGTTGTTCACTTCCAGCGCGCGGTTCTGAAGCTTCTGCCAGGTATACCTCAGGTTCTCCACCAGGTCCAGCTCGCTCTGCTCCAGGGGGATGTCATAACGCGTGACCACATTGAACGCCTCCTCGATGGGGTCTATCCTCAACTCCATATCGACCTCCTGTTCCCGGATCTTCTTGAGGGTGTCCATCACCAGGCGAACGTCATCCAGGTCGCGTATCTGCCTGTCCAGTTTCCGGTCTATCTCGTTGATGACCGCATACACGTAATCCATTTCCCGACGGTATTTTTTCTTCAACGCTTGTCCTATCCGATGTGTGCATGATTTCACTTCCGTTAATAAACCAAATTTCAGGCGATCTGGAAATAACCGCTGTCGTTGTATTTGTCTCCCGGATTGGTAGAATTATACCCACCGGTGGAAACAACCAAACAAAATCCAAGGTAGTGCATGTCACTCTCGACGGAGAGATTGCTTTCCAATTCGCCATACTTCTGCAGCAAACTCTCGAAACTGGGTAAGGTCAGCGCCAGTAAATCCTTCCTGTTGGTCTGTTCGTTCGTCCATAGAATTTTATAAGGGTTCCATTTGGCGAGAAACTTTTTCAAATCCGCTTTGATCTCCTGTATGCAGCTGGAGAGAAGCGACAGCGTCTTCACCACTTCTTTATTCTCCATAACATGACTGTAAAAATTCTTCTGCTGGAGAGGGAATGCCGGTTTTTCGTCAGATTTGAACCGGTACAACCGACGTCGCCGTTCTTTGGACGTTTCCTGACCGGAAGTCCCCGATTTTCCTATTTTAGATTTCAACTCGAGTTTCTGCTGACCGGCTAATCGCTGCCATCCTCGTTTCTTCAACAATGAAAACCAGTTACACCACTGCATGAAAGTGTTTTTCTTCTGCTGAAGAGAACTCACAGTTACGGTTTGTGGGTGCGCTTTCCCGCCTGTCCACTGACCGACGCCCTTTGACACGCAGGTGATATTCTTCCCGGCAGTAACCAAAGCTTCTTGAATTTCTTCCAAAGTAGGTTTAACACTTATTTGAGGGATCATTAAAATGGCGTTTAGTATGAAAACCGGTTTCGGTTGTTTTGCATCTCCCGAACCTGCGGAGGGAATTCCCGTCAGGAGAGAGAGAATTTTAGATGATGTAACAACTTACCCTGCATATTATCGGCGACGAAGCGCTTTCTCAAGCAATCCAAAGACTGTCGAGTGACTTTGATGAGGACATCTACGATTTTTCTGCTGTAGTACCTCCGCATTTCCGCCACTGCGTTTTTAACGGTTTCTTGCATCCCCTTCGAAAGCACGGCGGATGGGTTGGCAAGGAGGGTTTGGGGGTTGTCGAAACATTCCCAGATGAGCGACCAGTCCTGTTGTTGCTGTTGCTGTTGTTGCGAACCGGCAGACGGTGGAGTGTTGAGGGTAGAATCATTCTGAAGGGAATCGCGTGGGGTGTCTGAAATTGAAAAAGCACTGAGGTTTTGAACGAAGTGAAATGTAATTTCAACCCACCGTTGAAATTGAAATCGAATTTGATGTTTCCCTCTCCCTGATTATTGGCACTCTCTCCGGCTTTTCGAACCAATTCGAGCACCTCTTCGACGGCTTCTTCCACCATGAGGCTTCTTCTGTTGAGTTCCAAAGCAGCGGATCGACACTGTTCTTCCGTCTTTTCTAGAAAATCTTCCACCGTCCAGGGTTCTGTTTCCGGAAGGGAATGGAGTGTTATTTTCTGCATGCTGTGAAGCACTTGAAGAATTCTGTTTGTGTAAACATCGTGAACCCTGTTGAAAATTTGAATTGTCAGCCAAAATGAAAGTGTGTGCAAAATTTGAAAGAAATCGGTCCGAGGGAAACGGTTCAAATTGTGCCTCAAAGTTTTGATTCTCGGTCTTTGCAGACAGACAGACAGACAGACAGACATGAAAATCAAATTGAACAAAACCGTTTAAACAGACAGACAGACAAACAGACAGAGAGAGAGAAAGACAAACAGACAGAGAGAGAGAAAGACAAACAGATAGAGAGAGAGAAAGACAAACAGACAGACAGACACGAAAACCAAGTTAATTAATAAAACCGTTTAGTAAAAAGATTAGCCTCACAATGTATAATATACAGTTCTTATTTGTATTACAGGATTACCAACCTCGTGACCAGAATATCGAAGGATTTGATAGCTTCCACCGTTCTTTTCACAAAGCTCATCCATTGAGGGTCCGACCAGGTGATGTCTTTCAGTCCTGGCGCCAACATATTCGTCAAGACGACCAATTGGGGAAGAAACAGAGGCCGGACTTCAGGTTTAACTTTCCGAACAGTCAGCAGGAAATTGTTTATCAGGAGCTGAAATGAAAAAAAGTATTGATAACCTGACTAAAGAGTGCGTTGCATCTCTTACCTGAAGAGAATCACTGACGAGAGTGAAGTAATCTCGCTTTGACAAAAGTGTGAGTGTCACCGGCGGTATCGGAATATTCATTTTCATGAGACAATCCGCCTCTCTGATCAGCATTTTAATTCGAAAATCCAGGTTGACGAAAATTTTTCCAGACTCTCCATCGATCCCCAAGAGACGTTTCTGAAGACAGTCGTCGATAACCCACACCTCATGGGTCATCCACACATTTTTCAGCTCTTCTTCGTAAGTTTTAAGAGCGGCCGTGACGTTGTTGTACTTCCGCATGAGTTCAGAAGCGGCAGGGAGAGTTCTCAGCACGGGGTGAGAGGAAACGCTCCTCGCCAGGTCTTCCAGATGAGCCTGAAGGGATCTCGCCCACCGGATGCGGCCCGAAATGGGTGGGAAATGCCTCGGGAGGACAGGATTTTCCTTCTCCTTCCGGAAAAGCCTCATTATCTGATCAACCTCTTTCTCGCAGTATTTCAGCACTCGATCATACTTCTCCTCCAGTTTTGTCAGAGGGATCTTCCCGGCGACCTAAAACAAACTAATTAGCATATACAAAGAGAGGTTAGCCTTCGGTTGCGAACCTTTTCGAATCGGGTTAAAAACTTAAATCCTTGCGGGGTTTCCCAAACACTTGCGAAGTTTTCTTCGATCAGTGTTGCAATGCTTTCTTTCAGTTCGTTTGTCTTCTTGATGAAGACTTCGAGGTCATCTAAAAACTCACTGTTCCGCTGATCCAGATAATCGTAGGATTTCGAACAGACGCCCTGTTTGGCTTCATTAAACGTGTTTATAGCATCTTCTAGTGCTTCACCCAACAAAAGCCCTGAAATATATATTATGGTTTTGATCGCGAAACATTTGATAAATCAAAAGCTCTCACCTTCCATTCGTCTGTCGAATAAATAGTTATAATCATCAATTAGGTCAAACATGGAGATGATTTTGGACAGTCTGTCGCAGAAGGTGTCGAACTTCCCGAAGACGTAATTCTCTGAGAAATTAAAAGCGATCTGATCGGGGAGGAAAGGCTGAGCTTTCACCATTTCGTACGTCGATCTGTACACTCTGTTCAGACGAATGCAGTGCTGAAGTTTCCTACGAACTTCATCTCTGTCTTGAGTCCAGATCGTTTCCTTCCCTCTTTGAGTGATGTACTGTTTCGACGTCTCTATCATTTGATTGGTGATCTGAAAGGTCGAAAGGCTGTCCCACGGGATTCCCACCATATCTGCGGAAGTGTTACCTTGACCATGAGGGAGGATGTCCTCTCAGAGGTGTTGTAGAATTGGGACACGCTGTGAATGAGTCTGACCGTTTGGAGAAGGCTGAGAATGGAGTCTTTCATCCTGAGGGGATCGTGGAGGTACAAAGCGTGGCAACACTTTTCCATCGCTTGAATAAACTTGGCGTTGTCTTTGGCTTCGTTATAACAGTATGTGATTTTCTTGTCGGTTTCCCGCCAGAATTTTATAAATTTCGAATGAGCCAGGTTGAGCACATGCAGAGTCATTTGTATCTGGAAGATAATGAGTAAGCAGCTCCTGTAGCGAGCGGTTGCTGTCGTTTCAACTCACCTCGTGCGCCTGTAAATGAGCTACAATTTGGGAAAACTGTGCCCCTCTTTTCTTCCAATACTCGAGTTCGTCTTGTGGTCCTCCCGAATCGTTTTCCCGTCTAAGCTGAGAGCTTTCCATCAAAACATCGGAAACCTTTTTCATCCAGTTCTTCACTCTCTCTTCCAATTTTGGCACCATGTCTGGTTTCAAGGACATTATTCTGGAAAACACTCTTAGTAACAAATCTGCCCGTTTGCTGATTCACAAAAGGGACAAACCTCGCTTCCTCATCGGAAGTAACAGCTTCCATTAGTATATCTCCATCAGTGAACAAATTCTCCTCATCGCAGACTTCCTCGCAAACTCTCAAAGCGCTACAAAACGATCTCAAACCGGGCAGGAGAGAGTTCTTCACCATCGGACAATTACAGTCTTCTTCCTCCGAATCTGCTTATAATCATAATCAGTGAGTATTTTAGTCATTCTCGGGAGGAATAAAACAAAAGGGCGAACCTGGGGATGGGTGCGCGAGAGCCTCCATGAAGACATGCTCCATGACCCTCTCCACTGTCGTCACCAGTCCGATTCTCTTAGCATCGATCACCCCGCAGAAGAGGTCTTTCTGGAAACCTTCCTCCGGTAATTGCTTCCCCGTGTTGAGACGGAACATGTAAATGCATATCCCCTTGAGAGGAACATCCCACCCGTCGGTGAGGAACAGTTTTTTCTTGGGCGGAGCTGAAGGTTTGGACTGAACTGCTGCCAGAAGACTCATGACGCCACGGGAGGAACCCGTTTTTACCTGCAATCGGGTCATTGGGTTCTCACAGCTTCCGATGAGCCAAAAAGAGTGGTGTCCATCCGAAGGTGTAGTGCGAACCGCTAATGTGGTTTTATCAAGAGGTTGACAATTAAACGTGGTCACACCTTGACAACACCACATCAGAAATTCGCTTTCTTCTTGTTGTACCTGAAAGGAATCAAAGTGTGGTCGTGTTACTAACCATGTCGAGAGGTTGGGGAGGTTCGGGCTCGTCAACCTCCTGGTAAAACCATAGAAGTTTATTGCACATATGCGGGAGGAAGAGTTGGTTTATCTCGTCCAGCTGAAACAAAAACAAATTTTCGGTATATTATATATGTTACCGTGAATGACCGAAATTGGAGAATATCGACTTTCACCGGTGAATGCTAACAGATAAAATAAATATATAAAAATATAAAGAATAAATAAAATATATAGTAAATATATGAAATATCTCTAAATATACACTTAAATATGCTACAATACAAACTACAAATACAATACAAACAAAATTCATAATAAATAAATAAGATTTATGGTAAATATACACTTAAATGAATAAAAAAATAAACTAAACAAATTATAATAAACATATGTATGTTACCGTGAATGACCGAAATTTGAGAATGTCGACTTTCACCGGTGAATGTCAACAGATACCAAAGATGGCATTATATTCATTGTACATTCGGACAATCACAGATATGGTCAATGTAGCAACTATTTCGACCGGTGCACATACTATCGTTGACATTCACCGGTGAAAGTCGACATTCTACAGATTTCGGTCTTTCTACGGTAACATACAGTAGCGCTCAAAAGTATTTTGACAATACAAAAGTATTCCTTTCCCATCCGTAAGAGTTACTTACAAAGTGGTATTTCATGAAAACGCTTTACAACATTTATAAATATAATTTTAATTAAATAACAGAAGAAACAAATAATAAATATAATGTGTATATGATAAGTATATAAATATGCCTGATGAAAGCCTTTTAGGCGTTTCCGGGCTATAAAAAAAATAAATATAAATAAAATAAAATATATAAATAAAATAAAACTATTTTATAAAATAACAGTAAAATAATATAATATATAATATAATATATTTGTTAAAGCCTTTATAACGCCGACGGCATTAAAGGCGAAATAATGTACATAGTTTGAAGATTACAAAATTACAAAATTAAAAGGTTACAAAATTCCAAACAAAATTACAAGCATAATGACATAGATTGAGAGTTACAAGAAAGAATAATAAGTAAAATAAAGTAAAATTAAAATACAATACTAATTATAGAATATAGAAAATGGTAAAATTATAGAAAAGTACCAATGTTTGGCATTGGTATATCTAAGTTTTATGTTTTGTATATTTTGTTATTTTAACGTGACAAATATATTATTAATAGTATTGATAACTAAATAATACATAATAAAACA